>JAFBJS010000567.1:0-90364 GCA_016785265.1 Paraplagusia blochii | reverse complement strand
GCATGCTTGTAATTTGGTTAATCCTATTTACATCACATTACATTACATTTAGCAGATGCTTTTATTCAAAGCGACTCAACATCTGACTCATGCTAGTGTGTGTTAAAGCATTTTTTTTATTTTCTTTTTAAAGCCATCATTTAATGGCACCTTTCTTCATTCGTTAATTTGAAGGTACACTAGTGACACTGATCGATCTGGACAAACAAACTATGTTGTCTGACAGTGAACTGTAATTGAATGAGAGCAATCTGTGCTTTTTTTGTTATCAATCTATGGCAATGTGTACAATGTTAATAATCATTTTTATTTTTAGATAAAGCTTATTTTATTATGCAATGTGAGGGGTGAGGATGATTGAATTAACTGCAAATACACAGATTCGGTACTAAATGTATTGTATGTATGTAATACTAAAATACAATACATACAATGTATTTCCCCATCTTTGCTTCATATAAAAAAATTCATTTCAATGACTCTTATATCTTATATATATATATAAATATGTATATATACATATTTATATATATACATATATGTATATATATATGATATAAGAGTCATTGAAATTATTTTTTTATATGAAAAAAAAATTTAATATAAAATATATAAAATATATTCATATAAAATATATATATATATATACATATTTATATATATACATATATGTTTTCTTATGTTTGTGTGAAGGAGCAAAACCTGTGGACCACAGATGTGATTCAGGTTTCAGTTCAACCTACATGTAAAATATTACTCATTTCTAGTGGGAAGTTATAAAAACAAGTGCATGTTCGGTGGGTGGAGATGTATTGTCGGGAATTGATGGTGTAATAGGCGGTGTGTGGGTGATGCTCTTTGTCCTTAGATTGTGAGTAATTTCTAATTTAAACCAGAGCCGCTCTAAGTGATGGTCGTATGAGAACACAATCAATTAAGACTCTCAGAGTATCACTGACGGGGCTAATAACAGTGGAAGAGACAGACGCGTGTACAGGCTGTGATTTCCTGTCTAAAGTCTAAATTGTTCACGCACTCAGAACACCTACCAGTTGAGGTCACCAAAAACCTATTATCTTGTAATTGTTACCAAAAATGTACTCGCGTCCAAATTCACATAAAACTAACAGCAGTTTATAAATGAGGAGTCTGGACGCAGTGCTGCCACCAAAAGGTAGATTTGTTGTAAAGACAGAGATGTTACCGCAGTAAAGACAAACCTCTGCAGGTCAATAGACCATTACTGTGTTTGTCTGGTCTGGTCGGTAGTTCAATGGCAGATAACAATCAGAGGATATTGGCCTGTTTGGTCCAATCCAGGAGAGTGTCTTACAGTCAAGACAGCTGACATCGGTTCATTCATTACAACATGTTTGTCCAAATAAACTGTCAAACTGATGTTCTCAGACAAGACTGCGCCACAAGGATTACAACTTCATTAAATTCACTGGATATAAGTGCAGGTAGAACCTGCTGTTGTTTCTTGGAAATCTTCTGAAATTATACATCAGTTAAAACAAACACAGTGGAAAAAAATAAAGAATGAATCTCTGAGATCAAACAACGGACTCACAGAGTTAAATAAACCAGGTTCAAGTCTGTGCAAGAGACATGAAAGCATGAGATTTAATCACATGATGCAAATCTGCACCAGATCAAAGAAGACCACCCCTTTATGTTCAAAGGCCAGACTTTAAAAGAGGAAATGAACCTCAGTAAAATCACATGGACATAATGTGATGTCTAGTGTGATGACATATGAACCTTAGCCTCATGATTGGCTGGAGTCATGTAAACTGGATATTGTTTGTTAACTTATATCTTTTTATAACAAGTTCTAGTGTGTGTCTACAGTTCTCTCTTTTTCACCTCATATGGACGATAGCCCAAAGAAAATCAGAATACCCTGGAAGTAGATGCTGCTTGTTTTTCTACTTTATCTTCACCTGGTTCTGACTCTGAATATGAGACTAGAAATGCTATCTTGTTGCAGTAGTTCCCCACAGGTACTGTATATATGTACTGTATATTCCAAACTTGGACTCAAGACCCATATGAACATTTCCACTCCGTCTGTATCACCTGTTCAACATTTACAGCAGTTTTTTTTTTTCCCTCTATGGCCGATCTTTATTAATCTTTCAATGAAACCTGAAACTTGTTCTTCTTGAATGTCATTGGATTTCTCTTTAGTCACTGGCCTTTCCTCATCCATGACCAGACACAGTAATGGAAAACTCCTCAGTCATTATATGTGGACCAGTTTTTTTGCGGTGCTGATGTGTCGCTTCTTATCAAAGACAGTAAATGGTTATTCATATGATGCATTGAGACAGGCCAACGGACAGACAAGATTTTGTTCAGTGTCTTTCATAAACATCTTTTTCTGCAACAAACTAATATTTTGTACATTAGTCTTTTATAAAGATAGGCCACAGGTTCAACTGGACGCTGTCTAATATCTGTGACACTAATTCACATTTACATATTCTACATTATACTGAGAGTTATTTTTTTAGCATAATGGACAATTAAATAAATATTTATACTTCCCATAAGTTTGCCTTTTAAGAGCCTTTTTGTAATGGTGGCACCATGGAGCCAAAGTAACCACAGTAATCATCTACTCAGAGTCAGACCGAGACAAACAGACGCCGCATCCGAGAGGAAATTGACAAAGACGCTGTGTGAGTCTGTGGGACCACAGCACTTCAAATCAAGTGCACAATAGGGATATCTGATGTTGACATTAAGCCGATTTTGTCCAAACTCTACTTGTCTATTTGCACCAGTATTCTGCACAAAACCCTTTGCTTATCAATATAAATTAATAATCTAAGCTACAATGCTGCCATCTAGTGACTAGAGGCTTTTAATCGTTCATGCTACTCCCTTCCATGTTCAAGTTTTATGAAGTAATTATCAATTCCGGGTGTGGGAGAGGAGTGAGGAGGTGTGGTAAGAACATGAGTCTATGAAGAAGAGTGTGGGAGGACGAAGAAGTGCTTTTGGAGAATCACAGTTGTGTTTCAATAAAAGTTTTAGAGAACCAAAGAGAGTCTATAAACTATTTTTAAGGCACACTTTATTTGGCAAAACGCAGGCTTTTTGTTGGTTTTTATTGTCGAAAGAAAAAGCAATTCAACGGATTCTTACAGATTTTACAAAACATGTTAATATCGGGCAATAGTACTGGTCAGTTGAAATTCCACAATCTAAAAGCAGCAGATGTGTTCATGTCTCTAATGACTGCACTGCTATGGGCATTTTTGGTTGGGCTGAAAAACCAACATGATACTGTCCAGTCCTAATGACAACTACCGGGTAATTCAGCCAAAACGCCACAGGCTTAAGACACTCTATCCCTCAAATCAATTTCCCCAGTCTGAGTTTTCAAAAAAAGAATTTAAACCATGCAAACAAATACATGCAAACAGTTATTTTTGCCTCTGAACTTCTGTTCTCTTTTCCAGGGAGGATCCATTCAGAACAGAAAATCCAGGAGATGTCTGGAACTTGTAGCGAACAGTGACAATGAATTCGGTTTCCAACTGGCTCTGCAGAAATGCACTGGACAGAAATGGTTCATCACAAACATGCTGTTCAGCAGCACATCCTGATTGACGGCTGCACCTGCAACACGGAAGGAACAGCACACACTGGGGTGGATGTCTGTGTGCGTGCGTGCGTGTTTGTGTGTGTTTGTATGCGTGTGTGTGTGTCTGTGCGGAAGAGTACCGTGCATGATCCAGCATGTTTAACACCGCAGTCTCCTTGCGAGCAGTGGACAGCGCACCGCAAGATTTTTACAAGCTTTTTATTTTGAATAAAGGATCAGCCATAGGTAGTGGATATTTTATCAGATTTGACGATGTAGTATCTTCAGTATATTTTATGGTTACTACAGTACAGTCAGATTTTTGTTGACTTCAGAGATGTGAAGGGTCTCAGTACGCTTTGGTACTTTCTTCATATTTGCTACTATGTAGCAATGTTTCTGAACCTGACCTTGGTGTAAGTATTTTATTTCAGTGTCTCAGGTTTGTAGGTTTATATGTACAGCTGTGGGAGAAGACGTCTCCAATGAAAATCTGAAAATCATAAATAACCTTTTTAAATGTATATAGATGTCAGACATTTGTTATATATAAATGTGTATATATATATATATACAGTATATATAAAACAGTAAAACGATCCTTTCTGACATAAAATACTTGGTGAAGTGTCTCTTCCTTTGTTGACTGGACAAATATCAATGAACGTGGAGGAGAACAGTTTGATGGCATGATTAACACAAAGAAAACTTTTTGTCATTTCAAGCATTATTGATGTTGTTGATGCAAACATAAAGATAATCATGTAGAATCCTTTAGATCAGGGGTCTCAAACTCAAATAAGTTGAGGGTAATTTCACCAAAGGGCTGCGTGAGCTTTCAGTGTGCAATACAAAAGAAAAATAATTAATGAAATATCAGTTTTCCATAAAATCTGTAATACAACACTGAACCAGAAGGAGGCTGTGTATCAGAGTTTTGAGAACTATAGGATTTACCATAAAATGTGGAGAACAAATCTATAAAATATTCTCATTAATTTAACTTCAACATCAAGGTGGTGGCCTGAAAATATTGTTCTATGGGCTGCAAATGGCCCGCAGGCCCCAAGTTTGAGACCTCTGTTTGAGATAATGAATGAATCATTTTCACTGATGCCAAACTTGCTGGTAAAGGTAACTCCAAGGTTTATATTATTACAGAGTTACAGTCAGACAACGTGCTCTGTATAGAGTATTCTGTGCGATGGTAGGTCCTGTGCTCGTATCGTTGCAGAACAAATCTGACTTCCGTCTGACTTTAAAATACCTCAGACCTGACCTACTTAAATAAACTACCCGTAAGGTGCAGTGAAAACTGAACTGGGGGGAATATAAACACTGAAGAACCAGTGCACAGCTGGTTGCAGAAAAGAAAATAAACAACATCATAAAGCATCCGGTTGCCAAATCATCACTTTTTTGAATGTGACTGTGAGGATTTGAATTGAAACCATTTGTCAGAAGGAAATGCTTAACATAATACAGCTATTCATTTCAATGCAATTTGGCCTTAATGAAAACGAGGTGATGTTAAGAAGTCAGAGTATCCATCTTTCCATCCATTATCATTTCCTTAATTGTTACTTGGTAGCAGGGGCAGCAGTATACTGGACTACCAACAAATGACATACCCTACTGCACCTTCCTACATGTGGTGAGGATCTATTTGGGACATAATTGTGTTAATGTATTTAATCTTTGCTCATTTCCTGTTGCTTCTCTCCAAAAATCCCCATCTTTACCTTCAACCATTCCATATATCCTTTGTAATGAAAGACTTGAGCCATGGTCTGTGTGGGTTCTCAGTCATCCAGGTCATTTTTATAAAAAAAAAAAAAAAACTGGACATAGTAGGTTTCTTGAAGATGTTTCACCTCTTCATCGAAGAGGCTTTTTCAGGTCTGACTACAGGGGAGTTCTGGTTTTTAACCTCATGGAGGCTGCAGACCTGTGAAAGAAGGTTGTTGTGGAAAACAAAATGCTGATGAGATGGGCTAAGATAAGATATAGATCACACTCTATTCCAGGTGAGTAGAAAGCACAGTCACAAGTCTAGATGTGTGAATGGGGGGTGGTATTGGTATCACCTGAGGGATACTTTGTTTTTTTGTCTGCTGGAGTGTCCAGAACTCACCCAAACCCCCCCGTAGTCAGTTAGAACTGGAGAACATCTTCAAGAAACCTACTACATGCAATTGCCCTCAAAGTAACTATTGTTGTACCTGCCATTGGTTAATGGATGAATTTTTTTGTTTGACTCCTCAAAACCTGGAGAAACGTTCCTTCAGAATGATTTTGTTATTACAAGTTTATCAGGCTCTCCAATGAAACATGAAAAGAAAGGGAAAAAACTCACGATTAATGAAAGGCTTGTTATGTTGTGTGTTGACAACCCATTCTCGCCTACATTCAATTTCAAAAGACAGCAAACAAATGCAGAACCTTCAGAGAACTACAGAGGATTCTGACAACTGAGGCTCTGTGCAATATATATGTATATATATATAATACACTGCAAGCTCTAAACCGAAATATTCTCCGCCGGTGGGAAGCACAGCTGACAGGCTCGGTAAATACCTGCCTTACAGCTTTGTAGTTTTGTCCTAAATAACATTCAACATCTGAGAGATTTGTTCTTCTGTTTTTTTTTTTCTGTAAATCCTACACGGAAAAGAGAATCCAGGGAACAAAGATCCACAAAGTATCCATATACCTAAAGCCCATTATCAATTATATGTTTTTTGTGTACCTTATATACGTATATATATGTGTATATATATATATATATATATATATATATATGTGTGTGTGTGTATATATATATGTATATATATATATATATTATAATAATACATTTTATTTTAGGCGCCTTTCTGTCACCCAAGGACACCGTACAGTACATATATACATATATATAGATAGATAGATAGATATGAATATATATTTGTTTCTTACTGCATATCCACCATAGGCGTGTCATTGAAACCGGAAATGTGCACACACACGTTCTGTCTAATGTACAGATACGCACTTAAAGTACAGGGTGGTGGATGTGTTGTCACTTTGTAATGACAAATGCAGGAAGTGATGCAGAGAAGCAGCAGGACGCTCTGCAGTGATTGCCGTGTGCACCTGGGGAGGACATGCCTGACACAGGCTGTTTTCCCGACGCCACTTCTAATTACCATCCACACTCAAGCAGAACTCTGCAAACCACTGCATTAAAAATACATCGGAGACCCACTTTCACCAGAAGACCAACTTACACATTTCCCATATATGCAATCAGAGTGCCTGCGCACACTCAAACTTTCTAATTAAAACGTTTCAAAACTGCTCCCTTTTTTTGCTTGCACGTTTCTTACGTCATCCAGTGGGTGACCTCTCATCCTCGCCGAGCGCTGGTGTGTGCTGGTTTCCGCGCATGGTTTCAGCTTGAGACGGTAGATACTGTAGATGTGGGATTTGTGTGTGAACATTTGCTTAATATTCTATTATCATGCATAAATGTATCACCCTTGTTGATCCAGCAAGTCTTCTCGTGCCATAAAATGACTTTTTATAGAACACAGCTGAGACTGAAATTCCCAGTAAATCTAGAGAACAAGGCACATGCAGCCCACTTTCTGTCTAAACTGGAGCCACAAGCGTTCACTCACAGATTTAGCATTTGGAAATTTCAATAGTTTCCTCATCATGGTTTCTCTATCAGAATCTCTCCAATAGTTTGTGGATCCAGCCTTGATCAAAACTGTACCTGTTATTGTCACACGTTACTGTGCCAGCTTTTTTTTTTTCTCATGAAATTACCAAGAAAATATTCTGCAGTACTTTTTCTCTCAGTGCAGAAAATACATTTCCTTGACCTCCCCTGACTGGAGGGTTACTGTGCACTGTTTGATTGGTCGACTCAGGAGAAATGGTAAAATTATTCCTGAATTTGTCTGAAAAATAAATTCAGTGGAACATGATGGTCATGGGGAGTTTTTTTCCCCCTTCTATAATTGTATTTGTTATTTCTTTTTGGACCTGAAATTGAAGGAAATCCTCTTAGAAATGACAAATACACCTATTACATATTATTGTCATAAGGAACAATTATAAGGAAGCCTATAGGAATAGATAGATAGATAGATAGATAGATAGATAGATAGATAGATAGATAGATAGATAGATAGATATTCCATCAAACTCACAGACAACAGATCTTTTCATTTAAATCAGCATGTACAGTATATATAAATCTCTCTCTGTTACTCAGTGACTTACAACCTGCATATAAATAATAATAAAAAAAACTTAATTTTAAAAGATTTCTTTTGAGGGTTAATGGTCTACATTTTAGTATGATGGGTCTTTCTATTTCGAGGCTGCAGTTCCTTTGATTCTTGTGCCTTTCCCTGTCTTCTCTACAAAAAGGTAAGACATATTTGGTGAGGAAGTCTTCATTTTGTCATGAACACATATATATCAGTATATCTCACTTTTCTCCAAATAGACTTCAGTCTCAAGTGTCTCTTGGCCAGAGGTGGGTTTTTTCTCCTTGTCAGTTCATTTCTTTGCAGGCCTGTGCAGCCATTCTATTTTCTTTTTGGGTATATATATATAAATATATATATATATATATATATATGTATTATTTGTTTATTTATATATGTATATATATATATATATATATATATATAGATATACTATAATATAGATATACTTCATCACATAGTACCTGTGTGCCTATTTCCCAGAACTAGATAAAATCCCTTTTGGACATAATGAATTTGCAGGTTAGGTTTTGCAGCTCATTACAGTTCTAGGATTTTATCAATATTATAATACTTTATTTGAATTAAAATTACTTTTTAATTCATCATCTGTATAGTAAATGAAACAGTACACGTCTATCTATTTTCAGATCAGATCGTTTTTCAGAGTATTTTTGTGAACTAAGATAAATGACAAAAGTCATGCAATAAAGATAAGTACGAAAATGTTTCTAGTTCATTCTATGCTGTCACTTGGGAGGCATAATGATAATTTTTAAAAGGGGCAGCAGTGGTGGCCTAGGAGTTAAGGAAGCGGACTTGGGTCCGCAAGGCTTCAGGTTCGAATTCGGCAGAGTTGCCAACGAGGTGCTCTGAGCATAGTACCGTCCAGACCGATATCTTCCTGTGTTCTCACTGAAGGTGCAGTGTGATAGGGCTGGGACCAGCTGCCCTTGTAACCTGGTAATGAATAAGGTGGTGAAAGTGAATGAATTAATGGTTTGGCAGACCAGATTAATATGGCAAAAGGGCCACATATGGCCCTCGGGCCATAGTTTCCCCAATACGGATCCATACTATCATGCTGTTTTGTTTTGCAAGAGGTTGATATTGAAAAGCTTAAATACCAGAACATTGCTTAAATGCTCTGGTAAAAAGTAAAAAATATTTCTAAAAACACTATTTCCTGTGAGCAGGGTTGTTTCTGCTGGACAGAGATAGGCTATAAATGTCCTGCAGTCCTCAGGTAAACCTGAGCTTCATCTTATTTGGTTCTGGAGACTTGTCAGCATTCTTTATACTGGGGTGTTAATAAATACCCAGATGTCAGTTCCTAAAATAACATACAACACACACTCAATCTGTGTCGCTTCGCGTCTTCATTCCTCCTCACATCTTGGTTCATCTCTTCATACCCAGACTGTGGGAAACCGCCATTCATTTCATGTGATGTCAGTATATTTCAGAGGTTGCGCTGCTGAACTCTCCTCATTCTTCTGATCACAGGAGTTTTGAAAGGGTTGGGGAAGAGTTCAGGTTGTCAGCGGTGAGAAGGAACTCTACAGGATCCAGAGAGGAGGTTGTCTCTTATCTCTCCTGCAGATGATCCACAGGTAGCTGAGGAGACGCTGTCAGGAACAAAGGGTGTGTGGGAAAACATGCAGGAACACAAATGGGAAATGGCAGTGAGAGAAGGAGCGGAAAATAAACACGAACCCCACCTGAGATGAAACCAAGTGAGCACACACATCTGCACCGTGTCGCAGAAATAGTCTTGACATGAAGGCACGAAAAACACACATGTCAGTTAAATTCTCGTGGGAGCGGAGGCCATTGTACCCCACATGGCCTCACATGTAGATAAATGTCACTGTTAATTGTTTCCTGTAAGTGTGAAGGGGTTTTGTGGCAGCGTTGCCATGGTTACTGGTCTTGTGCACCATATTCTTGGATGCCTTTAGGCGTTGGACCATAGGTGAGCGAATCAGATGTGGGGGGAAATAATACAGTTCATTATTAACATCTGAGGAGGATGTAGTTTCTTTGTTGGCTTTTTTTTTTTTTAATGAAACACATGAATGATTTGACCGATGCAAATGTCACTGCTGATGAATCTATTTGTTCTGTATCTCTGTTTGTGCTGCGCATGAGGCAAAAGAGCAAAGCAGTGATTTATGAGAATGAGAAGAGAAAAACTAAAGGTAAAAATGGGCAGATAATTCTCACAGACAGATATTTTACTGCCCTCAAATACAAGGAAAACACTGGATTAGGTTTATTTACGATTGCATTTTATTTTAAAAATGTTCTTTTCAGGAGGATGTTTGTTGTCCAAGTCAACAATTCCAATTAAAGCTATGTGTTAAACAACTTTATGGCTGGCCTTTGTCAACAGCTGACTATATATTTTCTAAATTGTGCAACTCTGGGTTAATTTTCTTTTTTTTTTTAGGAGATGGGGGTTCAGTTATTTGGTAATTACGTCAGAATAACATTTTACCTGCTTCTCTTATTTTATGGTTGTCCCTTTGAAATGTATTATACAGTGTATTGAATTGCCAAGATAAGACACATCTTATAAGAAATGTGTTTATTTAACAAACAGATTTAAATATTTAAATAAGATTATCCAAGCCACTAGGGGCACAAGCCAGTGTTTTTTAGTGCCGGTCCCAACCCCGGATAAATGGGTTGCATCAGGAAGGGCATCCTGTGTAAAAACATTTTGCCAAAGATTTTGTCTAAGATGCGAGACAACAAATATTTCCATACAGGATCATTCGGGGCCGCTGTGGCAACCCTTGAAAAACTGAATAAGCGGAAAAGAGAAGAACATTGAAATATTTAACAATGTAATTCAACAAGGAAGACTTGTTATTAATTTGTCCGCACATTTAATTAGTGAGGACTAGAGCAAACTAAGGACTGGGGGCCTGATGCGGCCCATTTGGCATTATAATCCGGCCCGCCAGACTTGTCCACATCTACTTTTATTTCTATTATTGTTATCTTTCTACCTTTTCCCTGCAACGCCAGCATTTCCCAATAGATAAAGAGGCTTAAAGCATGTTGCCTTTATTCAATACTTTATTCATTATTTGTCTTAGTTCATGGAAGTACTCAAACTTTCTGATCCTGACTTGGCCCATGACTCAAATTTTAGTACCAGCTGTGGCCCACAAGTCAAACTAATTGCTGAGGCCTGAGCTAGAGAGACATGCAGAACAATAAGTATCAACTCATTTAGACAAACATTTGTTTTAAAACAAATAATAAGCTCGGCCATGTTAAACAACAAAGGGAGCCACTTTTGGACCGCGGGCCATGAGTTTGACGTGTGCTTTATTTTGCGATTCCTCTGTCTGTATGTACTCACTGCACTGCCAAACATTGGGGTTCGTACATATAGAAATATAGTTTCATTATAGGCAAAGTTTAATTGCATTTGCTACTGATGATGTAAATGAAATGTTAATGAAACGGAAAAAAAACGTTCGAATCTGTGCAGAGCATTTATTTTTCACCTCGGGCTGAGCAAACAGAAAACCTGGTTATTTCATATGTTTCATCTTTGACACTAATCTCGAAAATTAACACAGAAAAGAGGATTTTATGAAGACACCCAGCTCATTTCCCGAGCAGTCAAGCAGTTTCTTTAATCCCTTTTATATTTATTAAGTCTAAACAAGTCAGTTGATGTACAAACGCTGGCATTTTATCCAATACAACTTAACTGGATTTTGACAATGATGGATGAGGCTCCATGAGGGAAAAACAAATCAGATCTAACCAAGGAAATTGCTATTGACTCTAACATCTCAAGCCTACGTTGTATTTGTTTGGCGTATATTTCTCCTCAAAATAAAGCTGTTGTACACTAACTTTGTCAACCATTTAATCAATCACTGTCCAATATGTGAGTAAGACACTGTCACAGCAGGTTGTCTTGGATTTAAAGCTATAAAGCCTTTAAAATAATAATTTCAATTTATTAGGGAACTTCAAAGTAAATGTCAAACATCTCTTGATTCTTGTTGAAGCTCTTTCTTTGTTTTTCAGCCTTGTATCCCTGAGCTCTCTTTATATTTCTGTATTCAGCAGACTCTTTTATCCAAAGTTAGGGAGAAAGAGTAAGGTTCCAGTGAGAGATCCTCCTTTTGACCGAGTCTTTAGGAGTTAAAAACACTCAGCTGCAGTGTCTTTTAGCAAATCTTCTATAGCAGCCCCTTATTTGTCAAAGGATATGATAAGAACCAGACCATCCAGTTTGTCAGTGTCGTATCTGAAGCAAATAGATTCTTGTACTCATGTGCTTCCTCTGGCGTGCTGTACCCTAGACATTAACTGAACATCCAAATATGCGATAAGTGGTTAGGGTCTTTAAATAACCAGGGGCAGTTGAAGAAGAGGTCTACCGTGCTGTGCAGTGATTCATATTATACAACTGTATGTAACAAGTGTTTACCCTGGAACTGTAGCATCTGAAATCTGTGCGGATGCTCACATTTGCTCTCTGAGATACAATGACAAGAATTCTGAGCAAACAAAAACTAATTTCCCTGACAGTTTGTGATCAGACACAGAAAAGAATAGGTGGCAATGGACGGGTTTGGACCAGGCCGTGTCTTGGCAGACGCGGTCAATCTGGTCTGTCACTTGTACCTAGCTGATCCATGTTGTCTACCTGTTCTCTCGTGTTATCTATGTTCACGAAAGTGCAGTGTGGTTTGTCGGGCGTTGGTCGCGGGCAAATCAACAGGATTTCGAACATGTTAGATTTTTACAGCATCGTAAGTCGGGATGTTATCAGTGGGTGATTAACGCTTGGCGAAACCCTGTGTGGGCTGCAAGACTTGAGTTGCTAGACTTAAGCCAGAAAAAATTGGCCGGCAGCACAGTGTACGCTTAAGTCCTTAAGGCTAAAACCCAGCATTTTTGGAATGTGAGATAAATAAGCTATAAATGACTGAAATATATAAATATACAAAATAAAACTGGAGTCCACAGTTAGAGTTGATTCATTTTGCAAAATTGACCAAGTCATTGAGAAAAATCTACATCTATAATCTGGTGTCGCGACAAAGTAAGTGGTTGTAATAAACCCACCATCTGCACTGGCGTA
Source organism: Paraplagusia blochii (assembly GCA_016785265.1). Classification (NCBI taxonomy): domain Eukaryota; kingdom Metazoa; phylum Chordata; class Actinopteri; order Pleuronectiformes; family Cynoglossidae; genus Paraplagusia; species Paraplagusia blochii. The sequence goes on along the minus strand of JAFBJS010000567.1, from coordinate 77,385 downwards.
GCTCCATCCACACCACTATACAGTATACCAGCCTTTGCTTCTGCTCTGTGATAAGATGTAAAACCCAAAGTCTAAGCACAGCAGCTCATTCAGCACAGCACAGACCCCAGCTATAGTATTTGGTGCAAGAAGTAATTATGTCATCTGTAACAACCCCGGGGAGATTGCCTGTGAGGTGGAGCAATTTTCGGTAGTCTACCAAAGTTGCTCCACCTCCAAGTCTCATGAGAAAATAATGTTGATGTACCAAACAAAACTGTTAACCAATGAAAATCATCCAGGTTTGTTCTGTCAGAATAGCATATACTATCTTACTGTGCACAAAGAAAAACAACACTAACATTTGTATTTCACTTCTCAACTGTTGCCATGGAGACACAATGCCTTACTAGGGTCTTCCAATGCTGAATAGGTGGCTCATTATTGTTTATAACTAAAGGCAAACAAACCAACTCTTCAGAGCAGGGATGTTGAACAGCAGAGTAAAAGGTGGAAACAATGTCAATAACTTTTAATTTAGACATTAGGAATCTGTAGCATTAACCTCTGCAAAAAAACGGGTCAGATGTTTCTGACCTTATTGCTAAACTATCTGCAGTTACTAAATGCTGGTTCTGCCGAACATGTCTATCATGTAATAAGTGGTACATTATTTTACTTGACCAAGTAAGTAATAAAATGCATACGATAATTCCATTTCTACCAGGAAAGCAGGGGAAGCGTGGATGTCTATAGCAACTCAAAATTCCCGGAAAAAAACACAGCTCACCTGCTGTCATTCGTTATTGTCTGAGTCAGATGAATCATTTCACAATCAAAAAGTAATGAAGACTCAAAGTTCCATCTGCTTCAACTCTGGGAAACTGAATAATCACGCAGACCTTGATGAAAACATAATTTATCGCAAATACAACTTTGGAACAGAGAGAAGTGGTGAGTTTGATCTTTGTACGTCTCTAAGACTGTATCCCACTGACCGGTCAGCTTTTTCAGCACAATAAAAAAAAAATCCTTTAGACACTTAGTTCACAGTAGCCGCACAGAATGCAATTAGTTAAGCCTTGAAAACAGATTGTCTCCCTTTTTGAAACCCAGAGATATTCTGTCCAACAATTTCATGCTGCTTACTTTTTGAACTACTTTGCACTTGACCCCATGATGAAATCACATAACAGCAGAAGACTGTGCCGTGTCTCCAGACTTTAGGAAGTCTATTTCCTGGTTCACAAACCAGAAGTAACATTTGTTTTTAGGGTTGGAGAATAAAATTGCTTGTGTTGATGAATTGCATCTGAGAAAAACATATGGAAGCAGCAGTGGTTGAGGAAGTGGGCTTGGGTCTGAAAGGTTTTAGGTTTGAATTCAACAGCTGTCACGTTGCCACTGAGGTGCACCGTCATGGGGGTAGTGGTGGAGACTGCTGATGAAGATTTGCTGATTATAATTTAATAGTAGAGAAGACAAAGCCGGGAAAAACTAACAGTCAGTGTTAGAGTTCAGTGCTCAGAGCTGCTTTATTGACAGCCTGTTTACTATTGCCATTATGTTGTTCATAGAATTGTATTTCTGTTTTTAAGTCGAAGTTCATTCTGCTGTAGAAAGTGATAATTTCAGCAAAAGTACAGACCTTGACGCCACACTGGTCTCTGGTTAGTCCACAGGACACACTCTAATCAGGATGATGACGAAAACAAGACAACATATCTTTTACCAGTTAAATCAATTCAGTCATGGAAAACTCTATTAGACCACACTGCTGTCTTCTTCAGTTAGTTCTAGTTCATTTTAATATCTGGTTCCACTAAAGGTGCATTTGCTGAGATAAATATAATAATATCAGCCAAAATAGCTCTCAGTAGCTCAATTTCCAGGTTTTTTTTTTTTTTGCAGTGCTTTCAGCAGTTCCCTGGTTTTGTGTTCACTGTATTCTTTAGTGTGATAAAAAATGTACAGCTGTGGTACTGTTTAATTGATTTGTATTTTTTTACCTCTAAAGAACAGATTCGAAACTCTTTTATTTGGTTCCATTTCAGCTCTTTCATTTTTTTTTACAAAAAAATTCTATCTATCTATCCATCCATCCATCCATCCATCCATCCATCCATCCATCCATCCATCCATCCATCCATCCCCAATCTACTTTAAAATACACTTTCTGCACATTGCAGAAATCTATTTCAGTTAAATAATTCTACTGCACAACCACAGCTGCTCAGCAGCACTTTTTGACTTACAGGTGAGGCCACTGATATGGGTTTTATATCAGGTTAGAGGGGTGACTCACGGTCATGAACGTAGGCATACAAAAATTGATGGGATGTTGTCCGAATCTGCGCAGCTCATCGCCACACATCCCTGTACCAGACCTTGGAAGTGAACAAAGAGTTTAAACCTATAAATCAAAGTTTCACATTTAATGAGCAGTCCCTTTTTTATGACCCCACCTCCGCCAGCACCTGAAAAGACTCCTGACTCTTAGGGGAGGCCGGTCGTACTCTGAGTGGCAGGACAAGGAATTTGCAATTCCAGGAGACCTTGGATTCCGGCCAGTTTTCATTCTCAGAGAGATAAACCAGCTGAAGTAGTTTGAGCTGCAAATAAAAAGGGACCACAGCGGAAGGAGACGGGGTGACGCAGTCAGCCAGGACTGTGAAGAGTGAATCTGACAGGTCTTACTTCACTTAAGCCCTAACCTTGACAAAATGGGTAGAAAATGGGCTCATTCACTTCAGTAAAACCCAGATCAGCACAGTTATATTCAGCTCTGAAGACTTCCCTCTGTTTAAGGTGTTTCAGCGGTTTCTTGTTAAGTTCAGGATGTGTTCAGGTCTGATAATAACATTTAATAAGTCTAAAAGTTTCACTGTATGTCCATGCATTTATAAAAATTACTCCAGTTACACTTTATATTGTATGTACATTTCTGAGACCTGGAAATTTAAGAAAAATACTGGACAGAAAAAAATGTTTTGTTTGTCTTCACCTGAGAATCTGAGGCTTCTCTATTTTTGTTGAGTCACGTTCAATACAGCTGATTTATGACAGTGGCCAATGGAACCAGTTAATCATAGTTCATGGAAGCTCTGATGTTAATGTGATGAAAACTGGTGAAACTGATAAGAATCTGTAGGCAGGTTAACAACAGCAGACTTTAATGTAACTCACTATTTTACATTTCCAGAGACTTAAAGTTCAGAGGTTTCTCTCTCTTTTCCTATGATTGGGTCTAGTTGACAAATTACATTTAGTATTTAAATGAAATGTGGTTTTTGAACTACTGAGGAACAAACCAAAGTGAAATCGCTCGATTAGACATATTAAAATAAAAAAGCTTTAATCGGCAGTTACATGTCTTTTTTTGCTTTATCATTATTTATGACATCATTAGATGTTTCACCTAATAAACATCTGTTTTGGGCAATTACATGGGAAGTGTAATTTAAAGTGGAGCGGATTATTGGAGACCTAATGAAGCTCAACCCACTGGAGAGCTCCTAATTTTAGAGCTTGATTGACGACAGTGGTGGAAATGAGCATGAGATGCTGGGCTGAGGTCACAGCGTTCATCCTAAAACTCACCTAATTGAAATATTTACCACGCCTTAAAAAGACTTTATTGGTTTTCACCAGGGGTTACGTGTAAATTTGTCACTACACCCAATTGGTCTGTTTGTTCTGCTGCTGTTGCTGCTGCTGCCACCGGGTGCTGAAAGCTCATTTGGCTCATTTGAAACCTAAATCACTCCTGAAGGACAAATCAAAGCTCATTTTGTGTTTTAGCTACATGATATAAATCTCTCATAATTACACTTTTCCTACATTAGTGAAAATATACTTGTTTTTTTTTTTTTCCTTCCTGTTGGCATCTACTGTACGTTTCATGAATAAGTCATGAAGTCGGTAGCCTAAGGTTTCTGATGCTGTGTCATGCACTAACAACAGAGTTAGACCAAAGTTACAAGAAAGTCAGCAACATCCAAAGGTTAAATTCTAAAATCTAAATTATCTGCATCTATCCATCCCTGTTTTGGTAACTTTGTATAAATAATTGTGAAAATTGTCAGATTGTCATAGTTATTCATATTTAATAAGTCATCCATGGAGACATATGTATTGTTTTATTTTTCTTTAAAGATGATGCAAGATTAATCAGCAAGGAAATTACACCAAGATTGGTTCTTTTCTTATGTTTTTCTTTGCAAAGCAACCACACACTTGGATGGATGGATGGATGGACGGATGGATGGATGGATAGATAGATAGATAGATAGATAGATAGATAGATAGACAGACAGACAGACAGACAGACAGACAGACAGACAGACAGACAGACAGACAGACAGATAGATAGATAGATAGATAGATCTAGGGCAACTCTCAATGACTTCTACAATTCTTTTTTTTTGTGATTTGTCACAAACATGATAAAGTGATAAAATAAAACACGTACATCTACCTGCTGTTATTGGTAATACTTTTCCTGCAATTCCTGCAAAAAAAAGGAAAATTCCTCACGATTAATTACCCTGATGTCTAATCAGGATGAATCATTAGCCTGATTAATCATGATTAATCATGAGTAATCCACAGCTACCCTGTGACTATTCAGATTTTCGTTTTTTAATTAATCAGTTATATATTTAACACATCTAGTTGTCATTTCATTGCCTCCCTTGGATCTTATATTTAGTCGTGGACAAATCTCATCAACTGTTATTTGCAAGATTGATATAATTGTAATGTACAGTAAAGTGACATAATGCTGGAGGGATCATCAGGTTGTAAATGTCAACTGAAGTCCCATTATAACATCAGTCTGTTTCCTGTTCCATTTTCCAGAATGTGGTCAACTATATGGATAACAAGTGAATTATAAGCCCTCTGTCCACTTGTTAACATCACTATGACAGTACAATAGGTCCACAAGAGCCCAGGTGAGGTGGCACTTGTTTCTGTCTCAAGTGCTTCAGGCAGCCTTGATCAAGACAGGCCTTGTTCCTTTTACTTTCACACACAGCAAGATCCTCATGCCCTGCTCTCCTTTATAACGGCAGAACATTTTCATTTTCCACATCCGTTTTTATTTCACTCCTTGACAAAGATATCTGCAGGCAAACATCTACAAAAACAGACCATGAGTGATGCAACGTGTCAGCATCGAGCCACACCTAGAGCAGAACGCAGAGCCTGGGAACATGTTCACATCCTGTCACACAGTGTGTTGCACTAAGTGATGCCAGAAGGATACTTAAGCCACAGTCTGCAGCTTTGACTTGATAGCAATCGAAAGTGTCACTAAGTCCTGCCTCCGTGATGGTGTTGCTCACAGTCGCAGCACTGATCTGGAGGGTGTTGTGTGGGGCCTGACACTAGAATAGCATCGTGTTTAATGGATTTATTTGCTCCATGGTGTGACATGTTTTCACTTCAATATGATCACAGGCGTTTTAATAGCATCTCCCCTTCTTCATTACGGCAGACAAGATGGTCCGAATTGGAATGGCTGCCCATTACTGCCCATTGAGCGCGACATGGCTCATCAGCATTTATGGTTTAAATAGTTAATGTTTCTGACTGCGGACGCAAAATCCTATGAAATTTTTATTTCTTTCACATATCCATTTAGTAAAAGTAGACTGAAGTACTATAATGACTGTGGAATATAATACATATAAGACTATTTTATTCTTTTTAACTTTTTATAGTTTTATATTAAAACTTTCAATCTTATTGAATGATTTAATACTTTTTTCTCTTATTTATAATTTAAAGCTCTGTATTAGGCAATTCCAGTGACTGCAAGAAAATGTGGTCATTAGATTACTCTGAAATCTTATCAATTCAATTCATCTTCATCCGCCATCCATTCATTGCTGGGTTGTGTAGCCGGCAGTCTCCATGATTGACACCCAAATCCAGTGGCGGGCCATGCATTTCAACTGTAGGCCTTCAGTGACATCATAGTTTTGTGACATAAAATGAATACGCCTCATAATAACCTCAGTATGACACCAGGATTTGAGAATCCACACATATAGATTAAATCACCCTTAATATAGGCACATCAAGCAAAACTTAATTTCCAGAGCATTTAAGATAAATTATTCATGGTATTTTTTACCATGAATAAGTCAGTGGACACAGCCATGGTTCAGCCAAACATGCCAATGTGTAAAGTTGCCCCATGCTCTCACTCAGATTTTTGATCCAAAGAAAATCAAGGAGATCAGCGGGAATTTTTCCTTCAAAATAAGCCATGCCATACATTACAATCACAATGATGACATTGTCAAACTCCTGCGTACGTGTTGCTTTTTAAGTAGGGCCAGCTAGAAGGCTCAGAGGTCGCAATCTTGCTAGATGATTAGTCTGAGCGCTGAAAATGGACTATGTGAGTGGACAGAGCCCTCACTTTTTATTCTGAAGGATCTGGCCGATTTCATGGAACCTGGCAACACTAGCTGGCTGAAATCTGATTAATAATAAGTTTTTATCCAACAATTTAAAGCCCCTTTTTATATTTATAATAAATAATAGTAATAATAGTTTTTAATAAATAATTTAAATTAAATATTCATGAACAAATGTGTTTTCCTGAGTATGTTTAGGCCTGCAGAGAAGGCTTTGCTGTCCTTGACAGCCCACCACTGCCCAAATCCCACTGCATCCCAGTATGATGCAGTGTGATTTTGTTAGTTATGTGTGGGACTGTGCTATGCTCAGGCAATGTGGCAGCTGGTGGATTTGATCCTAAAGCTTTGAAAGATCCAGGTTTTCTTCCCAAACCACTAAAGCAAAAAAAGAAATTATAATTTAGTTGCATGTGTTAAAACACTTTTTACCACATTTCACACCTTTAAGTATTCACTGGTGCATGAACAGCCATGCCCAGGCAAAAGAAAAGAAATAAATCTGTGGATGCACTGAGATGAATGGCATGAATGCAATAAAAAGTGATTTACAATTTCATACAGCAAAGGGTCTTTTTTATTTCTGGTCTCCTGTTGGCTACTAAGAGGTGGTGACCTATGTGATCACGATCAATAAATTATAAAAGGCCTTACAGAGCATGGAGGCTTTATCACCGATGGGAGAATTACTATGTTTCTTCTCCCTATGAAAATGAGTGATGATACTAAAGAAGGCCAGATCCTCTGGTCTGCAGATGAAGCATTGATTTCCAGAGCCTCTTTGAATTTTTCTCATTGATTATTGCCTTTGTGCCAACCTTGTAAGCCCACCCTTGATCGTGTATTTAGTGGTGACAGAAAATCATTTGATATGAAGCTGCGCCGTACACATTTACCTTGAGCACATCCATGCATGGAGGAGCAGGCAGCTGCTTAAGTCTGTGGGTTTCAATTTTCTTCCTTGATTAGTTTTCTATACATTTTCTCAATTCCCCTAAAGGGACACACACAGGTGTCTTTAGACGCGAAGTGAAGTTGTTCAACAAATTCCAGCGATTGTATAGGAAAATTACCTCTTACCATGCAACCCATGGATTATGTTAATAACAGTCAGAGCTGAATTATGCATATGATACAGTACAGTACAATTATGCAGGCAGACTCCAGTGAAATGACTTGTAGAAAACCAAGGGGAAAATGTGTCTTGAGTTGTCATTCTCAAATATCTCAGTGATGCTCATTCTTTCTTGGCATATAAAGTGGGGACCTGGGTTTGTGTGTGGACTCAGATGACCTTAATGAACACACAGAAGTGTGTGTTTTTATTATTCTTTGCAACCACAGCATGAATAAGCAAAGGTAAAGCAGGGCTGACTGTCCTGCCAGCAGAGTTCCGTTGGATTTCAGGAAAAATCTCTGTCACCAGTCACAAACTCTAGTCTGATTCAAGCTGTGCTCATCCACCGTGTCTGACTTCCACCTGAGGGCCTGATGGCATTAGCATGAAATCTGTCTGAGGAGAGAAACAGAGACTCCCTGGGAAGATGGTAGAAGAAGTGTTTTTTTCCCTGCTAAAAAAAAAATCGGTGCTAAAAGTGCTAAAATTAAATTCTGATAAGTCAGACACTAGATTTATATTCATCCAAACCACTTTATTTCCCATGACTGAACCCTACAATTACTTTTATTGATGGTGATATGATTGGACAACAGTTTATTATCTTACTAGCCAGGCTGCCCACAAAACAGTGAAAACTGTAAAAATGTCCATTTAAACTGCAAGTGCACATTTTTGATTTATTCTGCTCAACAAACCAGAATCGTTCCAATATAGTGTAACGGTTGATTCAAGAGTAACAGGTTTTGTTAGATGAAAGCTTAGAAGCATGTTTTATTACACTGTAAAGGAAGTCTTTACTCACTCATTCAGAGAGAAACACAGATTACCATAGGATTTATACCTTTTCCATTGCTAGAATTTTATTTCTGTTCATAATAATAATAATAATTTGTTCATAATAATAGTTTTGTAGTATATTTGTTTGAACACAGGGAGATAGCATGTATAAAAAATTAAAAAGTAAAATAATTGTGCATGGATTGATCCAAAGCTCCAAAACACCAATTTTAATATTACTGATTGAAGTTTCTCTTCTAGCAATATTGTAAATGTCAGCAAAACCCTTGAATTGCAGTATAACAGGGTTGGAGAAATAAAATATCTTTATGTGCCGTGTCCTGCTTTAGATTTACAGCATGAAGAACCTTTAAGGTCAGAGACTTTCTGAGTACAGCACACCCCAGCTGTTTACTGTGACACTGCTCAAGACAGTGTGACTACAACCATCAGGCCATATTTTAGTCATAAGGTGGACAGGTGTGCACTTCTAAAATAGCCTAACCCAGTAATCTGAGTGACAACACACGGCATAAAGGCCCTCACTGTGGGACAGACAATTGGTATAAGAGAAATGGAAGAGGTGAGTATTTACAGTGAAACCAGACAGTGTCAAACAGTGAAGTCCACATGCGGACACATGGCTAACACATTGGGCAGTGCAAAAAATCGTTATCCCCAGCATCCAAACAAGTACTTAAGGTAAGATTATTAGTCTCACACTGAAGGGACGAGCAACTCATCTATCAATATGGCTCCAAGGCTGAAGCAGCAGCAGAAGACAGGGCAACTAGAGCAGCAGCAACAGCAACAGCAGCAACATGGAAAGATGCTCTCCTCAGATCTGCTTGTGAAGAGAAGTGACAAGGATTACTATGATGACCACCAGGGTGAGAGAATACGATTGACTCAGACCTCAGGTAAAAACGTACTTACAAAAGAATGCAAAAAAGGGGGGAAATTGATTTACATTTAAATCCAGATTTATGGGAAAGGAAAGCAAACTCCCTGTCACTGTGACGTTGTGATCCACTCCACAAAATGTCACCTCTGCATTTAACCCATCACCAAAGTGAACAGTGAGCAGCTCTGAGCACAAAGGGAGCAGTGAGGACGACGCCATACAGTAGTTGGTGGATTCAAACCTGCAACCTGGAACCCCAGGCTCAAGTCCAGCTCCCTAACCACTAGGCCACCACTGCCCATATTAAGCTTTAAAGATTTTGAATTGATTCATGAATAACAAAAAAATCATATTGTGATGGTTGGGGGATGTATCGTGTTGCGTTCTTATGTCTGACTTTTTCCAAAGACAATGAACGCATCATGCTGGAGCATAGCTTGATAGTGTGTTTGTTGCATATGTTTAAACAAGTGGTGTTTCAGAGGAAGAGTTTGCTACTGCTGGGACCATAGTAACAGAATCAGAACTGCAACCACCAACTTTTGTTTCTGCAGAGTTCCAGTCTGTGCTGAACTATAAACTTTTTAATTCCAAATGTCTAGCTGTTTATGTTCCACCTGAGCAATTTGTGTTTGTTTTTGGAGGACTGCACTTTAAGTTAAAAAGCTTTTCATGTCAAATGTGTGTTGAACAGTTTGAAATGTTGTTAGTTTCCTTGTTTATAGTTGATATAGAGAGGTGTTTCCTGCAGCTGATTAATCCTGATTCTCCTAAACTAAAGCAATTTTGGAAAGTGATTCAGAACCACAGGTAGATATCATTTATTTAGGCCTTTACTTTTGCCCAGAGGCATTGTCTCTGTCACAAAACTCTGTGTAAAACTCTGGGGTTCACCTCCAGGTCAAATCCAGCTGACTTCCAATGCGCTCACAACCTGCAGGAGCGTATGATTCTGTGCCATGTGCATTGGGTGGCAGCCATGAAGACTGCTGCCTCGTGTCTCGGTAAAAGGATAAGGGTATGAAAATGGATGGATCATTTATTCATGCACTGGACTGTTTATTTTCCTACAGAGAAAAATCGTACTTCTTCTTTTGACTTGTCCCTTTTTCAGGGGTTGTCACAGCAAATCAACATTTTCCATCTCCCCTGTCCTCTGTATCTTCTAATCCGACTCCAACCATCTTCTCTTTGTCTCCTACCTGGTAGCTCCATCCCTAGGATCATTCTTCTACCAATGTATCCACTGTCCCTCCTCTAAACATGTCCAACCCACCTTAATCTGGCTTCTCTAGCTTTTTCTCCAAACGTTCATTTTTTCTGTTTTTTAATCAAACATCGATTTTGATTTAATTGTGAGCCTAAAAATCAATATTAAATCGACTTGTGAAATCGTGCACCTCTAATAAAATGCCACACTTATCATGAGAGATTTAGTAAACGCATTTTGTAAACAATATCTGTTGGTAGTAGAGAAAACAAATCACTAACCCTTAACATTTATAGTAAAGTTATTGTCAGTGAAAGAAAACAAAAGTTCAATTGTGCCTTAGAAACAATAAGTATCTACTAGAGTATATCTATTATTACTTTCTTCCCAACTTATTTTTCGCTTTTATATAAATTTGTGTTTATAAAATGCAGTAAAAATAAAAACATTTTCTCATCCCAGTTTAAAACATTCTTTATCCACTGTGTCAATAGGAACCCTGCAATAGTAAAAATATTTTATATTCAGAGTGTTAGTGTCAGTAAATGAAATTCGCCTTGTCAAGGACTTGAAAATAAATAAAAAATAAAAGCTACAAAAAAAAAAAACAGTTTTCCAAATCTTAAGTATGCAAAAGCAGAGAGAGGATCCAAATAACCTGGGGCAGTTTTATATATATATATATATTACCTTCCCGACTCCCTGAGAAATAATTAAACATTAAAACCATTTAATTTCCACTCGGGATGAAACCCTTGAGGTTGACGGTCATGCATTTTTGAGCTTATATTCAGATTAACCTTTGGTTTTATAGTATTGTTACTGTTTAGTTGGTCATTGTCATTCATCTAACTTGCAGAAAGGGGGCAGTATTCTTACAGAGGAGGTTGCATTAGGGTCAGATCTTCAGCTCAGCCTCCTGCTTCTCTCTCCCACTGCTGAATATTCATTAACCATCGCCTTTACACTGAACCACCAATGCTGCTTAAACTGGTTTACATCTCAAATTTATGCTGCGGGTTTTTCTTTCTGTCCACGTTCCTAAGAAACTGTGTGGTAACTGTTTGTGCCTGACTCACTGTTCTACTCCTACAATGAATCAATGCGTCTTATGTTAATCTGCATCACATTATGTAAATTATTCTCATCCTCATATTGAAGCCTAAACATATATAATTGTCTAATTGATCACATATCTCCAGGCATTTGTGCTGCTGATTGGATATGAAGATTCAATGCTAAAGGTTTATTTAAATTTGTTCTCACCAACTGCTTCCACCAATCTTGTTGAAATGTAAGGCAGTGTTTCGCAATAAGAAAAGGCTATTTTTGAAGAGCAGGGCTCAAGGCATGACCAAGTTATAATGTTGTCTTCTAGTATTTTCAATTTATTTTAAACAAATTGCAATTTATAAAAGATATTCCTGAATATCTCAGCTTTTCCTCACAGATAATCTTTTAAATTATGTATTTGCGTAAAAAAATTAACACTAATTCCCTCTACAAGGATCAAACGCCACCCTTTGGGCCACTGTATGAAAGGGTTTGATGACTTTAAAGTTAATCCTGTTTTCCAATTGATGTTTTCGCAAAGGACTGTTCAATCCCCAATGAGAGCACTTATACATTACGAGAAATAAGGGATGTATAATAAATAAAGGGAGGAGCTTAATGTATATATATATATATATATGTATATATATATATATATACTTTTTCCTTCTTATCTTGCTGCATTCTGTATTTTGTATACTTGAAGGGTCTTTGATTCTATAATAAAATACTTTTATCTGTCTCAATAAAATGAAAACAATACAAGCCTTGCTCTTTGTTAACCCTCAGGAAAAATATACTGTAGTTTTTAGATAAAAATGGTTTTCAATATTTGTTTTTGTTATTTTTCTAGAGCATTATTTTCTTGAGTATGAGATTGTATCTGTTATTTGGTTGTTGTTTTTTTCCTCTCAGAACTGGCCTATTCCTGTCTATACATTCACAGGCATGATTTTAATCATAAAGACAGTCTTCTCATGCTTTTTAACATGTTTGATTCATTTTTTTTCTTCACGCTTTGCATTGCTGTGTTGGAAGATAGATCGTCCCTTGGTCACATGAAATGCTCATTATATACAATAAGTAATTGAAACCAGGGCTTTAAAACAAACAGTGTTTAAACGTTTTTGGTTTTGGGTTCCACATCAAAACTGCCATACCTGAACAAATCAAATAATATTAATATTTTTCCTGAAACAGTTAATTACATTTCTTGTCAGCTGCTTATATATACAGTACATGCACGCAATACACACGTGTGTGTTGTTACACATATGTCTCTGCAAATTCAGCCTGTGGTTTCCCTTAATTCCAGCTCCATATCCCACAACAATGCATTAAAACTTGTTTGTTGCTGGGTCAAACTAAAAATGTTGTTGCATGGGATTCTCAGAATATTTTCACATCTAAACGCAGGAAGGGGCAGATATGTAGAAAGAGTTTGGCTGTGCTTTACTTTAAACACTGTAGTCTAACTAGCCAGGCCATTGATAATGCATTTCTTTTCATTTTTTTTTTTTTTATTTTATTCTATCCATTTACAAAATTCAATGTAAACCAGCCCATCATTCACTATTAACACGGATAAATATATTGGTATTCTTTCTGAAACTAACATTTTCCATGTTGACAGACTACAATATTGACCTCTTATTGTGTCCTTTAAGATGTGACAGTAGTTGGTAGTCAGTCCTCCCCATATAGTCTGATGCTCCACCCACTCTCTCCATTCAGTCACAGGAAGCCAACCTCATCAGGTCAGACTGCCATAGACTAGACTAGGAGACCAAGGACTTTGATTGTAGGCAACACAGGATTTCTTAAAAACATAATAAAAACCAGTATTAACCAGTAACCATTATTTTTAGATAAGCATTTTCAGTTCAGGAGGGAAAAAAATAAACTGTACTGACATTAACTGGCGCTTAATTGATGTTTAAGAAGTTTTTCTAAATGCATCATGCACAGCAGGTCTTTATGGTAGTTTAGAGATGATGACTGTAATTACATTATTTAAAGATATATATGACATTTCACTGCTTTTCACATTTTTCTACGGCTTGCTTTCTGTGTCACATCCAGATTTTCTGTGCAGGTTGAGATATACTGACACCAATATCCAGATCCCTCATCATACAAGCTTTAGACTGGTATCTACCCAGCTTACGTGTGTTGACAGATGTCTCAAAGTGTAGACAGAAGCAGGAATAGATTCTTGGTAGAGTGAAGTGACAGGGTGACAATGCAGCAGAGCAGGTGAGACAGACTTTATTCACACAAGCTGAGAGCAACCAATCAGGTAAGAGGTCGTGCTACATCTGGGCATGTATTGCTGCTATATCAGAGTCCAGACCTGCAGACTGGAGAGTCACACGCATCACTGTGATGCATTTTGGGATCCTGGGAGAACTGAGTTGAGCAAAATTTATTATGTGGTGTTTTAATCTTACAGTGAATAAATACCCTACCGCTGCATAACTTATTCAGTTATTCTCACTTGCAGCACATCAGGTGGCACAGATTTTTGTTTATTAGTATTATCTTTAATTATTCATTTCTTCCAACCAAATATTTTTATTCAGCTTCAGTTCATTATTTCTACAGTTGATGGTGATGATGAATCTTGAAGCTCTGACATAAACAACCTTTTCCTTCAGTGTTGGTAGGTTTTCTGTAGGCATTCGGTACCAAGCTCCGAACCCACAATGGTTAATTTGATAATAATGATAGAATTTTAAGAATAAAAAGGTTTGTAAAGGATGACTGAATGAGTTGACTTGTCATTCAGAGAATCATTCACCTCACTGTTGCCAATATAAATGGTATTTTGCATATACGTTGTAATATACTTATATTTACAATATCAATGTTGTTGTTATAACTAGAATAATTTACAAGAGAGACACAGAAGGACCACAAAATGCCAAAAATGAATTGACATTCAAATAACTCAGTTGCATAAAGCATTGCGGCGCCATCTGCTGGTTAAAAGGTTAATATGTTATACAAAGAGCAAGAGAGAGAAGGACAGAGAGAAAGAGGAAAGGAACTATTGTCGTACTTACACAAAAACAAAGGTGCACTGAGCATGGCTGCCCACTGTTTACTTCAGTGATGGGTTAAATATAATGGTGTGTATCACCCTGTCAGAATGACTTGAGTTTTCTTTCCTTTCCTTCCTAGTTGTAACATAAATTCAGCCCTGTTGTGTTTTTTATACCAAATGTATTATTTTCTGTATACGTGACAACCACAAAATGTTCTTTTTCTCACTATGCCACCACAGGATTTCCTAGAAAATAACCTGCCTTCAGTGAAACTGTGCAGTGCCATCTGTAATTAGAGGTTCGATTTCATGACACCCTCTAGTGTCCCTGTTGGGGTTTTGTCTACACGGCAGCTGGGGAAATAATACCAAACCAATAAAAAATATGAAGAAATAATGAAGCAGAGATTATTGATCTGATTTAAATATGGTCTTAAATTCTGAACACAAAGTCAATGAGGCCTGCTGCTGTGTAATGTACTTGACTGAATAAGTGAAACAGAGTGGGACGATCTGAGATGACAAGTTCACACCGGGTCTGACTGATTCCTTTTTCATTGAGCTCTAACCTGGGCTTTGCTGACTTTATTGGCTCACTGGGCTTAATTAACTTGCGGCCTTGCAGTGTTTACTGTCAGGCAACTGTTTACACTTTCCTTACGGAAGATGATGGATACGGCTCAAGGGGGAAAAGCAAGCTGTGTGATGGGGGAGCTTCTATAGTTCACTGAGGAAGAATGATAAAGTAAATAATATCGAGCAAACATCCTTGAGATGTCAATGGGAATGTGAAATGTTATATAAATATTATATATTTGTGAACTATAAAAAGATGCACAGGTACTGTACTTTATACAGGGTTAACCATATCTGTAGGCAATTGTCTCATACATTTTGAAATATCCACTCTATATAGCCTATAGTGTATTTTAGGCTTGTTTTTTTATTATTTGTTCTACACTGGAATAAAGCTGGCGACAGTGGTGGCCTATCGGTTAAGGAAGTGGACTTAGGCCCACAAGGCTAAGGGTGCTCTGAGGATACCAACGTCCCAATCCACTTAACTTCCAATGAACTCACCACCCACAGGCAGACTCACAGTATGCAGCAGTTTAATGCAGCCACCCCTGCGATCTGGTAACAGATAAGAGGATGAACATGAATAAAACAATGGATGATTGTTAGTGCCAGGTAGTGGCCTTGTGGTTAAAGAAGTGGACTTGGGTTATCCAAAGTCAGATTAACAGAATGGGCTAAAGGGGCTACAATCCTGAGCCTCACCACTAGGAGGCGGGAAGGGGCTCAGGTTAATTTTACTCTTCTTCAAACACCCATAGTATCTACCTACCCTCTCTTTTAATGAGATGCTATGATGTTATGGGTGTTAAAATATGCTATCACCTTTCAAACAGAGGGTAGGAAAATATTATGGGTAGCAAAAAACCTCAGATGCAATACATTCAAAATACTTCAGAACAACAGCACCCATACTTTGGTCTTCCGGCTCTCAACTAAGGCGATCACCCTGTCCCCGTCCAACGCCTTTGACGCTTAATAAAGGCCATGTGCATGTGACAAGGTGTAATGGAGGTGAAAACAAATTTCCCCTAGAGGATAATAAAGGCTAACATAAGGCTATCTAATCACACCCTGGGATCCACAAGGGTTTAGGTTTGAGTCCACCAGCTGCTCTGAGCATAGCACCATCCTGACCCATGTAACTTCCAAGAGGAGGTTAGGAGTCAGGAGGGTACACTGTGATCTGAGTGGCAAGTTTTGGTAAACATAATTATTAGATTCAGGTTGAAAATATAAATAAAGAAACACTCTACAGTTAGTCACATAGACAAGGACAGATCATTAATGTGCCAGTGACTTATCTTGAATTTATTATCAGTGAGCAAATGTGAATTTTGCTCTTATCACACTCACTGGTTGGCACAGTGAAACCCGAGCTGCAGTAGGAGGAAGTGACTCACCCTGACAAATCATGGTGAACAGTAAGTGAGCGTCATATTCTGAACCCAGGCCAGAACTTCTTATGAAACTGTAACGCCCTTCCTCTTCCCAATCTCTGTAAACAAAATGAGTTCATGAAACTGAAAGTCCCAGTAGAATTAAATGGAAAGAGACAGTAAATGTACTCTGATTTAGAGTGATATTTTATCTCTAATGGTGCTTGGTGTGAAGAAAGGTCAGTTGATACATACAAATAGTATTGTTTTCTTCTTCTGGGCCATTTTAATAACCTTTTTAATAACAATTTTCAAACTGATTCCAAAGGTCACTTTCTTTACTTAATATTAGTTTTACTGTGGACTATACCGTAAATGACATAAAGGGCAAGGAATTATTAAAAATACACATTTTCATGTGCAATATTGCTGTATGTAATAATATTTGAGGACTTAAGTTAAACTAAATCATTTCATTTGGTTATTAACAATTTACTATATTATATAAAAAAAATCACCTACTTGATATTTATTACTTTTCTGGTTGACATGTTATTGGCCTACTTAAAATGTAATTATCGTCTTTCATGGAAATCTTTTTTTTTTTTTCGTGTAATGGCCTTTAAAAATACTGCATAGAGACACAGAATCAAATATTCATTGTTTAAAATAGGTTTTACACCTATATATGTATTATATATGTATGTCGGAGGTAGTAGTAGTTAAAGTTGAGGATACAGAGGACAGGGTGAGATGGAAATTGTTGACTCGCTGTTGACACCACTGAAAAAAAAAGGGACAAGGGTTAAAAAGGGACAAGCCGAAAAGAAAAGAAGAAGATGTTTGTAATACACCAGCATTTTATATATATTTTATGTACTCCGTAGACAGATATATTTCATGTGTATAGGAAATAGGTACCAAGGAGGTGGTTGGAGTTGAGGATGAGGAGGACAGGGTGAGATGGAAATTGTTGACTCGCTGTGGCAACCCCTGAAAAATGGGATAAGCCGAAAAGAGAAGAAGAAGGAAAATAGGTACCATATCTATAGTGCATAGTATAAATGTGAACTCATGCTAAACTATACAGGGCTGTCCACACTTTATTGTCTTGTGACACACTTATCATATGACCAGGCTGAGGAGATCTACCCAGATTGAAAATTCTAAATATATTTACCCATATAAACTGGATATCATTATTCTCAAATTATCCGAGTGATCAGGATCTTGAAATAGAATTACTTCTCTAGTTTTATTGATATTATTTTTTTTTTTTTTATGTTACTGCTCAGGACCTACCAGCACGACTTCTGGTAGATCCCCATCTACCTATTGGGGACCCTATATTATATATAATACAGGTATAATATTCAATAGAAAGGAATTCAAATAAGCCTATGAACTCATTTAAGACAAACCCAGCCGATCCACCGTATAAAATAACAACAATAACAATAATAACGCATTCTTAAGCATAATGTCCTCAACCAAAAGGTAAAATATCAAGGTAGGTTGTGCAACGCTCATCGTGACGTCCGTGGGACCGAGTGACGCAGCGGCAGGCGCCATACAAATTGCTGCTTCTGGTGACGTAGCAGGTCAGTGAACGTCTGTCTTCACCAGGACCGGTCTATTGACACATCAAAGTCGACGGGTTTTTGTCGTTAAAGACAAAACTTGAAAGATTTTATACACACCGGCCTAGTTGACGTTTCTATTTCATTTTCATTTTTTTTCCTTAAGGTAGACCGAACGAACTGTAAAGCTGACGTTCCTTTTGTAAAAGGTAAGATGATGTGCTGTTTTTGGTAAGCTAACCGGTAGCATTAATAGTGATTTTCCTTTTTTACGTTACTCAAGCAGCGTATGTGGTTGAATTTTACCGATAATAAGAGTGAACTATTATATCATGTGTAACGGAGGTTTCAAATTTAAATTCCTTTTTGTTGTATTGATGTCTTAACAATCGGTTAGCTGTTAGCTCTCCGGTAGCAATGGCCTACTAAACCCCCCTCTCCAGGCAACTTCCGGCGTCTGAACAAAGAACTCATCAAATCAGCTGTTTTTTTTCTTGGATATTACAAAATGCGTCATATTCTTAACAGATGAATTACCGGGATAGCGCATTTTTTCTTAATCTCCTTGGTTACGATGATGTTATATTTTTGAACGTGAGGTTTGAAAAATATATAAGATGTATTTTTAACACGACATCGGTGTAATTTGTCAACGGCAATATAACAAAACATCCTCAACATGTATTAAGTTTTGACTACGTTGCTTTTTTTCTGGTAAACGAACACGTTACACGGGGCATGTTTCGAAATCACTCCCTCGGCTGTTATTTCCTGTTGAGCTGTTTTTCTCAGAAGTTGAGTCGCATTCAGGTCAGGTTATCTAAGTTGACTACCAGTGTTGGATCCAGGTAGGAAAGACAAAGTGGCATTTGTCGTTGACGCGTTGGAAATGTTTAGTGGGCAGTAAACAGGCCATAGATTTGTTGAGTTTCACGGTGGTGTGCTCGGCCAACATGCCGGTTCAAACAGACTTGTGCGGACACGTGCTGGCGCTCATGTGCTCCTTGGCCCCGGCTAAAAATGACTCGAGCCGTAATTAATTAGAATCGCTCGTAATTCTAATTCTAACTAAACCACAACCCGTGTCACAACTGCAAGACTTCACCTATCAGATTTTAACCAGCTTCATGATTTGTTTTGTTTTTCCTCTCCCTTTACTTCCAGGTCCCTCTCTCCAGCCCCATTTCCAGGAATTAATTCTTTTCGGGTATTCTTTGCCAAGCCGCCAAAGTGGAGAGTGTAGTTGCAACAGGGGGTCCTTCTCGTTTCAGGTAACACCTTTGAATAGTTTAGTTGTATAAGCTAGAGTTCACATTCAGACCTAGGGTCACAGTTTTATAACACGTAGAGTTAAAAGTTTTTTCTTTTTTTCCTTTTGTTGGCATCACAGTGTAGGGGGAGGAGGTGGGGGTGCACCTCAGCACTATCCCAAGACTGTCGGCAACAGGTGATTTATTTTATTAATTTCTGCCAATTAGTCATACTTGAGGAAGATTCCTTATACCAGTAATTTGGCCGGCATTTTTAGTGATCTTATTTATTTTCTTGCTTGCATGTTCATGCTTGCACACTCTGTGAGAATAGGTGCATCTTGGGTTTCTTTCGTTATGGTGCTTTGAAGTCACTAGGTTGTCATGTTGTTCACTGTGTGTGTGTGAGGC
Organism: Paraplagusia blochii; assembly: GCA_016785265.1. NCBI lineage: Eukaryota > Metazoa > Chordata > Actinopteri > Pleuronectiformes > Cynoglossidae > Paraplagusia > Paraplagusia blochii. The sequence goes on along the minus strand of JAFBJS010000567.1, from coordinate 57,669 downwards.
TTGTTTGCATTTTTTATAGATTGTGTAGCTCGTTTTCAATTGTCTTGATCTTTGTACACCTGCCAATTTTAACCACAGATATTTTATTTTAATGTTAGCGAGTTCCTGGGGAAAGCTCCAGGTGCTGGCGTTCAGAGATGGGTACCTTCTCGATGCACTAGACGAGATGCAAACTCCAAGGGCAACGGGCAAAATGATGCAACTTTCAGGAAAGTGAGGGGGTGAGTCAAGTCGTAAATCATTATTTTGACAAACATTAGCAGCAAAAATTGGTAGTAGACAGGTTAAACCACATTCTGTCATGTCTAAAATGTTATTGTCTGTTTGGCTACAGTATTCTTAACAAACTCACTCCTGAGAAGTTTGACAAATTATGTCTGGAGCTCCTCAATGTTGGTGTGGACTCGAAAGTTGTCTTGAAAGGAACAATCTTATTGGTGAGTATTGTTTGGATATGTTCACGATCTCTGGCTTTTTTTTTTTTTCTTTTTGAGTGTAACCATAATATGTCACTGTTTCTGTGTTCAGATTGTTGACAAAGCCCTTGAAGAGCCGAAGTACAGCCAGTTATATGCTCGGCTGTGTCTTCGCTTGGCTGAAGAAGCACCAAACTTTGAAGAACCATCCTCAGATAGTCCAGCTATACAAAAGCAAAATACTGTAAGTGTCTTGTACAGTGTAAAGTTTATAGTTGATGTCGTTCCTATCCTGCATTAATAAACAAATTGTGCTTGTAGACATTCAGAAGGCTTTTGATTTCAAAGCTTCAAGATGAGTTTGAAAACCGTGCCAAAAATGTTGAAGGTAAGTTGGACACAATTCATTTTCATTGCTGATCCAAATAAAAATTGTCATGGCCTTTCCATTAATTATGTTTTTTCGGCATGTAGTTTTTGACAAACAAGATGGCCCTCTCACCCCCGAAGAGGAGGAGCAGCGAGCTATTGCAAAGATCAAAATGCTGGGCAACATCAAATTCATTGGTGAACTTGGCAAACTCAACCTTATTCATGAGTCAATTCTTCACAAGTGCATCAAAACAGTAAGTGTTGTAAATGGTTTTGAATGTTAATGACTTCGTCAACAGTATTTATAATAAATGTATTTTACTACACAGCTTTTGGAGAAAAAGAAGAGGGTCCAAATCAAAGATATGGGTGACGATCTGGAATGCCTCTGTCAGATAATGAGAACTGTAGGACCTAAACTTGATCATGATAAAGCTAAGGTAAGTTTAAAAAAAATAAATAAACAGAATACAGAAACAATTGGATTTATTTTTTTATTATTCTAGAATCCATCTAATCGGCAAAATTCTCCTTCTAGTCTCTAATGGATCAGTATTTTAGCCGAATGAGGTCCTTGATGAACAACAAAGACCTTCCTGCAAGGATACGTTTCCTGTTGCAGAACACAGTGGAGCTCCGAGCCAACGGTTGGGTAGCTCGCAAAGCATATGTTGACAATGGACCAAAGACGATTAATCAAGTTCGTCAGGATGCAGTAAAGGTTAGTCCAATTTGGAAATGCATATCTGCATTTATTAGATTCTATTCGGTCACTCTGTGGTTTTTTTTTTTTTTTTAAGTCGGCATTTCTGTTCTAAGCATTCTTTTTAACTTTGCAGGATTTAGGTGTGTTTATTCCACAACAGCACGATGCAATGAGGAATGACTACTTTATGGACAACCCTTCATTTTTGCCAACCAGGATCAAGTTTGACAGAGAGATGCTTGGTGGGCTGGCTGATATGTTTGGGCAAATGCCTGGTAAGATTTTCATTTGAAAATTAAAAGGTTTCACTATTTTCCTGACCCATTACATCCAGCTTGTTAACATCCTTAAATTCCTTCCTTTGTGTAGGAAGTGGCATTGGTACAGGTCCAGGAGTCATTCAGGACCATTATTCACCAACCATGGGTCGTCACCGAACAAACCCACTCTTCAATGGTCATATTAGTAATGGCAATGGTTCGATCCAACCTCAGTTTGAAGCAGGCAGCAAACCTTTTGTCAAACAAAGTCAGGTAAATGTTCTGTATTATATTTTAAATTACACAGTCCACTTGATACTTTTTACATTTGACCCCTGAAGTTGTTGATATATATATATAACTAATAGTAAAATGTTATATTTCAGGGCTCACCAGTTTTTAACCATAAACAGAATCACTCAGGGCAAACACAGTCCAAGGATATGGCCTCACGATTTTCCAAGAAAGGAAAATTAAATGCTGATGAAGTAGGTCTCTTCTTATATGCCACAGTTTAGAATGCCGTGGAATTAGAGGCAATTGTCTAATGTTTTGTATTTTACTTTATAGATCAGTCTGAGGCCAGCACAATCCTTCATACTAAGCAAAAAGCAGGTTCCAAAGCTCCAGCCACAAATGACTATGATGCCACCAAGTGCCCAAGGTTCATCCCTAGGACAGGTAATGTTTGGATAAAATTTGCCTCTGAAAGATGAGATAATGGCTCTAAATATAATGATCCCCTGATCTGTTTCCTCTTTGTAGGCTCCACAGCTGGGCTTAAAGACCAATCCTTTACCCATTCAGGAAAAACCATCAAAGTCTGTTAAGAAGGCTCCACCCACAAAGGAAGAGTTGAACAAGATGACGGTAAGTTTATTTTTTGGCTTTCCAATTAGACATTGAAGGGAGCATTTATCCGTTTTTTTTGTTTTTTGTTTGTTTGTCTTTTTATTGGTCAGCACAGGAGTCACATTATGAATTTATCATTTTTTAGGAGACGTTGATAACAGACTATCAAAGCAACAAGGACATGGAAGAGGCTGTGAATGCTGTCAAGGACATGAAGCCTCCACAGTACTTTTTGACCGAGATGCTGAACAAGATCGTATCACACTCCCTTAGTCGTTCAGATGAAAACAGGGAGCAAGCAAGCATTCTGATCAATGCACTTTGTACTGAGGGTCTCGTCACTGGTGAAAACATAATGCAGGTCAGTCATGATGGTGAATACCCATGCAGATGGTTCCCTTTTTCTAAGTTTGAGTGTCAATTCTGAATTGTGAATTTGTCTTCAACAGTCCTTTTTGGGTGTCCTGGAACAGTCCCCTAACATTGAGGAGGAAGTCCCTCTAGTCAAGTCGTACTTGGCACAGTTCGCAGCACGTGCTATAATTGCAGATTTAAGCAGCATTGCAGATTTGGCCCATCAGCTGGAGAATGGTATGCACTTCCCTCTTTTCCTGCTGTGCCTGCAGCAAATGGCCAAACTAAAGGACCGTGATTGGCTCACTGACCAGTTTCAGCAGAGCAAAGTCAACATGCAAACGATGCTGCCAGGTATGTCCAGCACACCAAATTGGTAGGTATTTCCTGCACAGAGTTGATGAGAATGCTAAGATGTTTTTGTTTTTTTTTGTTTTTTTCTCATCGTACTATAGAAATTGATCAGAACAAGGATAGGATGCTGGAAATTCTGGAGAGCAAGGGTCTTAGCTTTTTGTTTCCACTGATGAAACTGGAGAAGGAATTGCTGAAGGAGATTAAAGTGGATCCATCCCCACAATCCATCTACAAGTGGATCAAAGACAACATATCTGCAAAGCTCCACACAGACAAAGGCTTTGTCAACAGTCTGATCACCAGGTACTACACTTACTGGATCTGAAGTGATCCATCTACCTGTCCAAACTTCTAGTAGGGACAGGTAGTGACTTCTACTACACTAATACTATATGTACAAATTCCAACTATCATAATTTTTTGCACAAGTTTCTTGCAGTACATTTCCTACAAAATCAACCCTGATGATGATGAGGAGCAACTTGCAGCACCCAGCAAGGAACAGCTGGATGAGGAGAAGCAGCTGCTGTTGTCCTTCAAGCCTGTGATGCAGAAATTCCTTCATGATTACATAAAACTTCAGGTGGCTGCACTTTATGCACTGCAGGTCCACTGCAACACTAAAGGGTTTCCAAAAGGTAGGTTCACAAGTGAACAAAGGGAAAGTCCAGGACCCGAAACTGCCATTACTGTTTGTGGATTTTAACAATTTTATACCGTCTTGTTTTAGGCATGTTACTGCGCTACTTTGTTAACCTTTATGATATGGAAATAATTGAAGAAGAGGCCTTCCTGTCATGGAAAGAAGATGTCACACAAGAGTATCCAGGAAAGGGGAAAGCACTATTTCAGGTACACAAGTGATACTCGTAAGAAGTATTTCATGCTGTTCTTATAACTCTTTGCTGATGAAGCTGTTTTATTTCCATAACAGGTGAACCAATGGCTGACTTGGCTGGAAACCGCAGAAGAAGAAGAATCGGAGGATGATGATTACTGAAAACAAACAGCAATCATGTAATTTAAGAATGCAGGTTTTTTTTTTAACCATTTTGTATTTTTTGGTCTTTATCCTCCTACCCTACCTCCTTTCCTTTTGGTATTGTTTCCCCCACCACTGTTACAACTCAATCTAAGGAATACTGTGCCAGATCAAACCAGCATTGACATTTAGGTCCTTTTGTGGGGTCGGGGTTCTTCTTTATTTGTTGCGTCATGAAGACATTTTAATACATTTCAATCACTAGTTTTTTTTTTTGTTTTGTTTTTTTTTTAGTTTGGCAGTGTTTTGCAAAAAATGTGCCAGCGTTGTGACCTGTTTTTATCTAAACTCACAAAGTGCTGCTAAAACTGTTTACAAACAGAAAAGGCTCTGAAGTAACACAAAGGGCTCATTTTCTGTGTTTTATCAGCATTTGCTAATCAGTTTTTAGATGCACTTTGCTTAACACCTTGTTGCAATAGTTTAAAAACACTTTCCATGTCCTTTTGTATTTATCATGATTTTTTTTTTTCCACCATTGCTTTCTTGTGCAGAATAACTTGACCATTTGTCTAACATGTAAACTGGGTTATGACCAATGGCCTCTTATTTGCACAGTGTAAAGTCATCCCCACCAAAAGTGTATTTTTTTTTTTTTTAACTGTCTAAAGGTTTAGTGCTGTTAGGAATAAATCGGTGTGGCCTTGGCATACATTTTTAATTTATCAGTTAAAATTGACATACCTCTGATGCATCTCAGACTATACTTGAATGGCTCAGTTTCTATACTAAAGCAGCCAAAGTTTAGTTTTCTGTGCAAGCTGTTCACACCACCATTTGTGGAGCTTTCAAGTCTGTTTGCTCTATTTGTCAAGTTTTTAAAGTGTCTTTTTATCTTCATGAAACTGAGAATGTACTGTATCTGTACACATGGATCCCTTTGGAGTGACAACATAAAATTGAGTGTACAACTACAGATCAGACTTGAATAAAGTTTAACAAACCCAGTACTGTGACCTGGTTTTCTTCATTTAAAAAAACATTTTAACAGTTGAACCACTTTAAACTAGGGACATTCATGCTGCTGGTGGTTAAATATGACTTGACAAGATTCTTGTAAAGGATGCGTTCTTCCTTGATATGGACACTGGCGGAAGACAGTTTATTACTATAATACTGATGTGCGCAACTGCACCATGTTCAGTCTCCGCTCAGTGTCTCTGACTTGGTCTGTGTGGGTTAATCTTAAACCAATGTCAAGCCTGTAACTGAACTTGGTTACAGCTGTCTTTTCTTCTTCGTCTTCCACAAAAAACGTGCTAGCAAACTTAACTCAATCAATTCACTCATTGTCTCTAATACTAGGTGACAGAAACTACCAGGTGAACAAGGCTAACCCAGTCTGTCATAGAAAAGTATTGACTACTCAAATGTCCTTATATTGCATATGATCAAGTGGGGATTCATAAATAGAGACACATTTATTTGTCTGGTGATTGACGTTTACAAACCATACTTTAAAACAATGTTTTGTACCGAGTTAATAAAGTTCCAATTCAAAATGTAAATCTGTCTATTTATCTATCTTTGGGGCAGTTGGTGGGTCCTAGTGGTTAGAGGACAGACTTGGGTCCACAAGGCCCCCGGTTCGAATTCGAAGTTACCGCTGAGGTGCCCTGAGCATGATACCTCCTATGGGAGCTCCCCGCACACTACTGTGATGGGTTCAATGCAGAGGCATCATTTTCTGAAGGATACTCCCAAGGGATTTGGGGTTCTATTAATTTAAATCTGTCTGTTTATGTCTGTATGAGTAAGCACCCAAAATCCCGCGATTATTTACAGAGATCAATTGAATGCCCTGCAATACTGCCACTTAATGATTTTCACTTAAATGTACGGCTGTTTATCCTCAAAACAGATTTATGTCGGTCTCCCGAAAACCCGCCAATCATCTAACGTGCTACACAGGCCCCGCCTCCTGAGTATAGCACCCTGAAGCACCACGCTGATAAGCTCAGCTGGAAGTTTATCCTCTGACAAGTGGCACCAATTAGGCTTGGTTTTGCAGCTGTAAAACTGCCAACGAAAGAAAAAGAAAAACAAGAACGGTTCCCTCAAAAAACAAAAAGACATTTCAGTTAAAAAGATTGGAGTCGATGTAACTTTCAAGTGCTGGAATTTGGTGTGGGAAAGTACAGCAACAGACAAATGAAACAGGTTTGACCCAGTTTCTTCTGAACAGGTAACTTTAACGCATACACTAATGAGGTTGGTGCTGACTCAGCTGGATAGGACCAAGGACTAAATCCATTCTTTCAGCGAATGAGAGATAGACAGGGTTAATAACTTCACCCCTGACTCTATTCACATGATAATAGAATTTCTATTTAACATACAACGTACGTAGGGACATTCGTACACTCAATAGTAAGACATATTTAAATGTTATTAATGAAATCACGTTATAATTAATTAATTCCATTTGACACAGGTATACAAACACACACACGTATTTACAACAATGAAATTCCATGCAGAATTAAGCTTAGTTCAATATGGCACATATGTCTACTGCAAGTAGAGCTCAGATTAAATCCTGCACAGCTGCAGGATTTAATCTGTGTTTGAGGTTTTGTATGTTGTATATTATTGTATATTTCATGGACATGGCCAATTTGACTCTTACTTTAAACATCATTTTGTATCAAATTCATCAATGTGATAAAAACAAATTTAGTCGGCTTGTTCCTTTTTCAGAGGTTGCCACAGCAAGTCAACATTTTCCATCTCCCCTGTCCTCTGTATCCTCAATCCTAACTCCAACTACCTCCATGTCCTCCCTCACTGCATCCATCAATCTCCTCTTTGTCCCCTACCTGGTAGCTCCATCTTTAGGATCATTCTTCTACCGATGTATCCACTGTCCCTCCTCTGAACATGTCCAAACCATCTCCATCTAGCTTCTCTAGCTTGTTCTCCAATACTACGTGTATGTGTTATCCCTCTAATCACCTCATTCCTGATCCTGTCCATCCTTTTGACCCTTAAAGGGAATCTCAGCATCTTTAACTCCTCCACCTCTGCCTCCTATCTTCTGCCTATTGGTAGCGTCTCTAATCCATACATACAACTGAAAAAACACTAATGCTAATGATTCTCTTGAGAAGCACTAGAAAACATTTTTTTCAAAGAACACCATCTTAACAACTCATCTCTTACGGCCACCGTCTCGTCTTCTTACCCTATGAGTTACTTTGCTTTATTTTATGACCTAATGTAACTTTTCCCTCCAAGTTACAGGTCACTTTAGATAATTGTAATATAAATATTACTAGTAAGTTTTGTGCAATACACATGTTCAGAAGTACATAGTAAGAAAGATTACAGAAAAATGAAGTCATTTATTTTATTTGGAAGTTGTTGATATTGTCTGCCTTGTAGGAAAAGACAATAAAAAGAATTTTACACTATTTGATAGTAAACAACACAAATTATCCTGTAAAAAAATCACTTTCAAACAAGACAATATCTGTTTTTGAACATTATTTTGTACTAAGACATGAGAAATAAACAGCTGTAACAAAATTACTTCTCTGGGTTAATTCATGGTATAGGGACAGTGTGTCGTATGTTCTATATATAGAAAGTAAAGTCAACATTTGACCAGTCTGTAAGGAGGGTTTGGAGATTTTAATCGCTGTCTGACACCTCATTATTGGATGCCTCAGGTTCAGAGCCACGTGCAGAGGCCTCGTTGTCTGAACCTGCCTCAGATCCTCTGTCTGAAGCCACTCCAGGTGAACCGGGCCGTGATTCCTCTGATCCAGACCGACTCCTTTTGCTTTCATTGTCAGACTGCTCGGAGTCAGATTGCTGCCGCTGTACCCTCCTCTTTTTCACTGGTCGCTCACTTCCAGATTCGTTATCGCCAGAGCCGGCTGAACCCGCCTCACTGCCAGATGGGTTTCTTCCCCCGTCTGAGTCACTGTCGGAAGCAATGCGCTTTCTATTGCCTTCCTCATCATCAGACCCTGAATCGCTTCCTTTTTGATGTCTGTGTGGAAAATGACAAATATCAATGTTTTGGTTGTTTTTTTTCACCTACTATTTAGGTGTAAAATCATATATTTATATACATGTTTGTACCTGTCTTCAGCTATTTTTAATCCATCCTCATCTGAAGATGATTCAGAAGAAGAAATGATGGCCTTTGACTTGATCTTGCCTTTAAGAGATGGTGGCAGACGCTCTGGTTTGGACTAAACATATCAGTTCCAGACAGAGAAAAAGTCAGACCTGATAACTTCTTTGTTAATTCAGAATGGAAAGTGACAGAATACAATATTCACCTTTTCAATCTTCTTGTGCTCTTTGGGCTTGCGCTGCTTCTTAGGTCTTGATGCACCATCCTCATCATCACTGTCATCACCTCCAACCTTGGCTGGTCTAAGACACAGGAAACATTTCATTAGGTTCAATGGTTAGTGAGGTTGTCAATATTTAAGTGAGTATTTATTACCTCTTTTTCCTTTTCTTTTTCTTCTCTCCTTCCACCCCGTCCTCCTGTTCGCTGCCGCTTGCACTCCTTTTCTTCTTCTTCTTCACTGGCAGATCCTCATCAGAGTCATCATTAACAAACTCATCCATGTCTCCTCCTTTCTTACGCTTAGAACACAAAAAGTCCAGCAACATCTCATCAACAGGGAACCCAACAGGGTTCTTTTAAATTTTAGAAACAAGTCATATAACTTACACGACTCCCTCCACTTCCCTTCTTCTTTTCTTTGGCCATTTCCTTTGGCCCATCTACGAAGGAGAGCAGGTTCCTTGTTTTCTCTACGTACAAAGCTCTCTGCTCCAGAAGCTTCTTTTGCTCCTCAACCTCCCTGGTTCGTTTTTCCTCCTAGAAAAATTTTGTGAGAATAACAAATCGGGATGAAAACACTGAATATAAAGCTCTTGCAGTAAACCAAATAATTCTAATTGACATTGGTGTAAATTACCTGCTCCTTCATCAGCTGTTGACGCAGCATGTCCCTCTCTTGCTCCTGTTTTGCTCGAAGTTCTTTCTCCTCCTCGTCTTGTTTTCTGGCTCGAGCTACATGGTACTGAGCCTGACTCAGCAAGTCTGAACACTGCCTGTAATCACCAAGCATGCCGAAACTCACTGACTTTGTGGCAGACATTAATATAAAATTGGAATAATTTTGATACCAGAAATATTTGTGAGATGATTCGTAGATATGATTACATACTATATGAAGTAATCTGAAATTGTGAAACTTTTCAGACTCACCTTGCTTCAGATGCAGCCAAGGCAAGATCAAATCTCATCTTGTCTCCAGCCTTGCTGAGATAGCTGAAATACCTGTCAAAGAGGAGGAGGCAGAAAAAGACACGGATGTAAGGAAAAAGTATATTGTTTATCCAAGGAGACCAAATTAAATGTAATTTCTCTACCTGTGAGCCAGCTCCAGCTCTTTGACAGCACTGAGGACGGCCTTCAAGTTGCTCTTTTCATCTTTCAGCACCAGAGTGGCCAGTCTCTGCAGCACCAGGGCCACGTTAAACATCAGCACTGTGTCATTAGGGGCCACATGACGAGCCTTTTTGGGAAATAGTGGAAATAAGATGTTTTCTATGCCACTTGTAAAACAACAGAAATATTAGAATTGTTTTTCCTCATTATTACCTTCAGCAGCATCTGTTTGCACTCTTGCAGTTTACCACATTTAAAAAGCGCTCTTGCCAGGTACAACAGCACCTCAGTGTTTTGATATTTGTAGAATTTCTTCAAGCAGTTTTCGTACTGCAGAGAAATAACGAGTAGTTACAGGACAAAATAAACAGCTAACGAAGCAATATTGCATTTTAAGTCCTTACCATTTGGACGGCACTGATGTACTGTTTCTGTTCAACGTAGATATGAGCCAGATTCAGCCACACATCACTGATGTCCGCCGTGGCCTCTCTCACCTGAGCAAAAACATCGCGGGCCTCTCTGTAGTAGCCCTTGTGGGCCAGGACCGCACCTAGACATCACAATATACGATCGGTGAGATTATACACAACAGAAGACAATTTGGCATAAATAAGGTTTTATAAATGATGCAGACCAATTCCGTTGGCAGCATAGAGGTTCTTGGCATCATTTCGCAGGACCTGTTTATAAATGGCCAAGGCTCGATCCTGGTGTCTTTTTTCCTGTCCGAGCAAAAACACAGTTCAGTTTTTGTAACTCTTAACATATAAGGAATTATTACAGAGCACCACTAGTTACTATCAAACCCATGACATATTACATAGAGGAATTTCTTTATAAATGAACCCACCTTTTCTCTGTCTCTTGTTGGCTGGTGCAATGTTTGAAGCCAGACGTTACCCAGAGCCAACATGGAGTAGGTGTCATTCTGTGTGGACGGCTGCTTCAGGATACGCTCAAACTTCTTTTGACCTGGACCCCACTCTTGTTTGGCCAAGTGGAGGTTTCCTATCAGTGACCAGGCATCCGGATGATCCTGCACCATGTATAGAAAATCATCACGAGGTGAGCAGGTATCTGACGATGTCAATAATTTCTATTTATCACAGAACTAGGCCAGTGTACCTGATTGATCTGCAGAGCTTCTTTGAACCAATCTGATGCTTCATAAAAGTTTCCTTTATCACGAGCCATTGCTCCAAGCCGCAAGTAACCTAAAAGCCAAACATTCAAGTGATATTACAGTATAAAATAGTTTAGTTATTATGCTCTCATGTTTAGTATGTTTTTTCTGAATCTTGCTTACAATCGACATAGTTGGGATGCTCCCTGAGAATGTTTTTGTAGAGTTTTTCAGCTTCGTGGAATTCACACATAGCCTCATAGAGACGGGCCAGATTGTAGGAGGTGGTGACAGAAATGGCATTGTAATAATGTTCATCATGCTCTCCTTCAGCCTTGGCCCGGTCCAGAGATGCCAGGAAATATTTCTATAGCAGAAAGCACATAACCCCAGCCATAAAAAAAAAGTATCATTGTGTTCTTGCATAGTTTGTTATCATTAAATGCATTTTTGGCCCTACCTTGGCTTCTCCCAGGTTACCCAGTCTAAAATGTAGAGCTCCTAGGTTGTTGAGTATCTCAGGAGGAACGTCAGCCTGGACCTTCTCCTGCAGAATGCGAGTGGCTGTGCCATAAGCAGACAGCGCTCCCTGGATGTCAGTCTGCTCTAAAATCTGAGCTAGCTCTATCCATGCTTCCACATCATCTGGATACTGCTCTGTCACCTTCTTCAAGTGACCCTTGAAATGAGAAAAAAGCAAGACAAATCTTAATCCCAGGTTTACTCAGCAGAAATATTTTTGACCTGACGTGTGCTAAAAATGCAACGTACTTTGGCAATATCTCTCTTCTCCTGGTCGTCAGATGTTGCGTAGAGGGACCCGAGGATTTTCATAGTTTCATAGTTGTTTGGGTAGGCCTTTAAAACCTTCTCGAAACACTGAGCTGCATTTTCCTTATCTCTTCTGTACACATACATTTGTCCCAATCCAAAGAAGGGTAATACAAAGGTGGCTGAGGCAAACTGAGTGGCCTGATAGTAATACTGAAAGGCTTGATCATAATCCCCCTGTAGAGAAAAAAGACAAACATTTGCAATTGTTTCATATAAGGAAAAAAAGAATAGAACTTTTGAATACAAATCTTGACTTCACCTGAACGTGAAAAGAGCGTGCCAACTGGTAGCAGCTCTCAGCTTGCATGGCTTCAACTTCAGTATTATGGAAGGCATGAAGGGCCAAATGCTGCACTTTACTGTAATCCTGATAGTAACCAGAAATAACACAGGCATGTTGGGAGTTACATATGTTCTCTGTGGTTGCTGTAATATGATCATGTCATTACTCAAGTCCTAACGGTTACCTTTTTGAAGAAGAAATGGTTAGCCAGGTGATTGAGAACCATGGGGTTACTTGGGTCGATGGTATAAGCCCTTGACAGGAGCTGCACACCATTTTTGATGGAATCGGCTTCCTTGTTGTTAAGCTCCAAAACTGCTAATCCAACAAGTGCTCCCACACATTTGGAATTAAGCTCCAGGGCACGGCCGAAGGCCAGGCGAGCTTTTTCCAATTTGTTCAGTTTGACAAAACAATGACCCATCCCCAGTCTCACCTCGGCTGGTAAGAAAAAAGAAAAATATTTAGCTATACACTTTTGCACCAATAAAAACGTTAATACTGACACGATAATATCAAATGTGTCTTCTAATTAAATTCTTATCTGTACTAACAGGTGGTCAGTAGATGTATGAATAGATAAAGATATTTAAAATAATATTTTGACTATAAAATTTAATCTGAGTCGCTATATTTCATTGTGGGAAAATATATTTTATTTGACTTAGTAGCAGTTTAATCTGAAATAAAAAGTCATAACTTACCTGGACATCCAGGGTTTGTGCGCAGAGCCTTTTTGTAGTACGCTAGGGCTCCTCTGTAATCCTTTTTGTTAAAGGAGATACAAGCTTTACCTGTTGAAAAATACCGCTGTGAATACTTTGTCACATGAAGTGAAATCGAGACAAATCATTGATTTAGTTTGTAACTTGCCTAACAAAGCAGGGATGTTGTTGGTGGACTGATTAAGGACAAAGTGGAACTGAGCATCAGCCTGGTCCATCTTGTCTCCCTCCAGCAAACAGAAACAGGCTCTTCCCAACAAATGGTTCTTCGTGAGACAACATCATATTGCATTAATTTCAAACATTTCAGATGGAAGCCTAGAAGTTCTTCAAATGATTGATAATCAGTTATGGGGAGTGTTTTCCAACCTGATCATACATGATGATCTTGTCTGCCATAGTGTACAGCAGGGTGGCTTGTGTAATGAGTTCCTTCTTGGCATCTTTGTTCTTCTCTTTACGTGCTTGCTGGACATAATAGGCAGCCAGTGTGTCCAGACAGGTCATCTGGTCTTTCTCATGGTCCCTGTAATCCAGGTTTCCATCTATGCGTGCTGCCTCCAAGAGCTTGACAAAATCTTCTGTTTTGCCCTGCTTGTAGTACTCCAGCTGCAAACAAGGTCAATTTAAATAAGTTTTACATTAACCCCTTGTGTTGTTGTGTCATGTAAGGAAAGAAAATGAAATGTCCACAAAAGAAACACTCACAGCTAAAGCGATCCATATGTGCAGCTGTGTGTGCTCCTGCTTCAGGATGCTGATGACTTCATCACCCTCTGGTAGTTGGTCAAAGTCTAGCTCAATGACCTGCAAGAAAAAAGTAATATTGTAAATCACAGTAAACACCTGCTGGAACACCTGTACTGACAATCCAATAACTGTATGAACAAAGTTCACATAATTAAAATTGTGATTAATATCACAGCTCTATTAACGTGTCATTTAAGTACTATTTTGTTTTTTTATACTGACTTTCAAACGCAAACCTTTTGCAACGTCTGACGTAAGCTGTATTACGCGTTGAAAAACCTATACGTGCAACCAGTACCTTCAACTGTAAACACTTTATGAATAGAATAACGTCAACAAATTTATTAATTTCACGTCTCATAAATAGTATCTTAAACAAAGTTCTCGGCATGTTAATAAAGCATCTGGGTGAAAATGAAAACTGGTTCTCGATCACTATAAGTCAAAGCATTTAAACTATGCTGCTTAATGAGAAACGCAAAATGTGTAATAAAATAAATAATATCCAGTAAACTAACTATGAAAAGCAGAGACTCTAATCTTTTTTTTTTCATGTTTGCTTTTTGAGATCTCTGAAGTACGCCTTGACTGACAACACTGTGCACAAGACACCGACATGTTGGGATCAAGAACTAACTCGGGCTAATGTTAGCATCAGGATTTGTAGGAGCCGTCGGTTGAGGATGTATTAAAGTTGTTTTTTACCTCGTCGGTGTCCCTCAAAGGGATTTCAATGGATCCTCGAGACATCTTTACAGACGACGATTCTCCCTCAATTCAGATTTGTTTTAAACAAACTCAAATTGCTTTTTCGATATTAGCTAATAGCTACTTCATGCTTCCGATAGGAAACAAATAGATGTTGAGGTGCAACCTCATTTGAGTCCGGCTGAAAATATACGAGACCTGAAAAGTTTGTTCCGGTGGGAAAAATATAAGTGTAAAACATAGGGATCAAAATAAGGTAAATGTAGCGTTTTCAAACTTATGGAGTGGAACCAAACATTAGTAAGTACAACGTAAGTAACATTAAAAATATATTTAATAATTAAAAAACATAACTGGTGGATTTCCAACAAAATGAGCACTGTTGTGGTCCATGGAAAGCTCAAATAAATCTATAAAATTGTTTTAATTAGATAACTTAAATTAATTTAAATCGTAACACTGTTGAATATTTTGGGATATAATTAGGTACATTTATTTTTTTACCCATTTTGAATACAAAATATAAAACAGTGCAAATACCTAATATATAAATACAAAAGAAAAATGTAGAATGTATCAAAAATACATTATTGTGATTACAGTTACAATTAGATTTATGGTTTTAAGTAAAAATTAAAAAGTTTGAATTTTTTAAAATATATTTTTATTATTATTCCTTTGGGTAGTCAATTATTTGTAGAACAATGCAGTATACTTTTAATATCGTAAACCAGTTAATTCAAATTGTGTGTGTTCAACTAAAGTGCTAGGTACACGATTGACCTGTGCGGCACAGAATTTGTTGTGTATTGTAAGTAAAACAAGGTTGGTAGCGAGGGGTTGTGGGTGGGGGAGAACGGAGGAGGGCTTCTGGATGTCAGCTGGTTTTGAAGTGAAACAGCAGACACAAAACACATAAGACCATCTTGGAAATTTGTTGTTATATCATCAAAGGAAATCGGACAAAAACAGAAGAACAACCATCACAGAGTAACATTTTTCCATTTTTTCCAATTTTTATTTATTATTTAAAATAGAACAGAAAGATTACAAAGACAAAAGGTAAGTAAATATTTTGTTACTGATGCCTCTATTGGCTTGGCTATGGGTTTTACTAGTTGATTTAACACAGGGTGATACGTTTTTTAAATAGTATGTGCAACTAAAATAGATTTTGATGCCATTCCCTTCTAGGTCATGGCCAAAAGAAGAAATTTACAGAAATTGATTTTAAATTGGGTACAATTTAAAATCTGGTTGCAGAATTTACTTGAAGATTAATATAAATTGTCCAATCCCAAATAAGTAAGTGCAACCCTAATGTTGTAAACCAATCAATAATTATTTACGTAACCATGTTCTTTTTTTCACTTCTGTTATTACGTTCCTGGCATTAATAGAGATGGGATTTCTTCAATGTCTATATTTCAGATAATGTAGGAAGAACACATTTCCTAAATCCAGGAGCAGCCTGCATGATGTCGAACAACAATGGTACATCAGTTGTTTTACATATCATTAAAAGAATAAAATGTGATTCACTAAAAAACAATTTATTCCACATCTCTTATTCCTGTGTGTAGGGTGGGAGTCACCAGACTGTGGGACAGAAGAAATGTGTGAGGACAGAAAGGACAGTGCAACTGGCTTCTCTGAGAGTGAACTCCTTGACATTATGTATAACACATGTGACTCTTCCAGCCCAGGTACATGGAATTATAGTTACCTGAACACAATGGGTTGAAAATAACATGTTGGTTTAAATCTTACATTTTCATACCTGTTCCAGGTGAAGTTTTGTCCTCAACCATCATCCAGTATCTGGAGACAATGACATCTGAGAATACAGGGCAGGACAAACTAGCTGCTCTGCAGCAGCGTCTGGACCCAGATGGTCAAGACCCTCATGTGAGCAGAGAGACGTTCCACACCACCATGAGAGAGTGGATTTCCCAGTGCAGCCAAGACAGGTGGAGGTTCATTTTGGATTGTGTTTTATCTGGTTTGACTGAATTTATATATTTGTCAATGTGTATTCAATGTTTTTGTTAACAGTTAAGATCAGGGATGTCTACACTATTTTGGTTTGTGATGCATGATCTGAATTACAATATTTGTCCCAGCTACCTCAACAGAAAACATTAGATATATGCATGAAATATATTTAAATTATATTTTATGGGATTGATTCATAGTAAATGACACAATATGAATCAACTTCTCTATTACATAGTTATTACTACTCACAAAAGAATTTTATATATATATACTGTAATTTTCTATATATAGTATATATATCTTCTTCTTCTTTCGGCTTATCTCGGTTTTCAGGGGTTGCCACAGCAAAATCAAACAACTTCCATCTCACTTTGTCCTCCGCATCCTCCACTCCATATATACTATATATAGTATATATATATGTATCTATATAATAGTTGCTCATGATTTTGAAGCAGTCCCTGTGTGATCCACTGATAGATAAGGATACTACTACTCATTGGTATACAAACTTTTCAAGTTGGACCAGAGCTAGTTAAGTAAGAATAAACTAGAACCAACTGGGCCTCTTAAGAAAATTAAGCCGGTGATAAAATCAGACTTACTAAACACCAGGAAGATAACTGATACAGTAACAAAAGTGAAGACAAAAAGTCTGTGCAAAAACAGTTTGACATAAAATAAATAATGACTGTGTAAACCACTAGATGTTTTTGCTGTTTATTGTGTTGTGTTTCTTTGTTTTAGTGTGGAAACTGACATCCATCAAGCTTCTTTGCAAGAGCCATGTAAAGATCTTGTTAATGGTAAGTTGTCTTTGCTGTGTTAAGTCAGTTCTTGAAATTACTTAATCGGTTTAAAGCAATGCTCCAAATATGTGTTCCTCTCAGGGTTGGATTTCCCATTCCCTCAAAGCAAAGCCAGCTCCTCAGACAGTCACCGGTGCTCCTGGTTTGTTCTTTGTCTTACTAAATCACAGCTTCCATTGAGCTGCTGTAATGGACACACCGTCCTTCATTGCACTATTGTTGTGTTGTGTTGTGTTTGTGCTCAGCGATGGAAAAGACCTGTTTGCTGTTGTTGCTGAACTGAAGCATGCTCACCACAATCTGAGTGAGCAGAACAGCAGCCTGCAGAGGACCGTGGCTCAGTGTGAAGATATGAATCTGCAGCTCACACTGGAGCTTACTGACCTGAGGGCCAAAATGGCCAGGTGAGGAACAATTGATCATTTAAGGTTAACATATGAATAGTTAATATTAAAAGAAGGAAAAATTAGTAGAAATAAGGACTGACATGAAGGATTTGGAGATTTGACTGTCAAGCAGAAGGAACACCAGACGAGATTTGTAGACGTAAGCATGAGGATTTAGGTTTGTTGGTGTACCAATTGTAATGCTTTGTGCAAGGAGAGATACAGTAGAGGCAGATGTGAAACAATCACTAGACCTGTGTGCAAAGATGTTTTCACGTAACTTTGTGAGAACCACTGTGAGTAATAATGAAGTTTTGAAAAAAAAAACTTTTTTTTTGTTTTGTGTTTAAAAAACACAAAATTACAAAATTCAATAATTTTGCAGTAAACCGAACAAATGGAAATCTACTAAACCAACAACAGTGGTCGAACTCTCTTTTTTTTTGCAGTGCTCAGCGTTCAGCAGTCAGAGTCAGGTCTCTGACAGAGGAACTGGAGGAAACACGCTGTGCTTTTAAAGAGACCCAGGAGAGAGCAGCTCGTTCCCAGGCCAACTGCACTAAACTAGTAAATTAATCACTCATGTTCTTCATTTTGTTGGGAAATTTTGGATTTTTGTGCAGTTATAATGAATCCAATTTGTCCTCAGAACAATGAGCTTGAATGCCTCAAAAATCAGGTTAGGAGACTTGAAGACAAGGTAAAATAGATTTGAAATGTACTTATACTTTTACTCTTTCCACAGCCTGAAAATTTCATTGCAATTAAGTTTTTATGTTCACACAGAATGAAAAATTAACCTTTGAAAAGACATGTTCAGAAGAGACCCTCAACAAATTAAAGAAAGTTAATGCTGAATTAAGGGTAAGAGCTCAGCATTTTTTGTCTATTTGGCTATTTTGTCTAATTATCTGATTATCTGATTAAATTAAAATTAAACTCTCCATCAATCTGATCTTAACAGGCCGAACTTCAGGCAACCGCTGTGATGTTGACGCTGAGAGACAGAGAAATAACAAAGGTAAATCTATCAGACTAAAGGAAAAATCAACCAGGATCAGATGTTATTGAAAGTTTTTTTTTTTTTCTGCACAGAAAGACTGTCTTATGGATAAGATGAAGAACTCCCATATGGAGAATCACAACATGATTATGGTATGTGCTGTTAGAACGCTGTTTTAATTCAAGGATTCAAGGATTGTATCATGTCCAATATTTATATTATACTGTAGTAACATATTTATTATGTACATATTGTATTATATATTGCAGGACCTGCAGTCAGAGCTGACAAAATTGCAGGAGCATTCACACCAAGTAATTTTAAGGTAAGACGTGATTAGGCTGCTTGTTGTTTAACATTACATTAGGGGTTAAATTTTTCATATTTCATTATTTCTGCCCTTTTTGATATAAATTTAATAGAAAATCCCCTTCAATCCACATCTCATATATTTTCAAATTTTCTGGTGCTGCAGAAGAGAAGTATAGTGTCTTTTAAAGATGTATAGGTTTAGATTAGATTAATATATAGCACTGCTGTTCACCCACAGATATGATCAAAACCGTATTGGCCTTCAGAATATTTATGGCCGTGATCCACTGAACCACCGCTCTCTCCAAAGTGAGATGCAGGACATGCAGGTTAGTAAGAAACTTACCTTCTCTAGGTCAAAAATCCCTGTGCATTACTCTGTGTGACATTACCTCAGAGTTTCTGAAGACTGTATTTCCTCCTGGCTTTCTGTACTCGAAGCAGCATCACAGAGCTCTGGATGACATCAGCCTCTCCTCCATCCAAGCTCACAGCGATGACATTCAGAGCATTGTCCACAGGATCAAGAACACAGACATAGCCAGGCTTTTACAGCACAAGTATCTTGAAAGGGTGAAGAAAGAATGGACCATCAACACATTATAAATATTAGATACGGTAACATGTTAGGACATCAGTGTCTCATTTGCTTGTATTTCATCTGTCACACACAGGATTCTGTGCCTGGTGAAAGACAGGACAGACCTTCTCCTCATTGCCAGCAGCAACAGGCAAGCATCAAGCAGCAGCTTGTCAATGTGTATGTGAGATTTTTACCTCCCTTTCTCCTCTTATGGTAACAGACCAGAGTTGTTTGATGTTAGTCTCGGTTCTTAGATGCTTCCTCCTTGCAATAAAATGGGTATCTGTTTTTGAGTCAGAGTTTTTATGGGTAACTCTGTTATGCAACCTCTAAAAGTTACTGTTCGATGTGTGTAGGACTATAACAGACGTAAGTGCAGTTTTAGTGCCCCTTAGTATCTGCAGACATAACAGCGTGTAAAAGACATGTTTATGAAGCTGCGTTGGTGGTTTCAGGCTGCAGGAGCTGGAGCTTCAAAAGTATGTTTGGGAGGAGAGAGCAGAAAAGGTAGAGGAGCGGTGGAGAGCCTCAGAGAAGGAGCACATCCAGAGCCAGACTGGCTGCCAGGATGGCAAGAAGGAGGCCGTGTTGAACTGGTGGAAGGCCTTGAGTGTAGCACAAGTTAAGAAGAAAGGCGAAGATACCAGGTCACTTCAGGAGCTGTCTGAGGCACAAGAGAAGCTCCAGCGGGCAGAGAGGACAATCAGTGATATGAGGGAGCAGATCAACAACCTGCAAGTGTCTCTTCGATCTGCACTGGACTGTGGCGCTGAACAGAAAAAGAGCAGCAAAGTTTGTTACATTAACAAAGGAACCAACACAAGGGGAAGGGAAGACGTTGACAAAGCTGTAGGAACAGAGGTGAGAGCTCAGAAGGATGCAGCTGTAACCACAGAGATCACAGGTGGAGTAGCTTCACAGCAGGAGCAAAGACAGCTTCATCTGAAGGCTGATGGACTTCTTTCAACGCTGAAGAGGATGGAGGCAATGGTCACCAAAGCTCTAGGGACAGCAGAACTGGTCAGAGAGAGTGAACAGAGGGTGATCCAGGTTAAGGCAAAGATGGAGACCATTACCCGCCAGGTAGAGGAGGCTCTGGATCGAACAAGCAACACAGAGGGGCAACTGAATGTTCTGGAGGCCAGGATAACAGAGAAGCTCACATGTCAGGTAGGTTGTACATTTCTGTTTACTTCTGAAGGGAAGTCAGACCTACGGTACTTTTTAATGTAGAGCTATTTATACTTGGGTCAATGTTACACAGGTGGTAGAAGGCTGTACAGTAAGAATTCCCTAATCTAGGCCTAAAAAAGGCCACAGTTAACCATTGCACTTCTTGTTTTCTTCTATACATAAAAGTAATGTTAAGTAAATAAAGATAATTCAGAATCAACCTCATGTTATAAAAGTATAAATTGAAAGATTTGATGAATATTTACCTTCTAGCCAATATCTACCTTTTAACCAGTCAAGAAAAATGTTAATTTTGTATTAATTTGGGTCAGATGGACGCTAACATTCAACTTTCACGTCAATGTGGGGGCCACAAAATATCATTTTACAGGCAACAAATGGCCCACGGGCCGCAGGTTTCAGACCCCTGGTTTATATAATAGTTTAACTGTAGTAATACAATGTAACAAATGCGTGTTAGATAATTCATCATCTTTCCTTTCCTCTCCCCTTCTAAGTCGCCAGTGTCCACTCCATTGGCAGACCCCAGACCAGAAGTCAAATGTTCCACAGTAGAGTCAGATGCCGACTCTGTCAACGCAGAGAAACTGGAGAGTCCTCCTCCGTCCACTGTCCTCCCTCAAGTCCCTGAAGCTCCGCAGCTTCCTGTAAATGGTATGCTGATTATAAAACAGTCAGGGGTTGCCCTGTACACTAGAGACACAGAGAAATTATCAGTAATTCCTGCCCATCAGTAGTCTCTCTCTCAGGATGCTTAAAAATAGAGTTTAAATGTTTAAAGGCTATTTTTATGTGGTCCAGCAGCTGGTACAGTACAGAGGGGAAGAAATGAAGCTTCCAGTGAGTAGGCTATCTGTCTTGGGGGGAATTTGGCAAGGTTAGGATAACTTTAACGTAAACACTAAGAAACAAGTATTTTTAGCCTCAGCTGATTTCTAAAGGTCAGCTTGATAATACCACGATGCTGCTTCATGAGCTATAGACACTTGAAAATAATCAAAAGAATTGCGTGAGCTCATCATTGCATGTTTGACAGAATCCAGTCTGGCTTTGATTCAATGCTAATTACATCTTCCGAGTTGCTGGAGCATTAAAAGCTGAACACATTTGCTTTGTCTTTTAAAACATCTCTACTTTTTATTGCGACGAAGCTGCTTTGTTTCTGGATCTTTGAACTTCATCCCTTATTTCCCAAAACATATGTTGCTAGGTGATTGCAAATATTTATCTTCTCGCTTTGTCTAAAAAGGTTCCAAGAGGCAAAGAACATTTTTTATATTTTATCATATGTTGATTATGTAATAAAATATCTTGATACTTACTGGTAAGCAGTGGGTGGCCTTAAAAGGCCAAAATACTTATTCAGAGGAGTAGCACAATTTTTCAATTTTTGCACATTTCAAGTAGTAGGTTTTATCTGGGACCTTGGACTGTCTTTTCTTTCTCTGGTCTGTAATTAGTGACACTATCAATATATTGTTTCAGGGAGTATTTTAATGTTGTTCACCATGTCAAGTGGTATCGGAGTACAAGTATAACCAGCTGTTTCCTGAGTACCCCTGAAGTACACAACACAAGTACCTGCTTTTGGCCCTTAACCCAGTAAATCAAGCATCCAGTGTGCGCCACATGGTTGCCAGGTTATTGTTGCCAGTGGTTATTTAGGTGTGATGAATGGGGAAGGGGACTTAAACACTTCCTGGACACTGGGTTAATAATCAGGTGCTTAATAATAATCAGGTGCTTCATCTGTTAGATGGAAAATTCAATTTACTTCCCCTTTTCTTGTTTTCTCCTTCCTGCTCCTCACACGGTGCCTTTCTGTTTGTTGACTCCTATTTTTTTCTCTTTTTTTTGCTGGTCTCGTGACATTTGCATTGCACATGGTGCCTGTCAAATGCAAATCACCTGTTCTCAGTGTCAGTCTCTGCTCCGGCAACAGCAGACTGCAGAGGACCATCCAGTCCCATCCAGGTAAGATTTATCTTATTTATTTCCTGTAAATGTAATGCATCTGTGCCTACATGATGGCCTTCATGAACTTTTGACTTTCATTGCTTTAAAAACTTGTTTTTTTTAACTACCACATGATAGTTTTACTGTGGAAAAAAACAAAACTCCATGTTAGATAACAAGAGTGGTCAACTTTCATTCACAAATTAGTCTTTGATAAACCTTGTTTTATTACTGTACCACAAATGGCGATACAGTAAATGTCCAAAATTTACTGTATGTCCAAATGTCCAAATCCTGGCCTGCAGACTCATTTTGGGACCTAAAACTTTTTGTTATCAATCTAACAGTTTTAACATGTTTCTACATGTATTCTGGGGCTGAACTACGCAGTGTTTTACTAGCACTGAGGAGCTGAAATGTAGACATAATCTGCACTAGAAAACTAGATTTAGTATATTTTAAACTTAATTCGAAATATACTTAATAAACGCACCTCTGAAAAAGAACATCTCTATTCAAAACTCATTTCTGGCGCCTGTTAAAAATAGCTTCAACACCCCTGACCTAACACTAACATCTCCCTTTAATTCCAACTACGGGACTATAATTCAACACGAGCATCAACGGTGGTGCTCAAAACCATGTGACTGCAGTGTTTTGTTTTGTTCTTAAACAAATCTTGCACTGATCACAGCTCTTAAATCTTTTAAAAGCACAAAGGGTGCAGCTCATTAAGCATTGACGAACCCTGAGTCTGGGATGGATGTGTGGATTCCTCTGAACTGAAGAGTAAACAAAGATGGGAGAGACACGTACTTTCTGACCGTCTCTCAGCCTCTAAGATATACTTTACATATAACAACACATGAACCGTGAAAACAGAAACTGAATCACATATAAAACAGTAATGGATTTCTTCAAATGTTTAGATCATAGTTGAGGGATATAAAGTTGAGAGTACACACAATCTCTCTCTCTCTCTCACACACACACACACACACTCTACAGCGGCCTAAAGAGGCATCCAGAGCCCTTCTCCTTAAATGGTAAAAGCTCCCAGGAGTGAAAGAACGGCTGCTGCTGAAAAAAGACAGGGAACAGAGGGGACGGGAGAAGGAAGGAGAAGCCTTGAGACTAGAGGAGTTTTCTGAGGAAAAGCTGAGGGTGACAGTTTGACTGTAGGAAGTCTCAGGCACCAGGCTGGTGTGTGTCTGTCTCTCTTCAGCCCGGGACTCAGGTAATGTACATATTGTCTGTGGACTGGGGACAGGTTTGAATAGGGGGCTTAGTGCAGCGGTGGTAGTTTGTCATTGATCCCTGTGACCATATCAAAGAGCAGCAGCAGAGGATTTTAGCTTCAGAACAAGTTTGTGCATCAATGTGCTTTTCTTTATTGTTATCTTTGGAACTTTATTTTGTAG
Source organism: Paraplagusia blochii (assembly GCA_016785265.1). Classification (NCBI taxonomy): domain Eukaryota; kingdom Metazoa; phylum Chordata; class Actinopteri; order Pleuronectiformes; family Cynoglossidae; genus Paraplagusia; species Paraplagusia blochii. The sequence goes on along the minus strand of JAFBJS010000567.1, from coordinate 33,800 downwards.
CTGCAACAGTTAGTTCACACGATTTTGTGTTTTCCCCATACTGTCAACACTGTTTGATCATATGACAGACGCCATATTTTTTTATATATCCGTGTATAAAGTTTTAATAAGTACTATATTATTCTCTTCTGGCACGACTAACTTTGCATCTCTGTGCATCCATTTCTTTAGCCTTCGCTTACTTCCTCTGTCATGTTATCTCAGATTGTGGCTTCATAGCAACCACTTCCTCTGTTGGCCCTCTACTCAAGTGGTTCACAACCAAATTTTAAACAAATCTGGCATGAGGGAACAGGCTTATGTAACGGAGGGGAGGGAGGGAGGGAGTAGTGTCCTCAACCCCTTGTCTTCTGGTCATGAGAGAGGTAACAATGCCTGGTTATGTTGAGGACAAATGATATTTACTTTTTCCATCATATAAAAAACAAACACCAGATCTCTGCCCTCATGGGTTTGTGTTTCAGGAGATTGATGACCTTGGGCATCTTCACAGGAAATAATCCTAGTGATTCAATTAGTTAATAACAATTATGTGATTCTCTGCACAGGCTGTCTTCAGCAGTGCAGGTAAAGATCTGTGGTTAAAGGAAGTGATCAAGAGGCCATGACATTTGCAGAGTAAACAGGCAGGTAGGGAGAAAGATTTGGTTATTCTAAGCTAAGATTGGACGTGTTCTAAAAAAAGTTTTGTGAAAGACAGTGGTATAATACGACTGCACACAACTGATCACCCAGATTATTTAACTTTATTCACTGTAACATGCTTTTTGTTTTAAAAAAAATCCTGCCTAAATTTTTCGGTGATTGTTTTTCTGCCTCAGTGCCTCACAGAATTACTTCATTTAATCGAACAAACTTGCAGCTGTAAAAATAAAAGGAAGTTGATTAATAAGTTATGTCTGCAGCACAAATCACGATTATATTTTAAATCAGTCACAAAGAGGGCCGACGCTGTTTACCAACGCAGCTATGAACTTCAAGAACTTACTCTTCATGTACAAGCTGACCTCTCACACACTGCAATGACAGTGAGCAGAACCTTCAAATGTGTTCAGTGTTACACTGTGTTCAGGAAGCAGGAGTCACTCTAACCTTGTATCACAGTTTTTCTTTAGTCAGGAAAGATCAGCAGATCAGTTCTCTGGACGATTGTTAAACAATCCACTTCCTCCCCAGAGACTCACTCTCGTTCCATCCTCCTACATTCCCAAGAACCCGTCATGACACTGAACAGCGTCAATTTGGTCACTGTGAAATTCACAGACACTTTACTATAGGTAGCACAACATATTGAAGCTTGATAGTTCTTGAGGTCACCATTCATTTGACCCTTTTGTCCAATTCTTGCAAATTAGTGTAATGATTACCCCAGTACACAGTCATGCTGAAAAGTTCATACCATTTATTTCATGCTATGAATATACATGAAATTCTAGCTAATGCCTAACATGCGTTATACTGAGGTAATAACACATTCATTGGTTGATTCAGTGCTGGGTGAAAGTGATAACAATCTGTGCTTGTAAATCCACAGACTCACCTGACTCAGCTTGGCATAAACATGTAAATGTAAATCTATTTTTGCTCAGTCTGAAAGGAAGCAGGTTGGCTTCTCATTAGATACAAAGTACAAAAACATTTCGTTTTTAAGAAGACAACACAGAATGTTTCTCCACTGAGCTCCTACTAGACTATAAATCTGCTCTACATCAAGCCATTTAGTCATTTACAGACAGATCCTAAAAATGTGATTCCTTTATTAGAAATTATAGATATATGGATGGATTTACTTTATTTTTGCGTTTATTCACTGTGAAAGCAACAACAAGGCAGGTGTATAGGCTGATATAAATATATATGAAACTGAAATCATTATGTTTTGCATGTGCAGAGGTGCAAATATAATCTATGCATTTATTATTAGTATTTAAATGTGTGGATATGTGAAGAGTAAGTGGCTTGTCTGTCAAGATGAAGATTCTAAGTTCTGGTTTTCGTTAGATTAGAAAATAATTATAGAATGCCCAAAATCCATTAGACAAAAAGTTTTTGTGTGTGTGTGTGTGTGTGTGTGTGTGTGAAAACACATTTTAATCCATCTCTGGTGATTGATTATACATTTTAAGCTCAGCCTCAGTCCATCTTTAAGATTTCATCCCAGGCTGCAGACTCACTCACACACTGACAGCAGTCACTGTCACCGTGACCAGCACTGTTGACTTGGTACTATTTATTTTGTTCTCTCACACGAAGAACAGACTGTATTTCCAAACGTCTCATCATGAACTTCAGACAATTAACCTAGTTGAACAAATGTAGTGCAGATGAACTGTGCCTTCTTTGTAATCCCTATTCATCTTTCTAAACGCTGCCGCCATCACATCCATTTTTTTTACATCATGTGCTTGATTTTAAACTGTCCCCCTACACCAGGGGTGTCCACACTTTTTTTTGTCTCGTGATCTAATTTCCAAATGACCAGGCTGGAGTGATCTACCTAGATTGAAAACTCTAAGTATATTTACTTATATAAACTGGATATCTTACTCTATACATTTTATATATTTATTATGTGTGACACAACACCTATATGATTCTCACTTCAGCCCAGTGATTAGTGTCTTGAAATACAATTTAATCCTAGTTTTAATTACTATTACTATGTTTTATTTAACTGCTCAGGATCTACCAACACTCCTTTGGAGATCGACCAGTAGATTCAGATCTATTAAGCCCCCCTGCCCTAGAGTTAGTGAGAGTTAGAGTTGTACCTTTTTTGAATTTTTGAATAAGAATTTTATGTTTTGTTTCTTTATTGGCTAAAAAAGACAATGGACAGTCTTTGGGTCTAATGTCAGAGCTATATTTAAAATGTTTGCCATTATGATAAACGCTACACAGAGAAAGCAAACGTGAAAGCTTGTTATCCTCTCAGATATTTGCTCATGGTCCATTATCAAATGCACCTGCAATCTTCTTGCAGTTTATGTCAGCAACCATCTTTGTACTAATGCTTCACTGCACGTACTGTACTTGTTTCTTTTTTTTTTGTTCTTTTTGTCTGTCATCTCTCATCTGCAGGAAGAGGAGGTGCACAAACTCCAGGATACTCCTTCACAACAAACAGACCATAACCCTGTTTGTGTTGCAAGACCATTTATTTTCCCCCACACACGCTCTCGACCCTCACTGCTGCCATCCATGCCCACATTGCCAGAAGAGGAGGAGGACTCTCCTGAAGAGATGGACAGCTCGTCCAGCTCCCCAACAACGGTGAGTACAAAAGCTGATGTGGTCAGGAATGAAAGGAGACATCACATGGTGTGGTTTTTACTGCAGATAATGGCAGAGAATAAATCAAAGACACGTTGATAGACACAACAAGATTTCATTTTCTTCTAATAGCCTGAGAGAAGAGTTGGAATTCAGGGAAATCAGTGTTGTATGCTGTATGTATACAGTGTTTACATCCACATCAGTGCTAAAAGTTATATTCAGCAATGAAAGTAAAAATATACTTGGTTCTAATGAAAACAACTGTTCATAATTTGATTTAAAAAACCAACAGCCCTGTGGCAAAATACTTAATGTTAAAATTAGCAAGTAAACTATGGGAATGTTGGTTTAAGTTATTTATAACCAATTGCGGTAAACTCCAGTGCAACGATGAGTGTAATTTTTCCCTTACCTCAAAGAATCATTTTATGCTGAATAAATGTTAACGAAGTGCGGTAGCTGATACATCCATAACTGTCAACCTGATACTTTTTTTAATTTGATATTCTGATCAAGTGACCTAATAATCAGTAACAGATTTCTTCCACAGCAGTGGTGGCTTAGTGGTTAAGGAAGCAGACTTGGGCCCACCAAAGCTTGAGGTCTGAATCCACCAGTAGGCAAGTTGCCACTGAGATGATCCACATAACTTCTAGTGGGCCTACCATCCACAGAAAGGCACACAATATGGTGCCGAGTGATTTGTGTGTCAGTCATGGAGACTGCTGCCCCTGTGGTAACAAATAAGGGGGTTAAAATGAATTAATGAGCTTTTTAGCACAACCAGCTGTGCGCTGTGTCACACTGTTCTCATTGGTGAATTTTGGTAGACCAACAATGTTAGTTCAATCAGGCACAAAGACAGTTACTATAAGATATATTCTGTTACAATTCCAACAACTTAATATGAATGCCTGAGGACAGGCCTGAGGACCGACTTCACTACCACTGGTTGTGGTAGTAAAATGAATGTTATGTTTGTGTGCTGATAGTAAAACTTACATAACAAGTTTAATGTGATAAATATTGTTATGTCTAAGACAAATGAAATTTTAGGGGAAGTGGTGGCCTAGTGGTTGAGGAAGCGGACCGGGGTCCAGACGGTTCCAAGTTCAAATCCATCAACTGTGAGGTTACCACTGAGGTCCACTGAGCAGGGCACCGTCCCCACTCAAAGCTGCCCACTGTTCAGTTTGGTGATGGTTTGGTGATTCGTTGTATGTTGTGGTGTGAATCACAATGTCACAATGACAAGTAGTTTGCTGTCTTTACTTCCTTTCCTTAAATGAAAATTTAAGTTTAAATTTTCTTTAAAAAGATATTAAAATAATGCAAAAATAACAATTAAATGTAATGTAAGAGTGTTAAACATTCTGCAGAACTCAGAGACCATTACCTCCTGCAACAGTGGCTCATAAACACAGACCAGACCAGACATCTCTGTGCAGCAGAATGTAATAAGGCTTAAAACTTAGATCCAGTGTTCCTGGTAACACAATAAAAACATTGCCATTAATGAGAGCACAGCTGCTCTGGTTCCCCTCACAGGCAGTCCTTTCATCGCGATCATGGTGAAATTAGTGTTTGATATCGGTCCATAAATAACTGAAATGTTATTTGTTACATCATTAATTATTGTGGTAAATATAGATAGAGGATATACAAAAGCTAAAAGCTTAAATTCACCTTGATATGACTGAGACAATTGCACTAAAAACAGTTATAACCCAACACAGGTTGAGGAAAAAGAACTCTTGCCGTTATAGTATCTCACTGTCGTGCTGCATCTTTGAGATGTGATAAAGAGTAGAAACCATGAGGATAAGAAAGTCCTGTTTTTATTTTATTTTATTAATCATCCTTGGATTATTAGCCACTACTTCACCTACTGCCCTGGACCTCTATGTTTATATTTATTCTAAACCGTCCTGTTCTGTGTTTGTAATCCATTTGTCCAGTCTGCACCCTGTGAAAACAGAGCCATGATGATGGCAGCCCCCACCATCGTCTACCCACAGCAGGCAACTGTAGTTCAGCAAGATGAACACTCTGTGGAGAAGGCCAGGTCATTCAACCCTGTTCAGTTTAGTTTGTTCCTCAGAGATTAGTAAAAAAAACAATGTGATTAAACTTTACAGTGTCTTGTCTCAGGCCACACAGTCCCCGAAGCAGACTGGCCAGATCCTCAACTTCAGGACCCCTGACCACTGTTGGTAAGAAAACACTTGACACTAACTCACTTGGAGACACACACATGAATGCACACAATTTAATGGCAACACAATAGAAACACTAAATAATAAATCTATTCAGAAACCATTAAAGGTTCCGAATTAGATACCAGGAGCCTTTAATAGAGGCCTAAACTCCCCAAACTCAACAATAGTTACCAAGTCATTGGTTGCCAAGTTGCCTTACTTTCAAAAGTTAATTTGAAAAAAAAGATAAATAGATCTTGGACACACATTTGATGAATCAATTTCCTCATCTTTTACACTATATCTACAGTCATGGAAAAATGTATTAGTCCACTCATAAAAACTGCTGTTTTCTTCAATTCCTTGTTCACCTTAATGCCTTGTTCCACTAAAGGTTTATCACCTGGGGGAAACAATGAACACAAAACCATGGAATGACTAAAAGCACTGTATTTGTCAGTACAATGTTATTGCTAGTGATGTAGGAACGGAAGTGATTTTTGTCACTGTCAATAAAACCATGCAAAATGGCCAGAAATCAGCTCTGAAATTAAACTAAATTATGAGCCTTTTTTGTTGTGATTATATTTGTCCAGATTAATGTAGATTAAGTGGAAGCAGACTTTTAAATGGACAAGAAATTAAAGAGCGGTCTGATTATTTTTTTTCCATGACTATATATATATTTTTATATATTTATATATATCCATATTTTTTCTATATATATATCTATATATATATCTATATATATATATATATACATATCTATATCTATATATACAGTCATGGAAAAAAAATAATTACATTAAAAAAAATAATAATTATTCCGGTCCACTAAATTTGTCCATTGTTTATCAGCTTTTCCATAATAGATGGCATTGATGAGAAAGTATTTCAGCATTTAAAACCTTCATGCATGACTTTTACATGTCATTGATCTTATCTAACATGAATGCTCATTTGTCTGCTTCTTATCCACACCAGTGTGGGTTTGGAACTAAAAGAAAGGTTTGTGATTGACATCTGGTCGCAGCAAGCCACAATGTAATAAGTCTTTTCTCCATTAGACAGCTCAGGAAATGTGATTGACCTGGTGAAAGATCAAATTCCAGAAGTGCAGCTCTCTGAAGAAGATCGACTGAAGAACCTGGACCTGCTTGAACAAGCCAAAAGGGTCAGCGACCGATTCCTGACAAGACGTGGACGTCGCTCATCCAGCAGCCTCACGGAATCTCCCACAGGTCAGACAGTCTTGAGAAGTTGTTGGTGGAGTCAATACTTCTCTGAGAATTTTTTTGACATTTTGTGTTGAACATACACGCTTATGGTGTTTAAAAGTTTAAAATGCCGTGAACATGGTTCTTATTTATTTAGGTCTCTCGCCAACTACAACTCCATCATCTTCGCCCAACTCATCTAGAAGTAGCTCTGTAACTGTGGCTCCACAAGCTGGTATGTTGACCCCCATATAAAATAGGTTCTGATCATGTTTTGTCATATTTATTTATTTAATTTTATTGGTTACAATACTTACTATTTATAACAACTTATTATTGTTGTTGTTGCTGTTTGTTGTGTTTTTTACAGGATCCCCAGACACAACAGCTACTAGTTTCAAGTTTTTCAGTCAGGTAAAAACAATGAAAAACAAGATCAAAACGAACGTGCAGATGGTTAAGCACAAGAAAACCTTTTGTACTTTATTGACTTCTTGCAGCATCTGGAAGTTCCCTCATTGAAAGAAAAGTCTGAAATAACATCTGGAGACCAAGAGGTGAGATTCAGAGAATCAATATTCATTCATTCATTTATTAATTCAGGAACCAAGTATTAAATTCCATTTAATGTGATTTTACTTCTGCCAATTCCAGCAGGTGAGGAGTTCACTCACGTTAAAGACCTCAGCAGTGAATTTTGCAAATAATGAACTAACAACTGTGGATCATGGTTCATGTTATTGCCCCTCATGTGTCTGACTTTAGGGTAGACTCCTGGTGGACAGGAAATCCACTGATAAGAGGAAAGTTTCCTCTGGGACTCTAACTCCTCGCTTTGCTGTTCAGAAGGAGAACTGTGATCCTGCTGCACCCAGGAGTCCTCCAGCTGTGAACAAAGCAGAGGAGGGAGACGGCACAAGCCCATTCTCCAACCAGGCCCCAGCTACTGGAGTGGCAAAGCCCGTCCCACGTCCCCCTACTCAGCAGGCCCCCTGTACAGCCGAGATTAAGACAATTGGGGCTTTCCCCCCTCTAATGAGAGCAGTGTCCTGGGATGCCGTAGGTGGCACAAATTCAAGAAGTGGAGCTCCAAGTTTCCCTCCTACAGCTGAGGACACTTTCTCAGATAAGCCCAGGGATGTCTTTAAGTCTTCTGGGTGTAAAGATGTTCCTCCCCAGCCCGGTGTTGTACAGAAACTTTCCAAACTCAGAGAAGTAACGAAACCATTTAAAAACAGTGCTTTAAGACAGGGGTCTCAAACTTAAATGGGCCAGGGGGGCTAGTAATGTAGTACATTGAAGAAGTGGAGCTCCAAGCTCCGACCAAAACTAACAACAGGAGTTCAGATTACGTTACACTGACATCTAGTTGCCATCTGGATGTGGGTGATTCACAGGCCAGGAGTTTGAGACCTCTGCTTCAAAGTTACTACTCACTCTAAGCTCATGTTATAACACATGAAGCACTCTTTAATTTTGGTTTATTTTGTGTTAACAGGAGCACAAGCTGATGCGTAACCAGAGCCTGGCAGGATCCAAGTTAGCAGACCTGAGTGAAGCTTCAGAACAGGAAAAAGGTAACAGTTATTGTGTGACCTCATGTCCGAGTACCGCAGTTAGTATTTTCAACAGTACGCCCATGAGTACTGCACAGGGTGTTCACTTCCTCAATGTCAAAGAAAAATATTTGTTCTTTTCAGAAATGGTGATGACTGTGATGATGATCTGTTTGTCTGGACTTTTTTTCACTTGGGTCATTATCTACTGAGGAAAAGCTCCATAAAAATGATGATGTTTTCAGTTTTTATCAGCAGGTGGCATAGTTGGTAAAGAATATGACCTGAAGCTAGTGTGATGAAATTTGAATATAATCCTCATTTACAGAAGATGGTAGACTTTCTAAAATGACAAATTAAAAACTTCAAGTACTATGTTTATGAACCAGAACCTTGTCTTTGTTTATAATCACCAACAAAATGATGGGTTTACTGCTGCGACACATTGTAAAAACTGTGTCGCAGCCATTTTATTATTTTTCAGATTATCCTTTTACTTTAATTACATTTCAGTATGATGGCATTTAGTACAGTAGTACAGTACAATTTTCCCTCTGTCCCAGGTCTAATGTTGCAGATATTATTATTATATATATGTATATAGTGTATATATATATTTATGTTTACTGTATTTGTATGTTGTGGTATTCTGCAGGCCCTGTGCTCAGTCCAAACCCAGTCAATGCAGATGTAAAGGAAAGGTCAGATGCAATGCCCAACATTTCTGATGTGATGCTGAGAAAACTGAAACTCCATCGAGGTCTGCCAGGCTGGTGTGTAGCAAACAAACACTTGAAAATCTTAAATAATCATGTTGTGTTCACCTTTACATTATCTTGTCTTTCTTTATTCCAGTGCACCTCCACTGACTGAAAAAGAGGTCGAGGTTAGTATCTGATATGTACAAGTAACCACACGTTTTAATATTTGTATTCATCTGTGTGTAGTCATGAAAGCATTCTATTGGGACCAGTGATGAATTGTTTTATTTTGTCACTGATCTTCGGCCTGGTTCCAAGCAACACTGAGAATGACTTACTATAAAACTCATCATCAGGGCGACAACCAAGACTAATCTGTTTACAGTGAGCAAACACTTTTCCTCAAACAACAAGGACAGATGTATTGTTCTACACATGCAACATAGTGTTTATGACTTGTTCTGTTAATGAAGATGTGACTACACAGTCATAGAGAGTGGCTGCCTGGATGCAACATTGTTTTGTAAACAGGAAAGAGATTTTCTTTTCCCGATCTGACCGGAGAGATTTCAGAGTGATTTCCTGTGGAGAAAATGCAAGAATTAGTGACGCTGGTTCGAGCTAGGGCTGTGGCCTCCGTCGCTGCTCCCAAAGGAATATGTCTGAATCATGACAGTCAGAGGTCATATATTTCCTCTCAGCTGCAGCCTGTGTATGCAGGAAAACTCTGCAGACTGACTGACTTTGATCAACACGACAAAACATGAAAAGGTCTAATGTCAGAATCACAGCCGGGCTCTTCTCAGAGCTGCTCATTTCTCCCTCACATGTTGAGGCAAGAGTTCAGAGTGGGGATGGTACAAGCTCGGGGCAATAACTGCGAGACATGTTCACCATAGGATGGTGATTGGAGTGTGTTTTTTTACATTTACAAAGATTGGTCTTGTTAAATTTATATTTTGAAGTTGGACTTTTCTGACTTTTAATAATAGTAGTAATCTCTGCAAAGTAAAATATTATTCTACATTCAGTGAGCTGTAAACTAAACCTGTAACTGAACTGTTACAATAACGGACAGTCCCAATTTTTAGACTTGGGTAAGTTTACATCAAGGAAAAGATTTTCAATTTTGAATTGTAGAGAAGTACAATGAAGATTCTTAAGAATGAGAAAGAAAATGTTGATAAAGGCATGTGTAACTCCAGTCATAGAGAGAATTATTAGAACACCCCTCAATTTCTTCTTTTTGATGAATCTGGTACCACTAGAATACACATTCCATTAAGAATACAATGAACAAGATGCATAGAATCTCTAGATCAGTGTTGTGCAATAGGTAAATCGGGATCTACCAGTAGATCTCCAAAGGAGTGCTGGCAGATGCTGAGCAAGAACATAAAAAAAATTGGAAATAAAAACAAGAGATGTAATTACATTTCAAGATGCTAATCACTGGGCTAAAGTGAGAATAATGTAGGTATTTGAGTCAGACAGTGTAACATGTTATAATGTTAATGTAGAGAGTATGATATCCAGTTTATACTTCAGACTGGTCATTTGAAAAGTAGCTCACAAGACAAAAAAGTGTGGACACTCCTGATCTAAATGCCCTGTTTGGCCTCATAATATCAAAACTACTGACATGGGGTTAAATACAATCTAGCTGAAAGGGTGGGACCACTATCAGAAGGACATCAGTTTAGCTTGAAGTGACAGAGGTTGAAGAGATGTTTTTGGAATGTTTTTTCTTAGAGATGTGTTGCCATCAAGAGTTACCCAAGGGCACTGCAGGAAATTCATATCACATAAACATCTCACCTGTTTCCTCTCTGTTTGTGTTCTGTTGCCTCTCTCTGATTTATTTTTCCCTGTCCCTGTGTGGTCATTGTCAGCTGGTTATTAGTGTTTAGTGTATTTTCTAATGTCCCATTCAGAGTGTTATATGGCACTGTCCTCCTTCCCACAGAACGCATTTGTGCAGCTCTCGCTGGCTTTTCGTAACGACAACTACACATTGGAGACCAGGCTGAAACAGGCAGAGAGGGAGAGGAACTTAACAGAGGAAGACACGGAGAAAGAACTGGAGGAGTTCAAAAGAGCCATGAAGGTCAGTCTATGCAAAACAACAGCTGATATCAGATCAACTCATCCCAGTATCCCTCGGCTTCTGAGATTTTCCATCGTGCACTGTTTCTCAGGCAGTAAATGTTTATCTTGTCTGAGTGTAAATGTCCAACCCCAGGTATGAGAGTGCCAGAGCCGCTTTCCTGACAGAGCTGGAACTGAATTGTGTTGGTGTGTTTCCTGCAGATGACTGCACCGCAGTGGCAGAACCTGGAGCAGCGTGAAGCTTATCAGCGCCTCGTAGAGACAGTGACTGTCCTGAAACGCCTGGCCACACGGCTGTCCAGTCGAGCGGAGATTGTAGGAGCAGTTCGCCAGGTGCAATAACATTGGAGACAAATGCAGGGATACACGTGTGTGTGAAGATGTCTTAATAGCTGAGGCCTCTGGCTCAGTATTATTTCATGATCGGTTAAATGTCTCTTACTATTTTCACTGACTGGTTGTTAAGTTGTGGCAGATTAATAACCCTTATTAAAAGTGTTTTGAAATATTTTCCTACCTATAAAATCTTCCTACCCAAACTGACTGTGCATGGGCACAAAATGAAAGGTTTGAATCTTGTATCAATATATAATCAATTATGGTTGCATTATTGATGATGGAATCCTACCCATTCTATTGTTAAGTTCTTTTGTTGATATGGGTATGGATCAAGTGGAAGTAATATGCGACCTTCACCAATTCACCCACAGACCGGTCCCCAGTGTTTGCGTGCCACCAGCATAGAGCATTTTATACCCTATATTCACTGTCCCAGGAAGACCCTTAAACAACAGACAATTAATTACAATTGGTCATATTTATAGACATATACACTATAATAATATATTATATTAGACTACCTTTGTCTGCATTATTTTAATTGATGGCTGACACACAAAACAAAAGCTTTTCTAGTGGCAGATTAGTCTTGTTTACTTTACAAGAGGTTGTATCCACAGCAAATATTTTTCCTGATCGACTTCACAGTTATCACAGCCATTAAAACGTTGTCATAAATATGTCTTCCATTGTTTAAAAATGTTGTAATTTAATTTTACTTTCTTCAGAATATTTCTGTGCTTTTACAACTGAACTCATTTTAAAAAGTCTATTTTAAACTTGCAACAGGAAAAACGGATGAACAAGGCTACTGAGGTCATGATGCAATATGTTGAAAATCTGAAGAGAACATATGAGAAAGACCACGCTGAGCTGACGGAGTTTAAGAAGTTGGCCAACCAGAATTCAAATCGATCTTATGGAGGCTCTGGAGAAACAGGAGGTAGGACTTCTTGGACATATTTATCCAGGCGGATTATCATAATAAGATAATTGTAATTTTGGCCACGGTTCCTTCCAAGGGTTTTTACCTGCACTCTTAATAAATGTACTCTGTTCTACTGTTGTTTTTTAAAGAGGATGGAGTTCCTCGCTCTTCTAGATCAATGTCTGTCACCTTGGGAAAGGTAAGCTCTGTTTTTTCCCAGTTTTTATTAATGATGCGGTGGAATGTCCTGTTTGTTTTTAGATTAAACAGTACATGAGGATGGAGCAGGAGTTCTTTGACCAGTTTTCAACCAAAATCTCTTCAATCATTGCACTACATTGAGAAAATGTGAAGTGAATAATTCTGTCAGCTATGTATAATCTGCTCCAAACCATGTATTTGAAGTAGTGTCTCTGTCAGAGTACATTTTCATGGTCGCTGCTGTCCTTTTCTCTGTCCTTTCTGTCCTTGCTCAGGCTCTGCCCCGACGCAGGGTGAGTGTAGCAGTGGTCCCCAAGTTTAACCTGCTTAACATCCCAGGTCAAACACCAGCTACAGCAGGTTCAGGTCCCAGCACTCCCTCAGGGCCCAACCCTCCCTCTGGCCCTAACACGGGACCAGTCGCTGGTGCCGGTGCTGCTCTTCCTGTTCTGGTAGGTCTTCCTGTTCTGTTGGGATATTATGGGAAATGACATGGAGGGATTCTCACTCTGTGATTGGCTGCAACTATCACTGATGCAGGATAGTTTGTCTTTGAGCATTAGTTCATTTGAGGGTTACTCATTCACTATTTTTTCACTAAATTCTGAAAATAGCAATAAAAGGTTGACTCAAACCAATGCATCTTTCTTTTTCTTCATAGGGTGAAGTCAGTGATGTTAAAGCCAGAGCTTCCACAGATGGAACACAAGCAGCAACAGAAAAGTGAGCGTTAATACCAAAACACACAGACCCTACATAAACACCATGTTCACATACTGTTCCCTGCCTTCTTCCCAAGGTCACGCTATAGATTCTCAAACAATAGACCAAGAAAAGCCCAGCAGCCCTAATCGACCTTATCAAAAAGCACATTCTTCTGCAGTGGGACCTGCAATCTGTTTGCGTGACCTTCAGGATGTCCTCTACCACGCAGTGTTAAACATAACCCCGAACGTATATAAAATAATAATCACGCCCTGCTGCGGATGGATGTGCTATTCTCTAGTCTAAACATTTGTTCAAGACTTTGACAAAGTCCAGACTCTGATTCCTGAGATGCCCTTGTTATAGAGTGTGACTTAAGCAAAGCTTGGATGAGTTTGGATCCACTGTGATGAGACAGAACAGCAATAAAAAAAAAAGTGTGTATGGAGGTGGTAGTGAGTAGGAAATCTGCTGGTGCTGCAGTTCTTGCTGCTGTTGTGATGGGACCAGACTGTAGCCTCATATCAGTTTTACACCTCCTGCTGTGACCGGACCAAGTTGACTTTTCTTTCCTATCTGAAACAATGCAGTGGAAAGAGTGCGCTGGAGCAGGAAAGTGAGCCAGCCAAACCTCCAGTCAACTTAGAGGAGATCAGAGCTGAGATCAGAGCTGAGCTCAAGGCAAAGATTGAGGAGGAGGCCTATAACAAAGGGTGAGATCTTCTCTCATGCTCACATTAACACACATATTGACACAGGATTTTCTTTTAGGAGTGTGAAGTGGACTGGGCTGCATGTAGCAAGACCTGGCCCTGTAGTGTTGATGTTCTAGTGCACACTCAAGACCAGGACTGTCCTGCAGTTGAATTATATTTGGCCCGTCAGATCATATAATACCAATAATAAACTATGTGCTATATTAAAACATATACTGTACATTATGGGGTTTTTTTTGTTGGTGAACTGAAAAAAAGGTTTTCCTTAAACAGGAACTTGAAAGGATCTATAGAAACTGAATAAACAAATGCAACTGATGTGTGTTTTAATTCATGTTCAGCAGGTTGTCCCAGATCCATAGTTTACACAGAACTAAAGTTTGTTTCCATGTAAAAATATTCAGCAGAGAAGCAAAAACATGAACAATTAAGATACGTTAATTTTGCTTTTTCATATGAAATATGAAAAGTTCTCAATATGCTCTCCCTATGCTTTAGTTTTAAGTTTTCTGTAAACACATTCAGGTCAATAATTAACAGAAACGGTCTATTATTGAAATGATCAGCCTTAATTCTCTACATCACCTAGAGATCAAAAGAAAACAAAAATCCATGTATTATAGTGAACTACACCATTAACAGCTGCTGCTGCTGCTGATGCTGCTGCTGATGCTGTGTGACATTTCTCCAATGCAGCTTCCAAGAGGGACTACAGCAGAGCAAAGTCCTCCAAGAAGAGAAACATGAGGAGGAGAACTTGGGTGAGAAATTGCTGGAGTTGAAAAATAAAGACGAGGAGAGTGGGAGGAAGATGAAGACCAGCAGGTGAGTATTAAAAAAACTTTAGAATTGCACCAGGGGCTGTTGTACCTGCACTAGTAAACTCAACCAACAGTATCATTACAGTTGTATTATAATACCCTCAACATTTCAAAGGTTTTGTGTGGATTTTCTTAACCCTATGAAAAAAACTCAGGAAATCTAACAGCCATAAAAGACTGGGTCTTTATTAGTGGTATAGTCTAAGATGGTTTCAACTAAATAGAGCAGCCAATACCTCAACCAGAAGACAGGCTTTATTGGATGCAGGGTTATGTGTCCTTGGACCAGTGGTCTAAACCTCAGATGAGCTATGGAAAATGTTGTGCTGTTATCTGTACAATTAAGAAATTAATGAACGAGTGGAGTTGGATGGAACAACTGGATAAAAGAGTCAGGAGTGATCTGTGATAGAAGAGAGTCAGCTAAGGTGGAGGGTTAGGTTTACAGGACAGTTGTGAGACCAGTCATGATGGATGGGAGACAGGTTTTATTCCAAGACAGGAGACAGAGCTGGAGGTGGAGGAGTTAAAGATGCTGAGATTCTCTTTAGGAGAGACAAGGATGGACAGGATCAGGAATGAGGTGATTTGAGGGACAACAAAGACAGGCAGAAAAAACCTAGAGAAGACAGATTGAGATGGTTTGGACATGTTCAGAGGAGGGACAGTGGATACATTGGTAGAAGAATGATCATAGAGATGGAGCTACCAGGTAGGACACAGAGAGGAGATTGATGGATGTAGTGAGGAAGTTTGAGTCAGAGTTGACAATACAGAGGACAGCGAAGATGGAAATTGTTAACTCTCTGTGGCAACCCCTGGAAAAAAAGGACAATCTGAAAGGAAAAGGAGAAGATGAAGAAAATGTGTATTATTTTAGTTTCACTTAATTTGGAACCCCAATAAGAGCAAGCTGCTTAAAAAAGAAAACAATGTTGAAAAACAATCCACATTTTTACTTTTGACGTCCGCAGGAGGATGGAGGAGGTTCTGGCTCGGTTCAGTCGTTTTTGTCCCAAGGTTTCCTTGAGCAGACGGCTCCTCTGGATCGTCCTGACCATGTTTGTGGTGATGTGTCTCGTAATAAGCATTTTCTCCTTCTTCAGTGATCACTACAACCGACGTGAGGACACGTAAGGAGAGAAGAACTATTTCGTTTTTGTTTTTTTTTTAAACCACACTACTCAGAAATCAAACCACTGATTTGAAAGGCTGCAGACTTTTTCACACAGAAGCTTTCTTAGATTTTTTTTTCACATCTTGTCAAAGGTTTTGTTTGGATTGAAAGTATCATTTGAACCTGTTGTTTTCTACAATATGGAATTATACTGTTTTCATTTAGGGACCAAGTGAAGAATGTGTGTATTCAACTGAAATGCACACAATACTAGGGAGAACACTCTCTCCAACAGATTCACACACAGATCACAAGCAAAATGTATAAAGTTGTATCAAAATGTATCATGATTTTCATTTTCTGTGAAACTGCTCACACACAGTAAAAAAGACAGAAGTCTGCAATACAAAAAGGTAACAACACAACGTTTTTTTAATAAAACGTTAAGAACCTTGGATTGAATTCCACTTCATGGTCTTCAAGGAGGAGGATTAAATACAGAAGCAAAAAGAAAAAAAAAAACAAATCAATGGTTGCACAGAAGAAATAAATGTAAAATTAAAATAGCTCATTTTTATTTTCTGCAAATGAATGCGTTTTTCTTTTGTTTATTCACCTTTCTACTAATTTGTAATTCATTAAGTTATCAGTTTCTTAGTTAACGTGGTATGGAGAATTTTTTTTTTCAGATGTCTAAAACATGTGGCTGATTTCAGTGTTGTGACCAAACACAACGTTTCCTGTTTAAATGTACCTCCAGTTTTAGGATGTAGTCTTAAATAGTAATTATTTATATTTAAAGAAAATAAAGGTGTTTCTTTTTATTATTATTATATTTTTCCCATTTATTTAAAGTCTTACACATAAGCACATTGCAGAGAAGGTGCCATGAGTGCAATACTCTGAAACAGAAGGTTTGTGTTCATTGTGGGATCACTGTATAGATGACACAGGACTTGTTTTATGTCTTTTTTTTAATTTTGCACATGTTCTTGCATACGTGGTTTGTTCGTTGTGAATTTTCTGCTCTGACACTTCACCTTTAAATAAAGGTGTGTGTGAAAAGAAACCTATTGAGATACAATTTTCAGTATGTTGTGCACATACAAATACTGTAGAAATTAAAAACGACATACGTGTCAAACTCAAGGCCCGGGGACCAAATACGGCCCGCCAAGTCAGTTTGTATGGCCTGCAGGATCTTACAAAGCATTTTATAACGTAAATGCAGCAGAGTTTTTTTTTACCAAATTAATTAAATAAAGGTGTAATTACATGATGACCAATATTAGATATGTAAATAAACAATAACAAACTGCGGTAACATGTATTGATATGTATCAGAGTAGTTAGATCTGTGGTCTTCCAAGTACAACCGGCTTTAGGGAAATAGTTTTGTTGATGTGGCTCCCTGGTAAGAATGACCACCGACATATGGGATTGAACATTTGGGCACAGTAACACAAATGTATATTAATGTGCATAAAGAAAGGAAAGATGAAAAAATGTCAAATTTCAGATGAAACATTCTTATAAAAAAATTTTAAAAGGTAGATTTTATTTTTATCATTGATAAATAAAACAAAATGATGTACAGTAGTGCCCCTTTTGACCTCATGGTCAAGGTCAGCTGACCTTGACCATGGTAGTCATCAGGAACAATTAACGCAAGATATAGAAGACAAAGAAGTCAACGCCCACATTTGACTGCACAATCCCTCCAGAAACATCTGTCAGACACAAGTTTTACACTTCTCCACTATATAGAGATACTTGTACGAATGTGATCTTCACGTAAGAGTCCTCAGAAGAAAACTCTCTCAAAGTCATCACCAAAAAACAATGTTAAGGTTTACAAATAAACAAACTAGAACTGAAACTGAAGCTGTGATACTTGCCAAAGGGGGCAGTACCAGGTAGTAACTTTCCAGTGTGGGCAAACTTTTGCAGATGCAATTATTTAGTTTTATTTAAAAGTGTAAAAGATGGAAATAAAATCTAACTTTTCTGAAATATTCTAAGAATGTCTTATCTGTAATTAGGTGTATTTGAGTAGTTTTCCTTTGGCTCCTTTATTATGCACATTAATACACATTTTTATGTTGGTGCCAAAACTTTCAATGCTACAATTCCACATTATTTTACTGAAGTGATCAACCTTAACCCTGGTCTGAAAACAAGGTTATTCGTCAGCTCATGAATCCTTTTTTAGGCTGTGAAAACTATTGCTATTGTGTTTTCAGTTTGTGTCCAAATATTATTAGACTAAATATTAATAATCAATCGCCAAATACTACAAATTAAATCATTAGTTGTCAATATCTCTGCTATATTTTCTCTCCACATCCCTCACTGTCTACATCTGATGGTCAAAGATTGCTTGCTCATCCTCTGTCTCTGCGTCATTTCCCGCCGTCGGTTGATGTTTTTGTGGAAATGGTGCTGAAAAGCTCATCAGAGATCAGACATATGTCCTAGACTGAGCAATGACTCATGGGAGGAAATCATCAGGACAAGGTCCCCACAGCCATGTATCCTATGATCTCAGGCGTTGTCTTAGGAAAGATAATGAGGATAATGTAAAATTTTATTATAAGCTTAAAGTTTTTTTAAACTAAATATAAAGAGCATATTAACTTAGAACTGTTTTTGTTTTCTGAATAACCAGAGTCGTTCATTAAAGCAGATCTTCTGACCTTAAATTCCCTTCTTTCATACTTCATTCACAGAACCCTCTGGTAGCTTTATGTCCTGTTGACATATTACTTTTAACTATTTCTCTCTCGGGCCCTGCTCTTAGGACAAATGATGGCTCATAATCTGATTTGTGTGCAGTACTTCCTTCTTCCTTTTCCTCTACTTTCTGGCAAAGCGAGTCCCCGGGCCCCAGAGAGCAGAGTCAACTCTATTTAACCCTGTCATTTGGCTCTCAGGCGCTCAGACTGAAGCGCACACGTCTACCTCCACATTCATTCACCTCATTCTGCTCTAAACTCTTCTGAGGATGATCTGGCTTTGCATCACTTCAGTGCTTTCACTGATGTCACACATCAGTGGTCAGAATTTTGATGCGTCCCGTCTCAAAGGTGAGTTTCATCCAAATTTCAGCTCTTTAAATCCTGGGAAGGTTTCTCTAAAATTCTGTTTTTTTGCCTTTCATTCAGTTTTCCCTGCAGTGAACCAAAGCTTTGCTGGAGTTTTTCAGGTGAGCTCCTTAAATGACCTCAGTCAACCTTTTTATGCTTTCAACGCCTCCGAGGCTCGAGAGTTATGCCAGTACCTCGGAGTGACCATTGCTGGAAAAGCTCAGGTTGAGCTGGCCCTGACCAGAGGCTTAGAAACCTGCAGGTAGTGTACATCCAGAGATGTTCCTTTTTTTCTGGTCATTTAAAAATGGGCTGGATTTTTTTTTTTGTATACATTTATGTTTTATTCTGTTTAGGTTTGGATGGATTGACGAACACTTGGCTGTTATTCCTCGGATTAAACCTCTTTTCAACTGTGGCCAGAATCGCACAGGACTAGTGACCTGGCGAACACTTGTGGGGCAAAAGTTTGACGTCTTCTGCTTCAATGAATCAGGTAGGAATGATTTTCAACCAGATTTTTTAATAATAAATTAAGTAATGATTTTTTTTTATCAAGTAAATGAATATGTATGGCACAAAATGTTACAGATGTTTGAAAATTCTGATTTTTTTTTCTCTTTATTTTGGATAAAATAACTGTTTTGTTTCAATTGTTAAATTTGCTGCATGTAGAAAATATTCAGTGAAACACAGGTCTGTATCCGTGCGTAATTCTCTGACATGAACAGAAAAAGAAAAGGTCCAGAACGCAGACATGCATCAACATGACCTGACATTTGCAGCCGTCGTTATCAGTCATGACCTTCATATTCACGTACACAGACGCCGCAGCACAATTGGAGGACGCCACGACGGCCAGCCCTTTAAGCAGCGGTCATTACTCACAGCAGACAGCCTCCACCCAGGCACCACCACCAGCATCATTTTCCTCCCATCATCCT
The DNA here is from genome assembly GCA_016785265.1 of Paraplagusia blochii. Lineage (NCBI taxonomy): Eukaryota > Metazoa > Chordata > Actinopteri > Pleuronectiformes > Cynoglossidae > Paraplagusia > Paraplagusia blochii. Next base: position 13,886 of record JAFBJS010000567.1, on the reverse strand, counting down.
CCCTCTTCCTCCTCCACCCCGAAAACAGAAGACACGGAGGCAAAGGCAGCGTCCCATGTGGGCAGTACACACAGCTCTGCCAGAGGTACGGAAGCCAGAGTGATTAAAAGGAAGAAGTACATTTATTTAATCTCTGACTTTTTTAATTTTATGTTTTTTTTACAGGCAAAGCCGTGCTCATCACCTGCGGCTGTATTCTTCTTCTTATTGCAGTGATCGTTGTTGTTTATCTGAAGGTGTAAGTTGTCCATAGTCGCACCAGCATCTCCATCCATCTGCTGTTGTCATAACTAATACCTCAGCATCTACACCTGGCCTACTTTCTTTAGACATATCTAGTGTCCTTAAACCTTACATCCTAGCAGATCTCACTACTCATTTCTTCTTGAATTTGCATTTTTTGCAAGTTGTGACACTTCTTCTCCTTTCGGCTTGTCCCTTTTTTCAGGGGTTGCCACAGCGACACATCTCAATCTGTCTTCTCTAGCTTTTTCTCCAAACCTTCCTGTCTGTGTTGTCCCTCTAATGACCTCATTCCTGACCCTGTCCATCCTTCTCTCCTAAAGAGAACTTCAGCAACTTTAACTCCTCCACCTCCTGTGCCCCGTCTTCTACCTATTCCTAGTATCTATAAACCATCCGTGTTGCTCTGCCACCTCTTTCTGAAACGATTGATACTTGTAATGAAGTGTTATTGGTTTATTATTGGATGTTAGTTGATCAGTATGTTCATGGTCTCTGTACAATGTCATTGTCTGTCCACAGGAAAAAGACCTGCGCTGGGAGCCTTGACGTCAAGCAGCAGCAGCATCAGAGTGAGACCATGGAGACACAGGAGTGGAAGTGTGGCGAAGACGTAAAGCAAAACCAGTCTGACACTGAAGGAGACGAACAAATAGAAGTGGTTGAAATGGAAAGTCACGTGACTGACTGACTGACTGTAGTGATCTGTACTGTTTTTGTTTGCATGATTTTTGGACCATGTTTGATTTACTGGATCTATTCAGCCGCCAGATGGCGTTGTTTATGATACTTTAATAAAGGAAGACTTTTTTTATTGACATTTTTACTGCACGAGTCAACACATACTACGTTTACAACACATCAATATATCTTTGATGGCGTCATTAATATCTCTTGTTTGCATTTTTTTTTTTTAAATAACAAGGCTCATTTTTCAAGGACCGTATGGGGAGTTGGACTAATTGTCCCAGACATAATCAATCTCTCTTATCATTGTTGTCTCAAGTCACATTGTGCAAATCTCTTTCAACTGTGTAAACAGTTGAGAGAGCACTTTACATTTTAAGTTTCTTTACCATCTATTACAGAAACGTGTTTATCCTTGGAGGTTTTGTTTGAGTGTCTTGCTCTATGGAAACTTCCAGTGTCCTCTATTGACCTGAATATCATTTTTCTGGACTACTACTTTATCACAGTCAGAGACAACGTCTCCATTTTACTAATCCTCGTCGGATTTCACAGCGCCAACTATGAAGCTCAGCTCATTGCACAGTGTCTCGTGTCTGTAGGCCATTCGTATCTGGGCCACATTAGAACGTCGGATGTCGTTCCCTTCAGGTCCATCCTTCAGGTAGTTCACCCCCAGGAAGAGCTTCTTCTCCTGGAAATAAAAAATAAATATGAGTTTTTGAGGTAAATTAAACTGTATTTATTACATGTGTTAAGGGAATGCATTTGAACACCTTTCATGACTATGTGATCTATACTCAGGAATTCCATTTTTTCTGTAGATATATAAAAGTCCACTCATGTCTCAATCATTTATTCATCTAATGTTTCACTTCCTGGTTTGATGTCAACAATATCTGCATGTTACTTAATCATGTAACCATTGGATTCTCACTGAATATGTTTAGCATATATTTGATCAGGATGAACTGGATCCACTAACTAGTCTTTTCAATAAGGACAATCTTTAACACTGTAGATCACAGGTTTTTGACTTGTCTTCACAGCATCTTAGTAGCAACGTTTCATTCATCTTTGTCTGCTATTCTGTTACCAAGTTACAGGGACAGTAGTCTCCACGACTGCCACCCAAATCACACTGCTCCATACCGTCAGCCGTCCTGTGGGTGGTGATGGGTCTATGGGTCAGGACGGTGCTATGATCAGAGCATCTCAGTGATAACATGGCAGCTGGTGGACTAGAACCTGAAGCCAAGTCTGCTTCCTTGACCACTAGGTGACCACTGCCTCCTAAATTTACTTTTATTCATTTTTTTGTGTGTCCATGTAAGGATGTCTCCTGTACCTGGTGGCTCAGTCCACTCTGCAGGACACTGTTCCTGGCTATTTCACAGACATCGCAAGTGCTGAGTTTCCACAGCTGAGCTGCTATGGCATATTCTTCCATGAGAGGTTCCTATATTAAGGTCAAACAAACACAACACACTCAGATTATTCCCATATAGTAGAGTTGACAGAATACCTGGTGTGCGATGATGTCTGTTGGTTGTTTATTGTGTTTACCTTTGTGTAGTGGAACTGCATCGGATCGTCAGTGGACAAGGACACACACAGACCTTTCTGCAGAAACTCTCTGAAGGGATTCTTGGAGTACTTCAGGAACAGACTGTTGTTGCTCAGTGGAGACATCGCAATTGGCATCTGGGCCAAGTAGTACAGGTACTGCAGTACAGGGCTCTACAGGAAAATACATGTATTTCTTGTTTATGTACGTGTATACATTCATTCATTCATCCATCATCTTTATCTGCTTATCTTTTACCAAGTCACAGTCTCCACCACTGCCACCCAAATCACACTGCACTGCATTTATTAAATATTTGATTTTAAATGTAGTTAAATAAATACAAATATCTTTATAAATAAATCTTAACACCTAGATTAGCAACAAATGCATTATATTGTTCCATGCAGTTACAGCTGTTAAAAAGTATATTCAGCTCTTATGGCTAAACATATATTCAATATCACTGTAAAGTAGGTCGATCACTTGGATCTGGTCGATCGAAAATGTGTGGACCAGGGTTATAATAGTTTTGGATTTTTCAGTGTAGTTTCGTTTTAGTTAGTTTTGCCTTTTAGCACATTAGTTTTAGTTAGTTATTCGTAAAAGCAACTAATTTAGTCTTAGTTTTAGTTTAAACATTTTCCAAAATGTTTAGTTTTAGTTTAGTTTTAATTAGTTTTAGGTTAGTTTTCTGCGAGGTTCGAACAAAGACAAAAACGAAAGGTAGTTCATTTCTAATTTCAGTTAGTTTTGTTAGGACACATTTTCGTTTTAGTTAGTTATAGTTTTTTTAATTTAATGATAGTTTTAGTTAGTTTCAGTTAACGAAGAGGTTTTTTTCAGTGATCGTTTTCGTTTTTTCGTTCGTTTTCGTTAACGATGTGGACACCCCTGCAGCATATACTGTATGTTTATAAACGTTGACGGACTGTATCCACAAGAGGGCACTGTTTCCTTCATCCAAGAGGAATAACGTTCAAACCCCGTCGTAACTGACTTTGTATTGTTTTTCAATGCACAACTAAAACTATCATTTAAATGAGTAGGAATATGCTTTAGAACTCTGAGCAACCACAGTGTCAGTGAATCTCTACCCTCTTCAGGTTGAGTCCATGTGAGATGTTGTCAGCAGCCAGGAAAGCTGAGACCAAATGAGTGACTGATCCAGCTTCTCCACAATGTGGACGGAACTGAAAGGTGCCGAGTCCAAGCTCTCTGCAGAGAAAACACCAATGCTTTAAAATCATCTCTGTCAAACATCTGACATAATAATTCTAATCACACCTCAATGGTAACCTGGCAGCTCATGGATTCAAACCTGAAACCCTGCAGATCCAAGTCTGGTTCCTTCTTTTTAGACCAGTTTATCTAACCTTTATAGATCTATATATAGATGTGTGTTTCATGAATATAATAGAAGGTTCTTGGTTCTTACTTCCTGAGGTTGTTGAGGACCATGATGTTTGCATACATGTGAAATATGTAGTAGCTGTACGGAGGGTTTTCATCACTGGTCCACTTCTCTGGTTTGGGGCTCTTGAAGGAAAACATGTGGTCGCTGTGTTTGGACTCGTCGTCTACGCTGTCAAAACCAGTCACCTGGAAACAAAACAGATTGGGAAACACTGTTGTCAAGAGTTTCTGAGGGAGAACTTTTTTAAGATCTTTATGGGATGACCTTTGCCACCAATCATGCTGTTGCTGTATCTATGTTCTCGTACCTTCTACATAACTTTTTTAGTTTTGGACTGTAGTTTTTTCAGTTTTGGCCAGAATGAGAACTAAAATATGTCAAAGGGGCCGAGTAGATAGGTTGAGCATTTGTGTGAAGATAAGTGATCCACAGGGTCTCGAATGCTCTCAGCTTTTTTTATGTTAAATATTGGAGAAATTATGGCATTGCAGGGAATAGGCAGAATGATAATGATGCTATGAATGAACAGTCTTATGTGGACAAGTTTGGCAGGCCAGATTAAACAGCCCAGCGGTCCACATCTGGCCCCTGGACCTTAGTTTGCCAATGACTCTAGATCTTTGTAAAATAAACCAAAGGTGCAAAATAATCCAAAATGTCATTCAATAATTAAAAAAATATGTAAAGCATACAATGTATTTCTTAATCTATTTTATTCACTTATTAATTTAAAGTAATATTTGTATATCAAGGTGTTTGGTATAAGTTTTACTTTCTTGGTACTCATATAAAATATTTTATTGCATTCAACAAACAGAACTGGAAATATTTAATGTACTAACTATCTATCCTACTAACTAACTAACTAACTACTGTGTTGATAGTCAAGACATCCTTACATATTTGAGGAAAATATGAAGTTCTTTGTGATTTTGTGGGTTTACAGACGCCTCAAAGAGTGGAAGAAATATGTTCTCCAACATCTTGGCAAAATTCGGCACCAGCTTCTTTGACTTGAAGATGTCACTGAAAAAGAAATACAGGTACTTTAAGAAGAATAGATGAAGTCAAAGTTATTGGGTTCATCATATCCTAGGATGTTGTACTTACTATATTCTGGGCACTTGAATGATCCACCTCATGTTAGGAGAGTAGACCTTCTGATCAATGAACCACTGGGACAGGTTAGTCCACTCGTCTGGAGATCGTCCATAGATGGACAGACGCGGTTCTGCGTGCTGGTACTTGCTCTCCTCAAGGCCATAAGACACTTCCTGTTAAGAGTTTCACATGAATGCTAGAACCAAACTTTTTTTTTTTTTTTACTTCAAATCTAAGATTACTCCATACGACCTTTATGATGCGAGCGAAATACTCTCCGTTGATGAAGTTGTCCGTTTTCAGGAAGATTTCACGAAGTTCACTGGCCCCCACTGGGTTGTACTTTGAATTAAACTTGTCAAACCTGTGGTAGGTTTGTCTTCCCTGTGGGAAATCGCATGATAGAATCACGATCCTGCAATATTTTTATTCAAAAGTTAGGAAAAACTCTTGCAAATCAAAATTAGCATTGAGCATTGGGGCCTGGAAAATTTTTTGTAACGCTAAAAGAAGAAACCTACTGAGTTCTGTAGTGCTCCAAAGAATGAGTGGCAGAGTGAAGTCCTACAACATCTACAGAGCTTTAACCATCACTGTATTCAGTGCCTGGATCGTAACACATTGTTTCCAAAGAGTTATGTTTTAAACAACTGCACTTCTTCTTGGAGATTGATTAACATTTTGTTCCTCAGCTGAGGATCTTCAACAGTTTCTGGTTGGCGTGAGAGGGAACACTAGTGGGAAGAGTTGTTATGGTCACACCTCCCCTGGAGAAAGATAACTGGCTTCTGAAGGTAATGAGCAGTCACATGTCAAGGTAGGATTGGGTGTCAAGGTCACACCTGTCTAGAGAAGAATGCTGTGGAAGATGGTCAGTCTTCCTAGGAGAGGAAGGATCTCTTACATTAACCATTAACAGAAGAAGTATCAGTCGTCCAGTTTACAGTTGACAAATAAACTCTTTGGAGATATCATGACCTGGATGGGAAAAGGTCAAAAAGACCTGCTACTGTCCTAGCCTTTTGGAAAATTTCTGCAGACAAAAAAAAACCAACAAAATGTCTCACCGCGTGTACATCCAGGGAGTCCACGGTCAGATCATACGGGTCCTTATTGAGACTGTGGAACACCTGTTTGAGGGTCATCTTCTCCCCGTCTTTTTCCAGCACCACACGCTCGGCCTCAGACTTGTAGTTTTCCTTGATGAAGTTCAACAGGTGTTTTTGAGACATGCACGCAGCGGCGTGGATGTGTGTGTCCACCTGAGACGACGACGCAGGATAGGTGAGTCACCTTAACAGATGCACTGTCTGGGTTTCTGCAACACGTGTGTAATGACTGACCTTTCTGACGTTGTAGAAATCTCTGTGAGGAACACTCTTCAGCTCCTTCAGTTCAGCCATCTCATTCAGCATCTCATGGAGGTAGAACTTTGAGCTTAAGAAATTCAGTCTCTTGTGACAGTAGGACTTCCTGAGAATCAGAAGACGGCTGACTGTTAGCTAACAGTTGTTAGCTAATGAAGGGATCACCAACCAGCCACATCAACAGCTACTTGTTTGATGCAGACAAACAATGTAATAATAGTGTCCATACTATTGACCATCATGAATGCACCTATTAGAACAGAGGTGGGCAAACTAAGGCCCGGGGGCCACATGCGGCCCGTTGAGCCTTTTAATGCGGCCCGCCATCCCTGTCCAAATTAAATAATTTATTCAGGGGTGGGCAAACTAAGGCCCGGGGGCCACATGCGGCCACATGCGGCCCGCCATTCCTGTCCAAATTAAATAATTTATTTTTATTATAATTAAACTTCCGACTTTTCCCTACAATGCCTGCGTTTCCCCAGTAGATGACACAATAAAGGCTATTAGAAATGAAGTATTTTGGGTTTGATACATGACTTGCCATTTATCTTAGCTTACACGAACGCTCCATCTCTCTGCTCTTGACTCGGCCCCGTGTCCAATTTTAGGAGAAATTGTGGCCCGCAGGTCAAAAAGTTTGCCCACCCCTGCATTAGAATCACATGGTAAGCCTAAGCTCTACTCAGAAAACACAGGGACAAAACCATTGCGACCCTTTTCGGACCTAAGGTACCCACCCTGTGGGTACCTTAGGTAGAACATGGGAGCTACCAGGTTGGTGATCCCTGATCTACTGTCTCTCTCATCAGCAAAAGTCAACTTACGTGGGTCCGTCAGCAATCATCGCCAACACGTGACGAAGGTCTATCGCAAAAGTCTCTAAGTCTGGATACGGCAGATCGTGGGGCTCATCCCGTTTAAGTGATTCCTCGTCATCGTACACGTGCACTATTCCATCCTTCATCTTGAGCTGATAATTCAGGTTGGCAGGGATGTTGTCCATGCTGTAGGGATCTTCCCCTTCAGCAGGACTTGGAAACATATCTGAAGGCCAGAGAAGGATAATAATTTACCCAGGAAACACAGGATGGATGAGATACCCATCACATTTATACACATACCTGGTAGCACCTCATCTTCCTCGCTCCATCGTATGTTCTCAGCACTGCAGAGAAACTGGGAGGTGGTTCTGCAGAAACGGTGATAGGCCAGTTTGGAGTATTTCTCGCGGATGCGCAGAGCTTTAAAAAGACTCCTAGCAGCCAGCTCATAGTCCTCCAGGGTGATCTGAATGGAAAAAGACACAAATATTTACATTGCAGTTTATTTTGTAGTTAACAACACAGACAGGAAGGTTTGGAGGAAAAGCTACAGAAGCCAGACTGAGATGGTTTGGACATGTTCAGAGGAGGGACAGTGGACACATTGGTAGAAGAATGATCCTAGAGATGGAGCTAAAGATTCTCATTCATCCAGATAATGATATCCAAAAATGTTTGTAAGCAACTAGACTTCTGCTTGGAAAAACAACTCTTCACCCCTTTGTCCAGTGGTGAAGGGAGTGGTCTAGAACAGTGGTCCCCAACCACCGGGCCGTGGACCGGTGCCGGTCCGTGGGGCAGTTGGTACCAGGCCGCAGAGAGATGATGCTCAGCTTAACACAATTTATGTTTTATTTATTATTAGACGCTAAAAAGTGTTTTGATAAAGGACCAGATCCCCTCGTGTTTGAGTGTCCAGGAGATGTCCAAAAAATATCACTTTTATGCTGGACATTTCATTTTCATTAGTGGTATTTATCAGCTACACCTCAGAGACCGGTCCACGAAAAAATTTCTAGACATTTGACCCCTCCGTGGCGCAAAAAGTGTTGGAGAACGCTGATCTAGAGGACGACTACTCCTAGAGTTCCCTCTTTCAACCAAAAAATGATGAAGTTCCTCAGATGAGGAATGAAACATCTTTCAACTCCAAGAAGTTGTCCAGTTGCTGACAACTAAACCCTTTGTGAAGCTACCGGGTAGGAGATAAAGAGGAGATTGATGGATCCAGTGAGGGAGGACATGGAGGTAGTTAGAGTTAAAGTAAAAGATACAGTGGACAGGGGGAGATGGAAAATGTTGACTCACTGTTGCGACCCCTGAAAAAGGGACAAGCGGAAAGGAGAAGATTATGTTTCTTTTGTGGTTTTGTCAAAGTGACAACACAACCCATTTTAACCGGATTGTGTCTACAAACATTTAGAAGAGGCAGAAGACGCTGAAGAATCAAACATCATTTGTGTCACCTTCTGGGCCCCCACCCCCAGCTTGAACCCCATTTTGATTTTGTCTTGTTTCAACAAATTGTCAGTGGCAATGAAACCCAGTGTTAATGATGATGATGAAGACTCACTCCGGCGCAGTAGTCCCCACTGATCGTGACCCTCTGGTAATCTGGGTAGGTGTCCTGCATTGATGAACTGGTGGAGCTGGGTGATGGGAATGGAGTGGTGGTCACAGACCGTGTCCAGTCTGGACACTGAAGGGACTGTGAACGGATCATCATCATGCTTTTCCTTCTGCAGCATCAGCGAAAGAACAGAAACACACTTATGGCGACACCATATTGAGGTCCTAGACACATTGTAGCAGATATTATCTTTCCTAGCAGGGCCAACCTCTTAGAAGATTCCTCTGATTGCTTCTCTGCCATCTCTTTCAGCAGCTCGTGCTCCAGTTCTTGGTGGAGCTCGATAGGACAGTCCTCGGGCACGGAGAACATTCCATATGCGTCAGCGTCTTCTTCCTTTAATGCACATTGATAAACTTTCTCTGCCAGTAACTCCGTCTCCTCCTCGGCCACGCTCAGAGTTACCTTCGGGAATTGTCGAGGCATGTCTGCGGTGGAAGGGACAAGCTGCGGTGAAGTGACTGCTGACAATGACACAGGTACTTAAAGGACACAGAGACAACTTGTCTTCCTCATCTGGATTCCGCAGGCAGACAGGTTGCTTCTGTTGTGTCAACACTCAAACAGAGCCGGGTGCTGGCTAACCGCTGCGCAGCATTGCCATCTAGAGGGCTATGTGAGAACTGTAACCCCCAAAAAAATCCGCATACACGTGCGTATACGTTCTGCGTCACTAAGAAAATACATATTTGACAGGTAAAAGTTGGATTTATATTTTGAGGAAATCTTAAACCAAATGCTCAATGTTAATTGCATTATTTACATTAAACATGCATTTTATTGTGAAGAAGAGAGTCAGCTAAGATGAAGGGAAAGGTTTACAGGACAGTTGTGAGACACGATGGATGGATTAGAGACACTAGGAATAGGTAGACAGACAGGAGACAGAGCTGGAGGTGGAGGAGTTAAGGATGCTGAGATTCTCTTTAGAAGAGACAAGGATGGACAGGATCAGGAATTGGAGGGACAACACAGACAGAAAGATTTGGAGAAAAAGCTAAAGAAGCCGGTTGAGATGGTTTGGACATGTTCAGAGGAGGGACAGTGGACACATCAGGTAGGAGACAAAGAGGAGATTGATGGATGCATAAAGCGAGGACATGGAGGTAGTTGGAGTTAAGAGTAGAAGATGGAGATAACAGATGGAGAATAAAACATTGATTTGATGTGGCAACCCCTGAATAAGGGACAAGCTGGAACGAATAGAAGAGACATTAAGTAAATGTAAATTAAACGATAAATAAATACATACGTACAAAACATAAATAATTTTGCTAAACAATAAATCATATTGTTAACATTATAATAAAAATCTAAACGCCTAAACACATATGTTGTTCCAATGTGAACAATATAAGTCATACTTAAAATTAAAGATTAAATTTCTTTTTTCTCATTGTGACACTGTGATTCACACCACAGCACAAGGAAATGTTACCCTTGTATTTAACCCATCACCAAAGTGAAAGGAGCAGCGAGTGGGGACGGTGCTATGCTCAGTGGACCTCAGCAGTAATGGGATTCAAACCGGGGGCCTTGCGGACGACCCAAGTCCACTTCTTTAACCACTAACCAACTGCCTGAGTAAACTGAACTACTGATTTCAATGAATCTTTCTGGTTCATCTTTTACCTTGATCTACTAAATTTTAATCGTTTCTGTGGTTCGTCCTGTTGTTCTGAGTGTCAGACAGTGTCCAGCATGATATTCCTTCTTCTACTCTTCTTCCCAGGGGCTGTGGCAACGAACCATCATGTGTCTCCTCTCATCACATCCAAAGGATTCAAAGGATTCACAGGTCTGTGTGGCCCAAACAGTGACAGCTGATAATGAATGTTGACGCCTGACTTCAGTTTACCAGGAGACTGGGACCAAACAGTCAATCCATAATATATGGTTATTGATTTTAAGGCTACAGTAACTCACTGTGTTGCTATATTTAGAGTTGCTGCAGGCAAACAGCTGTAGGAGAGACACCGTGGGAGGGTCCGCGTGGACTGTCTGATAGAAAATAGTAAATGATCGTCCTGGAGATGCTCACTTTTTGGAGTTGTTCATCTACGACAGTGTCCTCCTGATGTCACCAGTGATACAGTTCATATCTTAATAGCCTGTGTCTTCTGCTATCACATGTCTGGTTTCCCCACAAGCTTTTACAGGAAGTTTTTTTTCGTTTCAGACATAAAAAAAAAAAAAACACGTCCCAGACCAGAGGTGTGTGGGTCAGTGTTGATTGGTACAGATTTAAAGGCTGTTAAAAAGAAAGGAGTTGATTATTTCCAGTCAGTTTCACTGTTCACAACAGTTTGTGTGTGTGTGTGAAACCCAATGCTTGGCTATAATCATTGTGGGGACATTCAGTAGTAATGAAGTGTAACACTACAACCAAGCAAGAGGAAAACAAGGGGAGAGGAGATGAGATAAAATCACATGCTGCAGCTTCAGGTTCTGCTGGTGGTTTTTGTTTTGCACTCACATCTGTCCATGATGTTTGTGCTGTAGATTCTTTAGTAGACGAACCAACTCTCCTTTTAAATCAGGTACAGCAGCAGCTCATAGCTTTCTATGGTTAATACGGTAGAGAGCAGGGCCTCGGGTTGTTAACATTGATCAGCTGTTAATGACTGGACCAAGTTAAGACCAAGTTTAGATCATTGTAACTCTGACACCTGGGTGGTTGATATTATTGGATGAAATAACATGTAAGAATGTAAGAAACAACCACTACAACCACTTCAACCACCACCACCACTACAACTACTACTACTATTACTACTACCACGACCACCACTACAACTACTACTACTATTACTACTACTACTACTACTACTATTACTACTACTACTACCACCACTACCACTACCACAACCAAATCTCCTACCATTACAACTAACTACTACCACCACGACTACCACTACTACTACTACTACTACCACTACTGCTACTACTACTTCTACCTCTAATACTACTACTACTACTACTACTACCACCACTACTACTACTACCACTACTACTACTTCTGCCACTACAACCACTACTTCTACCACTACTAACACTAATACTACTATTAATGCTACTACTACTACTACTACCACTAATCATTTTATTATTATTACTACTACTACTACTGCTACTGCCACTACTAATAATAATACTTCTACCACTACTGCTCCTACTGCTACTGCTACTACTGCTACTACTACTACTACTACTACTAACACTGCTAGTACAACAACTGCCTCTACTACTACTTATACTACAACTACTGCCTCTACTACTACTACTTCTACTATTACTACTACGGGCAGTTGGTGACCTAGTGGTTGAGGCAGTGGACTTGGGTCTGCAAAGCCCCCGGTTCAAATCCCGCTACCTCTAAGTTAGCACTGAGGTGCCCTGAGCTTGGTCCCCCCAAACTCTTCCCCAGGTGATGGCTCAGCCAGCAGCTGCTCACTACCATGATGGGTTAAATGCAGAGGCGTAATTTCCTGAAGGATACTCCCGAGGGCTTAATAGAGTTCTAAAAATATATATATATTTTAAATACTATTGTTACTACTCCTAGTTCTTCTACTACTACTATTTCTATGTTATTGACAGTATTTGCACGTACGTGATAAAGTTTCATTTTTTTTCTGTAACCAATATCCTTGCTGCTCCGTAACCCACCACTGCAGGATGATCAGTCAATCTCAGATAAACACCGACATCCATTAGTGAGGACACTTCTCTGAGTGATTACAGGCTCTGCTGCACTGGAAGCTGCAGATCTGATGAGTGTTAAAGTCCTTCATCATCTTGTTCACTGCATGACTTATTATTGTCAGAGTGAAGAGATTGGAGGCTAATGTGGAGTGTGTCTTAATGGTGCTGCTCCGTGTGTGCGTGCACGTCCTCCTCCACAGTTACTTTATGGAGTAACTGTTGTGCATTACTGTCTTGCAGCAGTTTGGTGTCAGCCTCACTGAGGCCATTACTGGACCGGGCTTGGTTTAGTGTCAGTCCTCTCTGCTCTCTCCCCTTCTCATCCTACTGCTCATCAAACTGGAAATTTAACATTGTCATTGAAAGGACGACGTATTACCACTGCATGACACCCGCAATGTGAGGTAAAAGTGACGGGCTTACTTTTCAGAAGACATTTCTCTCCTCTCTTCATCTGTCTTAATGGCTGCGCAGCCTGCAGAAAGGGAAAGAGCATCGAGGAAGTGAAGTCATCTCTGCATCGCAGTGCTGCTTATTTGTAATCATACTGGTCTGCAGTCTGGACAAACGGGATGGGTGTGTGGACATGCTGAGTAGCATGGAGTTGTACATTTAATCACAGACACAGTTAAAACATGACAATTTGTTAAAATAAAGTATAAAGACAAATATGTTGCAAAAATCAGTTATTACTAATGAGAGAGTGAAAAAAAGCAAACTCACCTCAGGCTCAATGTTTACAAACTAATGTTGACGTTGATGTCCCACGCAGAAGAAAGACCTCCTCTACCGGAGACCTGGGAAACTGCTGTAGACAAACATCGAAGTCATGCTGTGGGTTTGTTGTGTCTAGAGGATATGGAATCTCATCCTCCACCCTGCAGTGCACATCTCTCCATCCTTAACTCTTTCACCACTGGGGCTCAGTGCAAGAATATCAATGATATGACGCCACAAATAGGTCTCACAATTATTTATAGATTTTCACAATGCAGACTGACAAAAAAAGGGAAGCCTTATGTGACATCACTTATGTGCTCATCCCAGCAAAAAATGACATTATTGACTTAAAAACATAGAACTGTCTCTTAATTTTAATTTTAATTTTAATTTTAATTTTAATTTTAATTCCCAGAAGAAAGGAGGTGGAGGAGTTAAAGATGCTGAGATTCTCTTTAGGAGAGACAAGGATGGACAGGATCAGGAATGAGGTGATTAGAGGAACAACACAGACTGGAAGATTTGGAGGTGGAGAAGCCAGATTGAGATGGTTTGGACATGTTCAGAGGTGGGACAGCGGATACATTGGTAGAAGAATGATCCTAGAGATGGAGCTACCAGGTAG
>JAFBJS010000564.1:111802-203548 GCA_016785265.1 Paraplagusia blochii | reverse complement strand
ATATTTGAATATGTAAAAATCCCCAAAATATTTACAATTGCTTTGCAAAAAAAAAGGCCAAAGAACAAAATTTTTAAAAAGTCTCCAAAATTCCTCAAAATGCAAGGGTATAGTCCAAAACCAGCTGCCATGCAAATATTTTGTGCAATACACTCCAAAAAAATCCTATTTGAACATGTCAAAATCTAATTTACCACGTAAGGGGGAACACATATCTTCTGAGCAAAATTTTCACTTAAAGTTTTTTTCCCCCAAAACGCCTCAAAATGCAAAGTTATGGTCCAAAACAAGCTGCCATGTGAATATTTTGTGCAATAAACTCAAAAACTTTATGTTTTGACATTTCAAATTCAACAAAAAAAATTTACTTTTCATTTGAAAGAAAATGGCTAAATAATGAAAATTTTAAAAAGTCTACAAATGCCTAAAAATGCAAGTTTATGGTCCAAAACAAGATACCATATTAATATTTTGTACAATATTACCCAAAAGAATTGTTTTTGAACACATCAAAATCCCCCAAAAGATGACCCTTTTTTGCAGAAAAAAAGGCCAAATAATTACTTTTTTTTAAGTCCCCAAAATGCACGTTATGGTCCAAAACAAGCTACCATGTCAATATTATATGCAAGAAACTCCAAAAACATAATTTTTTAACATGTCAAAATCCGCAAAATATTAACCGTTTTTTGCAAAAGAAAAAAATATGGCCAAATACTGAATTTGGCAAAAAGTCTCCTAAATTCTTCAAAATGCAATATTATATTCCAAAACAAACATCATTTTGAACATGTCAAAATCTAATCAAACACATAAACTGGGAACCTTCTGAGCAAAATTTGTCAAAACTTCAAATTAAAATTTGTTTTATTGCACAAAATATTCACATGGCAGCTTGTTTTGGACCATAACCTTGCATTTTGGGAAAAAAATTTTTAAGTGAAAATTTGCCAAATTTTGCTCAGAAGATACGGGTCCATTTAAGTGTCTCGTGAGATTTTGATAGGTTCAAAAATTATGTTTTAGGGTATTATTTCACAAAATATTCTCATGGCAGCTTGTTTTGTTATGTGTCTGGTGAGATTTTGACATGTTCAAAAATGATGTATTTGGGTATCATTGCACAAAATATTCACTTCTTTTTTTACCATAACCTTGCATTTTGAGGTACTTTTGGGGGAAAAAAAATTAAGTGAAAATGTTGCCAATTTTTGTTCAGTAGATAAGGGTCCCCCCTTACATGTCTGGTGAGATTTTGACACGTTAAAAAAATTATGGTTTTGGTATTACTGCACAAAATATTCACATGGCAGCTTGTTTTGGACCATAAACTTGTATTTTAGGCATTTTGTGGACTTTTAAAAAATGTAAGTTTTTGGGCATATTTTTGCAAAATATGGGTTCATTTTTGGGTGATATTGACATGTTCGAAAATCATGTTATTGCACAAAATATTTACATGGCAGCTTTTTTTGGACCTTAACTTTGCATTTAAATTCATTTTAGAACAAAATCTAAAGTGAAAATTTTGCCAATTTTGCTCAGAAGTGTCTGGTGAGATTTTGACATGTTCAAAAATAATGTTTTGGGGTATTGTTGGAAAAAATATTCACATGGCAGCTTGTTTTGGACCATAACCTTGTATTTCGAGGCATTTGGGGAAAAAAAATTTTAAGTAAAAATTTGCATGGTATTGCTCAGAAGATGAGGGTCCCACCCTACGTTTCTGGTGAGATTTTGATAGGTTCAAAAATTATATTTTAGGGTATTATTTCACAAAATATTCACATGGCAGCTTGTTTTGTACCATAACCTTGCATTTCGAAAAATTTAAAGTGAAAATGTTGCCAATTTTTGCCGATTTTCGCTCAGAAGATATCAGTTAAGCGTCTTGAGATTTTGACATGTTCGAAAATTGGGTTTTTGGGTATTACTGCACAAAAAACTTGTTTTGGACCATAACCTTGCATTTTGAGGGATTTTGGGAAAAAAAAAAATCAAGTCAAAATTTGGCCAATTTTTGCTCAGAAGATAAGGGTCCCCCCTTAAGTGTCTGGTGAGATTTTGACATGTTCAAAAATGATAATTTTGGCTAAAATTGCACAAAATTTTCACATGGCAGCTTGTTTTGGACCATAACCTTGCATTTTGAGGGATTTTGGGAAAAAAAAAAATCAAGTCAAAATTTGGCCAATTTTTGCTCAGAAGATAAGGGTCCCCCCTTAAGTGTCTGGTGAGATTTTGACATGTTCAAAAATGATAATTTTGGCTAAAATTGCACAAAATTTTCACATGGCAGCTTGTTTTGGACCATAACCTTGCATTTTGAGGGATTTTGGGAAAAAAAAAAATCAAGTCAAAATTTGGCCAATTTTTGCTCAGAAGATAAGGGTCCCCCCTTAAGTGTCTGGTGAGATTTTGACATGTTCAAAAATGATAATTTTGGCTAAAATTGCACAAAATTTTCACATGGCAGCTTGTTTTGGACCATAACCTTGCATTTTGAGGGATTTTGGGAAAAAAAAAAATCAAGTCAAAATTTGGCCAATTTTTGCTCAGAAGATAAGGGTCCCCCCTTAAGTGTCTGGTGAGATTTTGACATGTTCAAAAATGATAATTTTGGCTAAAATTGCACAAAATTTTCACATGGCAGCTTGTTTTGGACCATAACCTTGCATTTTGAGGGATTTTGGGAAAAAAAAAAATCAAGTCAAAATTTGGCCAATTTTTGCTCAGAAGATAAGGGTCCCCCCTTAAGTGTCTGGTGAGATTTTGACATGTTCAAAAATGATAATTTTGGCTAAAATTGCACAAAATTTTCACATGGCAGCTTGTTTTGGACCATAACCTTGCATTTTGAGGGATTTTGGGAAAAAAAAAAATCAAGTCAAAATTTGGCCAATTTTTGCTCAGAAGTGCCAATTTTGCTCAGAAGTGTCTGGTGAGATTTTGACATGTTCAAAAATAATGTTTTGGGGTATTGTTGGAAAAAATATTCACATGGCAGCTTGTTTTGGACCATAATCTTGTATTTTGAGGCATTTGGGGAAAAAAAATTTTAAGTAAAACATTTGCATGGTATTGCTCAGAAGATGAGGGTCCCACCCTACGTTTCTGGTGAGATTTTGATAGGTTCAAAAATTATATTTTAGGGTATTATTTCGCAAAATATTCACATGGCAGCTTGTTTTGTACCATAACCTTGCATTTTGAAAAATTTAAAGTGAAAATTTTGCCAATTTTTGCCGATTTTCGCTCAGAAGATATCAGTTAAGCGTCTTGATATTTTGACATGTTCGAAAATTGGGTTTTTGGGTGTTACTGCACAAAAAATTCCCATGGCAGGTATTTTTGGACCATAACCTTGCATTTTGAGGCATTTTGTGAAGAAATATTTTAAGTGAAAGTTTTGCCAAATTTTGCTCAGAAGATAAGGGTCCCCTTAGATATGGCTTCCCCCTTACTTGTTTGATGAGATTTTGACATGATCAAAAATGATGTTTTTCTAGTTTATTGCACAAAAAATTCACATGACAGATTGTTTTGTAGCATAACTTTGCATTTTTAGGAATGTTTTGCAAAGAAAGGGTCAATGCTGGTTTTTTAGCATCTGTAGCATTATGGGGACCTTTTTTTTTTTTTTTGCAAAAAATAGAGTCCACCCTTTTGTTTGGTGAGATTTTCACATGTTCAATAATGATGTTTTTTTAGTTTGTAGCACAAAATTTTCATCTGGCATCATGTTTTGGACCATAAACTGGTCTTTAAAGGCATCTCGGGAGTTTCTTGGTCTGTTTTTTGCTAGTTTTCCACAACGGCAGTGTCCCCCTTTTTGTGTTCTGAGATTTTGACATGCTCACCTATTATGCTTTGGCAGACTGGAACAGGAAGCTGGGCTGCATCCAGCCCCCGGGCCTGCTTCAGTCAGAATTATGTCTTTTTGTTTAGGACACAAAAGTCTAGCAGCTCATCAGGGTTGCTTCTTAGATGCCACAGTTGACTGTATCTTATGAAGTTCTTTGTTAATAAGAGATGGAGTTAGGACTCCAATGATGCCAATGCAGAAAAGCAAACAAAGTAAGAACTAAAACAGATGTAATTGTAGAATGTGGAAGGAGCTTTGTGATTCCCCAACCCAACAGACAACATGAGGGCTTTATAATAAATGACCACATTTATTCCATTATTCATTCGGTCAATACAGGGCAGTATTGTAAAATGCTCGCATTGTATTATTTTCCCAATGTGACCAGGTAATGATGGCAAAGATAACACAAACAATACCATTAATATTGCATGTTAAATGATTCAGTAACCACCATTTTCCTATCTGATAGTTTTTATACTGTTAGTTAAGACAAGGGAGCAGCACTGACTGTGTGAACTGTGTCTCTTCTCTGCACGTTTTTCTGCAACTCGTGTATTAGACGGAACAGAAACCGAGACAGAAAGGTTCTCTGAGGCGGAGTCACATTCAGAGCCAATAACAGAACCGTAGAATCTAATAGTGTTACAAAACCCCCAGGAACTACTGTAATTGAATTATATTTTTTATCATTTGAGAAAAGGTACATGACAGATATCTAAATAAATGCTATTTAATTTGGTTTATAACACTACATACATTTATAAAGACCACCAGAGATTATAATTCAACCATTTGTGTGAAAGAAAGGAACAGCAACAAAAACCAAAGCTGTTTTACCTTCTTCTGTTTCCTGTACAGTTTTTTTTCATGATTCCCTAGCAAGCATTAGTCCTTTGACTGGTAAATCAAAAAAAAAGGTATGTCTACACTGCAACACCCTATTTACAGTATATTATTTATATATTTATATTTATTTATATATATCACACTTGCTGTAATGTTGACAAGATATATTCATGAGTATCATTAGTGCAAGGCAATGAGTAAGACAGGTCTGTAAAAAGTTATTAACCACGTGTGCTGTATAAATGTGTCGTCATGTACAGGAGGAGAGTTAATGAAAAAGAAAACACACAACGCATGGTTATCACAAGTGGTGTAACAGACTGTTTCTGTACGTATGTGCTTATGTACAATGATCTGGTCCAACGCAGGAGGAAGTCGTGTGTGTGTGTGTGTGTGTGTGTGTGTGTGTGTTAATCTAGGACCCAATTAGAGGCCTGTCTTAGTAACCTCCTCGCTAACAGATGATGGAAGGACTTAGGATTGCAGAGTGAACTGGGGCAAAATGACTAAAACATTTTAATCGTATGTTTTTTGTTTTTCTTTTAGATCACAGAGTAAATACTGTGAAGCATTGCACAACGCCACTGCGGACAGTGAGAAGCAGATGAGGGAGGAGGAGTAGGAGCAGGAGGAGAAGGAGGAAGTGTGAACATCGTTGGAAGACGTGGGGTGAGAGTCGTTTGTCTGAAGAACGGTTCCTTCTCCGTCATCTCGCCCCAGTCTCTGTCAGATTCGACCTCTGTTCTCCATGCTACCGAGAACCAACAGGTTCAAGGTTCACACTGTAGTAGGCCACTGAAGGGGGGTGGGGCTACAGGAGGGTATAGATGTGGGAGGGGCGGGTCAGTAAGGTGTACAGGGGGGAGTAGAAAGGTTTGGAGAGTGGGGGGGTGTGGTCTTCTTCACACTAGTGGCTACAGCAGGGAGCCTTGGCTGGCTGAGCAGCTTCTGTCAAGTCCACACCTCTGTTGCGCCCACTGTTGGCTCCTGCAGCTTGGGGCTCATTCTTCGGCAACTTCTTTGCTGTGGGGAGAGAGACAGATATTCACTTGGTTCTATCCTGTTCCACCAGGGGTCGCTGTGGCTGCAGGTTTTAGTTCCAACCTATGCTGAGACCACTGACTAAAAAATATTTCTGTCTGAGGCACAGGCGAGCGTTCCAGTGTAAGTATCATGTCATAACACGCTTACATACTTCCACTCGAACGCTCGCCATAGCCGCTTGCAGACGCCATTTTTGTCTTGGGCACAGTCTAATGATGTCAGACATGGACCCTCATGGGGACACTGCTGTGTGATTGGCTGCAAATGAGTAAAACTTCTGATTGGCTGGTGACAGATTGATGTAGCAAAATTATGCACGTGTAAGAATTCATAAACGTATTATGACGTGTGAAGCATTGTTTGTGTGCTCTTCTCAACCCAAGCCTTGGTCTAAATCTAAAAGCTAATAAATGTTAACCCTTTGTGGGGCATATAAATTTTACATATACATATTTTTTTAACCACCAAAGGGCGAGAAACCAAATACGGTTACTTTGTTTCCTTTGATTTTCTCCAAGACAATGGAATATTTAGAAAATATTGAAACGGAAATAATCTCCGGTTATGTCCTCCTGTTTTTTTTGAATTTCATAGTATTTCAACGAGTGCCCTCTAAAGGGTTAAGATGCAAGAGGAGGAGCTTCTCACCGATGGCCATGAAGATCTCATTGACGTTCATCGATGTCTTGGCCGACGTCTCCATGAAGAGGAGGCTGTTGTCGTCGGCGTAGGACTGAGCATCCTGTCAAAATAAAGCGCAGTCTAAACATTTTATTTGTTTCTCAATGGGCCTATTGACGGACAGTTTCTATTGGATCTGGTCAAACCTGGAAGTCCACGGCTCTCTTGCTGGCCAAGTCAGCCTTGTTCCCCGACAGAGCGATGACGATGTTGGGGCTGGCTTGTCTCTGAAGCTCCTTCACCCAGTTCTTTGCCCGTGCAAAGGACTCCTGTAACAGGACAAGGACTGTCTTTACAAGATGTTAAAATGTCCCCCAAAACATAAATAAATAAAATCTCACTTTTGTCTCCAACTCTGTATAAAGTGTGTCTTGAAGCTCAGAATAAAAATAAATAACATTTTGTTTCTGTGTCCTGGTTGAAAGTTGGATGATGGTTTGGGGAACAAACCTCGTTTGTGATGTCGTAGACCACAATGGCGGCCTGGGCTCCTCTGTAATACATGGGGGCTAGACTGTGGTAACGCTCCTGGCCTGCAGTGTCCCATATTTCAAACTTCACCGTTGTGTCGTCTAGACACACTGTCTGGGTGAGGAAGGCAGCTGCAAGGACGAGAAGAAGGTGAGACATGAGTCAGCACTGAGTAATTAGCTGCTGCAGGAAAACAATTGTGTCAAACACATGAGGAGGAGGAGGAGCGCGAAGATAGACAGACTGGACAACGTCTGAGATACATCAGTTACTCTGATGCAAGAATGACATCAGTGTGGAATTATTACACAGAGAAATAAGTCTAGAATCATTGGTTTAATCCAGATTAATGGTGATTAACTGTGACCCCTCACCTCCTATTGTGCTCTCCTGAAACTCGTGGAACTGGCCCTTGACGAAGCGGAGCACCAAGCTGGACTTTCCCACAGCTGACTCTCCCAACAGGACCAGCTTGAACTGACAGATCTTGGTCCCTGCGTTGGGTCCGTTGGGTCTCGTAGCTCCTCCCCGATTGGCCATGACCAAGTCAGATGCCCCGGTGTCCTGAGTGCCAAACCTCCTTCGCAGGGAGTCGACTGGGAGAACCAGGGGAAGGAAGAGGGAAAAGAAACATCACTTGAGTAGTAGTAGAATTGAATTAGACAACTGTCTACATCAGTGCAAGGTCCATGTTTTACACCAATGATCTGATCAGCTAAAATGTTTAACATTTACTCATTTTTCTGTGCCTAAATCCTATGTTCTCTGTAAGCCTTTCACTCTGGTCCAAGACTTTCTTGATCTACACTACACGGCCAAACTGTTGCTGCCAGGACTTAAAAAAAAATGGTATTTTAAGATAAGTTAAGTTCTTCACAAGCTCGGACTATTTTGCAGTAAAAACTAATTGAAAAGATCCACAATGTTTCTCTAATAGCATTTTTGACCAAGAAAACATCTGAAAATATAGTATCGCGACAACAAAACTAGTACTAAATATGGTGAGCAAAAGTTAAATATATGTCTATATAAAAACATAAAAGCGCCCCCTGATGGCTATGGATTTTCTAGTTAAAATGACCATATATCTTTCTACCTTGCTTCCCAAGCAAAATAATGCACGCATAGTTTCACAAATTTAATGCGCAATTTGCATGCGCGTACGACAAGTCACGAACGTAGTTTGAAGAATTCATAAAGTGTTATGACGTGTGAAGCATTGTTTGTGTGCTCTCCTCAACCCAAGCCTCGGTCTAAATCCAAAAACGAATAAAATGTATATAAAAACATAAAAGCGCCCCCTGATGGCCTTGGATTTTCTAGTTAAAATGACTGTATATCTTTCTACCTTGCTTGATTTTCTTCCTGTCGTCTTTGCTGTGCAGCTGAATTCAACTGTTGTTGACTCTTTTCACAGGTGTGACATTGGACTGACATGTTTCACTCTTCAGTGATACATTTACAAATAAGAAATTTTAAAAGTAAGTATTGAAGGAAAAAACTGATTATAGACATAACAATGTTGACAGCAGAGCAAGACGAGCAGCTTCAGCTGGAGCTCCTCCCACACCTCAACATGAAAGGCCACAAGACTGTGATGTCACAGACCGTGACCATTATGATGGCATCACACCGCAGCGTTAGTCAATGTTATCGTGTTCTATTTGCGGACTGCTAGTCATGCGGTCATGTCTAACAATCTGGAGGGTTAAAACCTTGATGATGGCAGTCTTAGGATGATAATACGTTACTAATACAGATGAAATATTACTTTTTTCTCATCAGTGACATCATTCTTGTTCTAACAAAACAAAAGCGTTTGTTGCCAAGAATTTCTTGGTGATTGACATTATCTAACGGACAATGAGATCCCTCCCTCCGGACCAGCAGCAGCAGGAGCCTGGTCCGCCCACATGGTCCGCCGACATGCCGTGCATTCATACATGGCTTACTAACTAACTAACTAACTGCTGACTGCAGCCAACAAATGTTGTTTGTCCACAGATAATCACAACACATATCTAGATTTGGAGAAGGAATGTGTTTTCAGCAGATAAGGACAACGTCAATCCAGACCACAGACATGACACTAACGTCCCTCCATTATGGACATTATGGTCCAGCACATCAGGCTACAACTGGCTGTAGATAAAGATCCCAAGGTTTTTAGTTGGACCTTTTCCCCACATTTCAGAATTAACTGGGGCTGAAACTTCACCACAGTCCACTTCACACAGCTTATTGACGGCCGGTAGCAGTGACATTACTGCACCAGGTAGTGGAGAGTAGATAATTAACAAAGCTATAGAACAAAAACTTTAATTCTAATCGAAAACACAAAGTCAACAACAAATTCCTTGTTTTAAACCTCTGGTGTTTTCACCTCTGTTGATTTTAACAATAATTGTTGTTTGTGTAAAGATATGGAGAGTTCCTAATAGACACAAACTAGTTTAAACATAGTTTTTATATTTTTGGACATAAAGGACAAACTTCTGCTGGAGTGAATCTAATCTGCCTTTAACTTGGTGATTACAGAGAAGCAGATCTGAACTGACACATGATCATCGACAACCTGTTTTTTTTTTTCATTACACTTAATCTGAAAATGTATTAAATCTGGCCTCAGCTCAAAGAGGATAATTATTATCATCAGCACATTGACACAGAGGGAATGTAAAAGAACAAATAAAGAAAAAACTTTGGAACACCTGAAAACCAAACAGGCATTTTGCCAAAGAAACCGACTGATGGAGGATCAGATGAACTACATGGAAACATAAGGAGAAAAGTTGAGATATTAGTCACTGGCCTGATGACATCCTTTTGTGTTGTTTAATATGACAGGGAGCTGTTGACTCCTACTTTCCCTGCAGCAATAAAGGCACAAAACAGTCAGTGAAACTCTTCTAAGGAGGAAAACCAACTCCTTGACATTGTGTTACACTTTACTCGACACCACAAAAACCTCTGCATTTAACCCACCACCACCAATAGCAGCACCCAAAGCCATACTCCGTGCACTTAAGTGGTAACTTGGACTTGAACCTGAAACCCTCCTGACCCAGGTCTGCTTCCTTAACCACTAGGCCACCACCGCCCCTTAAACTCATCTGTGACATTTTCTGGTCAGTACTGTTGTTTCTGCCACCAGCAGTAGTTATAATACTCATTGTGTGAATGACTACTTTACAATCAAATAAAATTAAGTAAACACATAAAACAGCAATATTTCACTGAAGCAACAGTATGTTGCAACATCTTATTCCTGCAATGCAAACATATTTGACTGTTGTACTATTGATTTTAATTCCACTTCCACCTATTGACGTTCAAAAACAACATTCCGTGCACAGACCACCTGACACCAAGCTGTAGACTAAAACTATGGTCTTCTTTCTTCTCCTTACAGCTTGTCAACGAGTCAACAATTTCCATCTCCGCCTGTCCTCTGTATCCTCAACTCTAACTCCAACTACCTCCATGTCCTCCTTCACTGCATCCATCAATCACCTCATTGTCTCCTACCTGTAGCTCCATCTCTAGGATCATTCTTCTACCAATGGATCCAATGTTCCTCCTCTGAACATGTCCAAACTATCTCAATGTGGTTTATCTAGCTTTTTCTGCAAACCTTCTTTTCTGTGTTCTTCCTCTAAAGTCCTCATCCCTAATGGGTCTTCAAGGGTCTAATGATGCCATTTGTTTCATGTATGACACACACGCAGCTACGACCACCCAGCAGAATACTGAGGTAAGAAATAGTAAGAAGGTAAATCAACTATCCATTAACGTTTCGTGATTTAGTCATTCGTCTCTATATCCACTCGAGGGCAGCACACTATTGGGGAAAACAAGTCAACAAACTCTGCGCACTTAACGCAACTGCAGATCCAGTGAAGTATGAGGGCTCGGTTGACAGTAAACACACCTGGTCCAGGCATATGAAGCTGAAACTGTGTTAGATCATCGAGGTGACGTCACTTTACTGATGGTTTTGTTGTCTAGCCCATTAGCCTGTGAGCAGTTAGCTAGCGGTTAGGGTTAACACCACTGGCGCTTTGTGAAAAACAAATAAACGATGTTTCGTGTTAGTCGATAAGAGTACTGTCAGACAACACGACACAGTATCGTTTACTCACGAACGGCTCAACACTCAACAAACGCGATCAGTGCCTGACTCGGCTGTTAGCATTCCACCCAGTCACCTGGTTCTGCCGTAGAGTTCCACTCAGTCTACATGTTTGTTATATGTTAACTGGACATAGTGTCAACCACATCGGACTAAACAATGACCACATGTTAACACTTAACACACTGGAGCTCAGGAATATGATCTAAATCCATCATTTTCTCGGGTGTTCGACGTCAGCGCTAGCACCCAACTGACAAGGCTGCTGTTAGCCTGTAGCTGCTCCACCAGCTGGAAACCACAGACTGATCGCCGTCAGGTGGACCGACCTGGAAGAGAGGACGACGGCTCCTCGAGCTTTAAATCCCGCCGCTGTGATGTCTACGGACTCCGCGGTGAAGTCAAGCTGAGGGGGGGGGATAAAAACGCGAAAACAATCTGTCGATCCTGTGGCGTCTACTGGGTTCTTTCTTCTCTTCTCGCAACTTCCCCTTTAGAACCAAAACACAAACAAGACCTTCCGCCCCTACGTGCCACGTCACACAGCGCGTCTGCAGCCAGAAGAAAACCAGTTTCTTCTCATCCATGTTAACTATACTACTCACCGACCAACTAACTAATGCTAATTCATGAGACCAATACACTTTATATTATATAATTTGGCAGCGCATTACGGACTAAGTGCGTGTAATCACGGTTGTATTACGTCACAAAATTACATTAGTGGCTCTTGTAAATCTTAATCTATCACATTTAAACCGCGTCTCGATAAATCTTTATCTAGATATGTCAAAAAATCATTTAATGTAATTTTAAACTTAACGTGAAAGCATGTATCACACTTCAAACCAACTAAATACATATATATACATATATGTATGTATATATATATATATATATATAGTTTCTGTTGTTTTTGACACCAGACATATTTTATTAACTACGTTAGAAAAAGAGATTAATCAGACATGTGGCAATATTGCAACAGTCCAGTAGATGGCAGCATCACAAAGTCAGCGTATGCTCTGACGTCGACGACGAACAAGAATCCCCTCCATCTGTTTCCGTGTCAGGCCATACGAGCACGTTTCATTGATTCTATATTTGTATATCCTATCCTGTCAGCGATGAACAAAACGTATTGACAGAATCCTTACTGGAACTCGAGTCAGCGGCCATTGGCTGCATGTAACCCGCAGAGAGTCGTTCTCCAAGCCGGTGACAGTCATGGAGGGGGAAACAGTGGAGACGCCGGAGGATCTGCTCGCGAAACAACACCGCAAGGAAAAGAAAGATCTCCAAGGTAAACCAGACCTCAGGTCTCCAGGTCTGACACACACCGGTTCACTGTAGTCTGTGTTTACGGCTCAGAGCCAATACATGGAGCTAAAACGGACTCCAGATCAGCGAATAACACTGTGAACAATGTGTGTTTACTTGTCTCTCTCAGTGTCAAACAGTCCTGCAGTTATACTGAACTTACACCGTTATCACCGCTGGACTCTTCAAATACCAACCTACATCTAACTGATGAACATGTTGCTGGTCACACTTTACATTTTGGTTCTGATTTGTTGTGTGTTTTGGCAGCAAAAATCCAAAGCATGAAAAACGCTGTTCCCAAAAATGACAAGAAAAGGAGGAAACAGATGACGGAGGAAATAGCCAAGTTGGAAGCTGACCTCAACCTGAAGCATGAAGAGGAATTAAAGCACCTCCACTCTGCCAATGACGCAAAGGTTGCTATATACTCTGATTTAGATGTTTGACTTAATGTTTATTACAATATGTAGAAATATCAAGTCAAAATGAAACCTGTTATGATGTTTCTTTAAGGACAAAGAGATGGTAAATGGAGTTGGTGCCTTAAAGATAGAGGACGGAGATGAGCCCCAACAGCCTAAAGTAACCAAGGCTCAAAAGAGACGGGTGGGTCACAGGTTCTCACTAGAATTCTACTGAAGGCAGTGATTTTTATTTTATTTTTTACATTAAAATATTCTCAATTGAAATGATCTTCTATAGGACAAGAAGGCTGCCCAGGAGAAGGAGCGAGAGAACAGAATTGCAGAAGCAGAGGTGCAGAACCTTCAGGGTGTGAGACACCAGGAGGGTTTAAAGCTAGCCCAGAAACTGGCCCAACAGCAGCTACAGATCAAGGAAATTTCCTCCGACGGTCACTGCATGTATCGTGCAATTGAAGATCAGCTGAAACAGCAATCGCAGGTTTGGAAAGGTTCCTTAGAAACTTGACCAGACAGAGTGAAGCGTTATATTATAAGTCATACGTTGTGTTTACGTTGTGTCATTGTCAGATGAACATGAGTGTGAAAGAACTTCGATCCCGTACTGCCGAGTACATAAGAAGCCACGTGGACGACTTCTTGCCTTTCCTCACCAATCCGAACACTGGCGACATCTACACAACAGGTGGTGCACTGACAGTAATGTTGTTTTGTCGAGAACAAAGAGTTGTTCACGCCCTAAAGGCAGGTTGATGTTACTGCTGCTCCAATTTACAGATGAATTTGAAAAATACTGCAGTGACGTGGAGCACACGGCAGCCTGGGGGGGACAACTGGAGGTGAGTTCCTGACATCCTGTCACTAATGCACTCTGCACTGGTACCTGTTTACCTAAAGTACCTGTTTGTCCTCTCGCTCCAGTTACGAGCTCTGACCCAAATTCTCCACAAGCCAATAGAAGTCATCCAGGCTGACTCGCCAACTATAAAGATTGGAGAGGAGTATGAAAGCCAACCCATCACCCTTGTGTATGTTATCTATCTATAAACTATTTAGAAATCAAAAATACATTTTAGAAAGTCATATGTGGTGATGTAAGCTGGATGGCTGGCCGGACCTGGGCCTGCAAGGCTTCAGATTCGGTTCCACCATCTGGTGCTCGGAGCATAGCACCGCCCCGAACAGCGTCTTGTGGGCTGACCACCCACAGGAAGGGTCACAATTTGGTGCAATGTGAATTGGGTGGTGCCAACTGCCCAATTGGAATATAATCCTACTGAGTGGGAAACATTTTTGCTGTTTTTTTTTTCCATTTACTTTGTAAAGGCTTCAAACCTTAAGAAATCTAAAGCACTGGATGTCTCTTTCTGCTGTGTTACAGTTACATGCACCACGCCTATGGACTGGGAGAGCATTATAACTCTGTAGAGCGGTCAAAGGACCTGACCAACATTGAGGCCAGCTGACTGCCAGCGTTTTCTCCCGGGAATATCAAACTGCCCTCCTCACACACTGAGGCTCAAACTACAGTCTGACAAAGTAAAAAGACAGAATAGACAACATCCTGATAAATGTGCTAAACTATCACAGCTCGCAGTCAGCGATATCTTCGCTGCTGCTGCTGTTCTTCTAGAGGAATTAATGGATTAGTGTGATCTTCAAACCACATCCAGACAACTGGAAGACGATGGAGGGGCTGTGCACCATGCATGTTGTTGTCTTCGGTGGAAATGAGTTGTAAATTTGCCCAAGTCTAGTACTTACATTTGGGATATAAATAAAGCTGAACTGAACACATATATTTTTAAGTGCTTTTACACTGACACAGACATACAGCAATCTCATCGGGATCTCTGCTGCCCCTCTACTGTACTGTCACCAAGTTAAAGAATAAAAGGAAAGGGATGATATGGTCAGAAATACCAAAAATTCGGAGGCAAACACGGAACCTAACAAAGAGTAAGGGCCCTAACCAAGGAAACACCTATCAGATGTTTTTAATATCAGGTAAACTACCTTCAGTTGTAAACAATATTTTTTTTGTGGTTAAACCATTAAATAATGGGACAGTGGAGGCCTAGGAACTGGACTGGCCTCTGGAGGGTTCCAAGTTCAAATCCACCAACTGCCAGGTTGCAATTGAGGTGCCCTGAGCATGGCACCATCTCCATTCACTGCTCTCCAGGCGCTCATACAGAGGTCACATTTCATTAGTGCAGAGGTGTGAATGACAATGTCAGAATAAAAAGTAGTCTGATTTCTTTTCCAATCCTAGTTGCCCTTCCATTCTGGCGATCCATTGGATCTCTGTGACTTTTGGGGCAAGAGACATTGGTTTTCACATGAGCAAGGCACTTAGTGAGTAAAATAAAGCAGGTAACGGTCGTTGCTGGCATTTCGGCAATCCCTGCCTTTCTTATACGGTATTTATAATCATATAAATAATCAAATCCAGACAATGTAGCGGAATGCCAATGTGTAATATCAATTATGGCCACTAGATGGTAGCAAATTTCCACCGTAGTTTGACTATTGTTGACATTAATTGCGCCACGATTTCAGTGTTTAACGTCGTATTTATGTATTGGAAACCTCATTCACTACCAGTGACATTAGCCTTGTACATTCTATCTAGACGCCTTTCCTCATAAGGTTGAGTCTCATACATGAAATAATAATTTGTTGTTAATAGTGTAGAGTGTGCTTTAATAAATCTAAGGTAACATTTCTATTCTGGTTATTCTTTATGCTGGTAAAGCTTCAATACTGCTGCTCTATTATCTCTTTATGAAGGAGAGAAAGAAAGAGAGCAAGGGAGAACTTCATTTGTGGCAAATTTATTTCCTGTCCACGCCTTCAGAGCTTGCTAGCTCTTTTCACTTGCTGCTGCTGCTGCGGCCGCTGCAGCGAGTGTCAACTGACTCAGAGTCTCATGCATAATGCATCTGGTTTAATTGCAAACCCAGAAACTAATGACTTTGGACTGGTTAACAGCAGGGGAGCCATACATCTCAAGCAAACTGAATGAAAAATCAGCTCGGAGGAGAGAAAAAAGGAGCCTAGCCCCTAATTGATGAATAATTGAAGCAGCGAGCTACAGGGCATAATTGTGACATTTTGTTTCAATCAATTTCCAAGTGGTGATGGGGAAAGTACACTTAAAAGGGGGTAAGGCGGTGACAATAAATGAGAAAGAGAGGGAGAGATATAAAGAGTGGTTGATGACAGTAATGGACTTGAGGTCTTTTGTCATTGCACTGACACATGGGAAGGGAGTAGGCTAACCTGACTGGAACTCATTTGACTGTACTTTAAACCCTAACTGCACCACAGTGAAGATGGAAAAGACAATTCTATTATCTTGACTAGTGTGTCTTTAGTATCTACCTACTGGATTTTTGGATCCTGGTACCTGTGCGTGGGCGAATTGGTGCCGGGCAGCAGAGAAATAATGTTTTTTTGTTTTGGCCCCATCTGGCTACTTGATCCATACCCATATCAGAACTTAACAATAGAATGTCTAGGATTACATCATCAATAATGCAAATATATTTGATTAGGAAATATTTTCTCCGTGAAGAAAACAATAAACTCAAAATGAGCCATTGATACAAGATTCAAACTTTTTATACCAGTCTGGTAGGAGAAAACTGTAGGCTGTGTGAACTTGGGAAACTCTTGCTGTTAATTCTGGCATGCAGATTTTATAGGTAGGAAAATGTCGGATGTCAGAACACCAGAAATATTTTATTAAAGGGTATTTATCTGCCACAACTTAACGACCGATCCGTGAAAATAGTACAAGAGTAAAAGACATTTATCTGGTCCGTGGTGAAAAACAAAGTTGGCGAATACTGGTGTTAACAATTGTACGATGTACTCAGATTCATCATCACAGACATTTCTTTTTTTTTTTTTAAGTACGTTGCCGAGACAGAAAGACAAATAACAGGACGTAAGTGTGACCCACTGACAGTACTTTGCCATCCATTTAACAATTTTGTCAGTAAGCCTTTAATCAAGTTAATTTCTCAAATTAATTGACTTGATTAACACATCAAATTTGACAACCCTAGTTAAAAGACAGACAGCCGTGATGTAAAGAAATATAAAAAATGTACTTCATAAAATAAGATACAATAATTGTATCTGTCTTTATGACTACAGAAGTCAAAATGAGTTGTCTCAAAATGTTAAGAAGTCTTAGTCATCATTGGTAGAATTAAAACCAAACCAGTTGTTTGACCAGATTGACATTGACTTAATTAAGCCTCAGGGTCAGAGAGAGAGAGGAAAAACCAGAGAGTTGGGCCACAAAGACATAATGCCATTGATCTGATGTATTTGGACTGTAAGACGTCATTGTCTCTTATCATTATGATCCTTCTCCACCTTTTTTCAATTGTTTATTTCAATTCAAGGCCTGTTTATGCCCTCAGGTCTACATGTCAAGTCATTTCACTAGTCCACTGCCACACATTGACGAAGGAAACAGAGGTAATCAGTCAATAATTGTAATCCCATTTGTCCTTGATAATTTATATTTTCATTAATGTGAATATGTATCACTATTAATGATATATAATCCAGCATAATGGTATGAAAATATACTCATTAAATATTTTCCAGGGGTTGAATGAAAATATGGCTTACAAATAGGTCATTAAATGTGGCATTTCAATCATTCACAACACCGTAATGGGTGAGAGGCCAACACTACGTGTCTTCTTTTAGACAGCAGATGCTCAGTCACCGAGCAGCAGCAGCAGCAGCAGCAGCAGCACCTTACTGCCCTCAGGAAGGGTCCCTGGGTCGGTCTGGTGTTATGCTCTGCATGTATTCACACATACACACATGCCACTTTAGCACACTGCTGAAAAGCAAACACAATCAGTCAATCCACTCTGCAGTGACGGCACATCCTCAAGATAACCCGCCCCCCCGAACCCCTCATCCCAATCTCTTTGTTTTCACCTCGCCGTTTCACACAACACTAAGTGTGTGTGTGTGTGTGTGTACACCCCGACTGGTGTTCATACTGCCTCCATATCACAGAGATGTCCCTGGTGATTGCCTTATTTAGAGAGACTTGTATGTGTGTGTGTGTTTTTGTTGTACTCAATGCCTCTGTTAAAAAAAACAAAAAAAAACCCTGCGTGTCTTGATTGACGTCTTTGGAAATGAGGAGAATGCATCCTCACAGGAGACACCATACGGATGGGAGCAGCACACTGACGAGAGGCATCGACGAAAGGTGCTTGTAAATTCTTGACATGCCGAGCATATGTTAATGAGCCATTCTCTTGCTCTGATATAATTACTGTGACGAGATATTGCCTTTGGTGGAGAGTCTCTGCCTGCCTGCCATGACTCCCTAGCAAGGGGAGTGGGGGAGAGAAAAAAAACAAGTAAAGAATGATAAAGTGGTGGGTGCATACATTTTCATTTACCATGCTCAGAGGTAAAGAGGGGGATGTTGGCCAATTCGCTCAGGATGATACTTTGGGTGGAAACCACCTTGGATTCATTATATTCTGCCTTTGTTAAAGTGCCTTCTGCAGGCGTGTGCTGTTTTGTTAGGGGGTGTTTAGTGTCATCCCGGTGTAGTCACTGAAGTCGTCTTTAGATGAGGCCTCGGCTGTTTCTATAATGGGTTCAAAAGATATAAATATAGCTGAGCCAATCAGTACAGACGCTGCAGATTGCAAAGATGTAGTGTCAATCTGTACAATACTTAAATGCACAATTTTTTTTTACACCTGCTCAGATTTTCTTCATCAGCAGAACTCTTATCTGAATGATCAGTGATTGTTAAATCAGGAGCCGTGTGACAGACACAAAAAAAAAACAACACCCCACTGGTTTTCATCACTCCAATCAGCAGAAGCCATTGTTTTCCACTGTTGCCCATAACAGAGCTGGGTATCAATCCACTGGCAGAGAACCAGCAGAGTGTCTTCAAGTGGATGGCTGCACAATCAATTCCGATGAGTTTAAGAACAATATTTAGCACTAGGGGGCAGTATGTTTCTCCGCTGGCCCTTAGAGCAGATGGGGACGGAGATGCAGTGATGCACAGCACACTCAGATATGCCTGATGGATCTGGGAGATAAAGCAGTTCATAAAAACAAGAACAATGAGCTCTTATTAGAATTCCAGGCTTAATTGAAATCCAGGCATCGGCTCGTGGCTCTGTCACACACTTCTAACTGTTCAAATCTAATAAGGGAAACCAAATATAAAAGGTGAGAGTGTGGTCTTGTGGGCGCCTGATGCGTATCGATAGAAGACGAGATGGCGGAGATGCCACGTGCACCAGGCAATAACTACAGTATCTCTGCATCAGATTCACCCAGGGTTTTCAACAAAAGTGCTTCCTACATGAGAGAAGACAGACTATGAGAGACGGTTATAAAGCAAAGGCACTCAGACGAGACCATCTAGCAACTCAGGCTCCTTCCAATACGTTCCCTATTGTATCGTGCGATTAAATACACAAATCCTTTTGTGAAGAAAGCTGCTCAAAAGATGTGCATGAATTATTTGATGTAATAAAGAAGCAATCATCAGAGGATCATTCTTTGTTATCACATTTTCTGTTTCAAGGTATGGTGGCTGTTTCTTGTAGTTTTAGTTTTCCATTTATCTGACAACTCTATATTTGCATGTATAACAAACATGATTACAGGAAAGTAAGGAAAGGAAGAAGACTTCTCATCTTTGTGATCCACACCAGTGCACACAACCAAATGTGACCTCAACACTTTTTACCCATCACCAAATCAAACAGCTTTGGAGATGGTGCCATGCTCAGTGGTAACCTGGCAGGTGGCAGATTTGAACCAGGAACCTTCAAGTTCCTCAACCTCTAGGCCACAACTGCCCCAAACAAATTTCAGGGAAAAATAAAGTCGCAGAAATTTGTAATACTAAGCGTTTGTAGCACAATCCACAAATGGTTGGGAACCACAGATTTTCTGTTTTAAAGTACCGTTTCTTTTTGTTCTGTTTCTCTTTCCCATTCCTGTTATTGACGAATGAGAAAATGCCACCACACAAATG
The DNA here is from genome assembly GCA_016785265.1 of Paraplagusia blochii. Taxonomy (NCBI): domain Eukaryota; kingdom Metazoa; phylum Chordata; class Actinopteri; order Pleuronectiformes; family Cynoglossidae; genus Paraplagusia; species Paraplagusia blochii. The sequence goes on along the minus strand of JAFBJS010000564.1, from coordinate 183,698 downwards.
GGCCAATGCCGCGAATAGGATATCCAGGACTAGGAGGACCAGCAGTATGATGACCAGGACCATAGCCTCATATTCCCACTGACATAACGGCTACTGGAAGCTTTTCAAATTTGACTATGTGTTGTACCTTTGTACTTGTTTTATTTTATTGATTTTTAAGCTCTGGTAACATCAATTGCACTGTCTGTCCGTCCAGGGAGTGGATCCCTCTCCTGTGGTTCTCCCTAAGGTTTCTACAGTTTTTTTCCCTGTTAAAAGGGTTTTTTTTTTCCCCCCCTGTAGTTTTTCCTAACCCTGGCTGAGGGTCTTAGCACAGGGGATGTTACCAACCCTGTAAAGCCTTATGTGACAAATTTGATTTGTAAATGTGGGCTATATGAATAAAATTTGATTGATTGATTTAGCCAACCATGAAGAACTGTTGTGCAGCTTGAGTGTTCCAATAATCCAGAATGGGGCAAAAAGTTATTAACACAAAACTGCCATCCTCAGGTCCACAAGATTTCCTAATAAACTCTGGTTGGAAAAAAAAATTATACAATTCCTCAACATTTTTTGATTGGAATCTCTGAAAGCTGATGTCAGTGATCTTCAACCTGCATCCACCGCCATCAAGACCTTCTTCACAACTGACCACCTCCCTGTGTCAATTCTGCTTTGGTAACAACCAGACCGTGAAAAGAGAGATGGAGCTTCAAAAGAAAATAGGAATCTTTAATCTTCTTTGAATCTATTCAGACATTTCCTTGTGTTTGATACTAAGAGACACGTCTGGGGATGAAGCAGTGTTTGTGTTTGTTCTGTAGACTGCAACTGTTTATCTATTTGAGGAACGCAACCGTTGGGAAAATGGAGCCGAAAGGGATGTAGAAGCTGCATTTTTTTGATGCCTCTGATGGTTTTCTCAGTGGAACACTGTGAGAAATTTAATTTACTTCAAGCTACTGAATGCAATATTTAATTCAGGTTAACAAAGGTAACTTCACTACGCCAATGCATGCTTATAAATGGACTGTAAAACCGTAGCATGAGGCGACATATTGACAAAATTTAATTTCAACCAGTATTTTTCAAAAAATTGTTGCTTTTTTTCCCCTGGAACTTAGGTATTAATACCAACAACTATTCTAATACCTTGGCATCCATATATTGTCTGAATGACAGACACAAGGGGTTATTGATGAGCTAACGTATTTGGGTTCCTATAAACAACACAACAAAAATACTGACTGTCAAAAACAGGGCAAACCTGCTGAGCTGACCTCAGCGAGTGTTTCAGTTCTATCTCGTCTCCACTCCATCATCAGACATGATTGACGGCACATAATCACGAACCCCAGTTTCAGGTCATGTGATGGCCATCGGAGCGTGAACCAGCGTTGCAGATCGGCGGGCGGGTGGGACACCAGGTAGCAGCATCTGGTCTCCGGGTTTTTCTGGAACACGCAAGTGCCTGTGGCGCTGCAGGCTTGGCTGCTCTAACATCTGTCCGCGGTCTGCGGGCCGGCTGGACGAGCAGATCGACGCCACGGCCAACCGGCCAAATGAACATCCTGCACACATGAGTGTCCTTCAGGAATATTTGGGTTAATGTCTATGTTAACTCAACCTGACTCTCCTGTAATTTTTCAAAAGTTGACGTCTTGATGTGCAACATGTTTCTCTGCACTTCCAGAATAATAAACCTTTACTTTTTAACTGGACCAATTCTATCATATAACAAAGCAACACCTATTACAAATAAATATTATTTCTCTTCCACATCAGGTTTCACTTTTCTAGAAAGCATCTTTATTGAGAGATAGTGAGACTGTCAGATAAACAGACAGACTTTTGGATTTTAGATTTTAAATATGGAACCTTATTAACACAATCCAAGAAAAAACTGACTGGAGGTCATCCAGTCAGCAGAATAAAAGAAACAACCAATGGCTGTCGCACCCTCTACTGACATGCATCCAAGATACCTTCATCAAAAAGTTCAAGGCAGACAAGCAGTCAAACTAGGAACTGAGCGAACTGCAGTTCAGCGCCAGAGACATGGCACAGTATCACGGTTTTCTCATTCAATCCGGAATCGAATACCAAAGTAGGTAATTCGGGATTCAATCCCGTATAAACTAATCCACATTCAATTCACTTTGAATTGACATTTACTTTAATTTGGTATTCGCTGCATATTCGATACCAGCTTTGCATTTACACACAATAAGGGAGCGAATGCGCATTAGTCTAACCATGGTCCAGTTTCAATTTGATCACATGGTCATATAACGAGATCGCCTTAATATGCGGTTTTATTCAACATGAATTCTTTCAACAAACGCACATGCAATTTTGAGGAAGAAATGGAGCAGGTTAAAGAAAGATCAAGGCGACGTATGAAAGCAATGAAAAGGAGACACAAAGAACGAATGAAGAAGATAAGGAGAGAAAATATGAGGAAGTGTTTTCCTCATATTCTGTTCCTAATAACGCAGCAACATATAGCGGTGTATTGTGATATATTGTGTATAGAGCATGCGTGAGTTTTCACAAGCTTGTTAAACTAATATGGTTGTTGGTTGGTTCACACACACACGGGGAGCAACAACCGTAATACTTTTTATTGCTTCACACCCGTATTAGTTAATTCGGTATTGAAGCCCCCGACCAGCGGTGGATTAGTTAATGCGCATTAGTTGAGGAGCCAATGCGCGTTAGTTTGTAATGTGAACGCAAACAGGGAGCGAAACTGGTTTCGTGTCGCAGCGAATACCGAATTAAGTGCCAACGCAGTTTTAGAAGCAAAACCACCAACAAAGATTGGTACTGTAAAAGAGGCACCGAACAGGAGGAAAACCTGAGTTAGGACAGAGAACAAAGATATCAGACGTCCACACTTTGAGAACATGTAGAAGACAGTCTCTGGCAGTCTGCAAAAAGAGCACAGGTTTACAACACTAGGCGAAAAAACGGGCAGGAACTGCCCCATGCAGAACCCTCCACTGTAGATCCCCTAGTCCCTAGTCTGGAGGTTTGCAGATGGTTCTCCACTGGGGCCTCCGCCCACCAAGATAGACAGTAAGACAGACAGACAGACAGACAGATAGAAAGACAAACAGACAGCTAGATACATATTTATGGACAGACAGACAGATAAATAGATTGACCGACCGACCAACCCGCCGACAGACAGATGGACGGACGGATAGACAGTAAGACAGACAGACAGGAAGACAGATAACTTTATTATATTGTATATTACAATTACAAATTTAAGAATAATGAACTGAGAATTCCTGAACTAGTTTCCCAGTCCTCAGCACAATTCAGTCCACTATCTTGGACAGTGAGGCAAAGAGACAAAGGACTTGGGAACTAATATATAATTAACAGACATTTCCTGGCCTTTACTAAAACAGTATTTAGTTCACGCAACATTTTAAATGTCACACAACTTTTAATAGCTCCTATTAGCCGCCTGTATGAAGGGAATTAGAAATGCGGAGCTTACAGCAGCAGCCGAGGAGGAGAACCAGGGTGAATCAGTGGTGAGAATGACAAGGACCTGCTATGAATTAAGAGGCAGCAAACGTGACCTTGCCAGAATAATTGATGAAACTTTGCAGACACTGCCACGTCAATCAGGCATTTATATGCCGTCTGTCTGCAAAGAAGGGTAAACATTTCCAAGATAATTAGGACGCAGTTCAATCTGAGCAAAAAAAACAAAAAAACAAACTACCATTTGCATGCGGTTTTAATGAGTCCAAAACATTCTGTACGGGACATTGCTTTTGTGTAATTAGCATATGTTGAATTTGCCGAGAAAAGGCACTAATGCCCTCAAGCTCCAATTACTTTTAACACTGTCACAGCCGCGCCACAGTTGCATTTGTTGCTTAATGCAAAATCTTGTTTACCTTTCCCTGTTGCTTTAATGGCCTCTTTAATTGATGCCAGTAGGAGAGGAAACAACCAAAAGTACGAGAACACTTCACAACAACTCCCAACCAACAAAGAAGAGCAGCGTGATGTGCTGCGCCCGTTTGTGTCCCCTTTAAATCCAGCTTCGCCGACAACAGATGGCCAAATCTCCCACAATGCCGAGCGGTCGCAGATGCCAGCAGAAGAGGTGACAAACACTCTGCAGGTGTCTGTCCCTCTGCGTCTGTGTCATGAGGACAGTGAGAATGTGTGTGTGTGTGTGTGTGTGTGTGTGTGTGTGTGTGGACAGAGAGCATCCTTCTTGCAGGGAGAGGAGAGAGTAAATGATGGCAGAGGACAACCTGCAGGAAGGATGGGGCTATCATATGCTAAATGGATGGGCTGGCACAGACTATTGGCACATTTGTCAAGTCGACGTAACTCATTTTGGAGACTTTCATTTTGGAGACATTGATGACAATGGCTTCTGTTTCTACTGGAAGCTTTGTTGGTGTTTGTAAAGAGCTGCTTTCTCTGAGGCTCAAGGATTTATGAGCCCTGGAACTGGAACAACAGACAGCAGCATAAAAAATATCCAACTTTTTATGCACATTTGAAGCGCGACTAAAGAGATATTTCTTTTTGTTTACAAATTCCTGGTGATATTAGTGTAGTCTGATCCTTTGTAAACTTTGAGGTTTTTTTTTTTTACACACCTGGTTCTTAACTGGTCTCAGTCTGGGTCATTAAGTCATGACCCACTCACATAGAATTAAAATCAAGCAAATTAATTTTTCTTAAAATAAATAAATAAATAAAATAAAAAAAACTACCCATTTTATTCAGCAGAGTGTGCCTATCAGAATAAGAGATTTTCTAAAATAAAACACATGCTCAACACATTCACATTATCTAGCTGATTCCCGACCCATTCAGAACGGGTCTGTGACGCACTTTTGGGTTGGGACCCACCACTTGAGAACTACTGGACTAGGGTATATAACTGATTCTCTCTAAAGAAGGACATTTTGACTGGGGGACCACAGTTAGTGTCAATATTGGACATGGAGGCTGGGATAGAAGTAGTAGTAGTATAATCACAATATGAAACCAATTATATCCATTGGTGAAGTTTGGTGGGCTGGATCACTAGGCTGAGTGCGCCAAATTCAGACAACACTGCTGACTGCTGTAGCGGAAAGTAACGGCGTCTGGAAGAGTACATGAAATCAGTCAGTAAAATTAGCTTCATGAAATCGTAAATAAAAATATTTAGAACTCCTGTAGCAACTGTCCTGTATCTGTGTTTTATTTTATGCAGAAAATTGAGACCACATCCGAGTGCCCCGTGCATCTGTTATCTCTCCCTGTGTGCTCTCCAGGCCAGGTGTGATGGTTGGCAGGGCCCAGAACAGCCAGGTGAGCAAGCTGCTGTCCAGGTGCCCTCCAGAGGCTCAGTACACTGACCAGATACCAGATGGCCGTGGAGCCAGCAGCTGCAGCAGTAGCAGCAGCAGCAGCAGGCCGGCAGGCTCGTGGATAAACACACACATATACACCCACACCCACATTTGTTCGCAGTAAAAACGAGAACATTAGGAAACATTGAAGCCCTCCAGTGAGTTTTCCAAGTGAACTGCTTAATGTGTTTTCACTGTACTTTCTCTTTCCCCTGCGTGCAGCTGCGAGACCAACTCATGCAAGGCACATGAAGACGAGCCGGAGCAAGACAAGTCACCTCGGAGCTCACATAAATGTCACTCGTAAAGTTCCAAAGCTGAACTAGATCAGAATGATATCTCTGGCGTTTATGGGACGCACGTCTGGGTGATTAAATTAAGTCTTGTCAGTGTAGATACTATTGGAAACATTTGTCTGAGAAGATGGTGAACACTGCGAAGTGATTCAACAGAGTAGATTCCCAGATCTGCTCCTGAAGGCTGCGAGTGGCTCCAGTCTAACCATGGATTTAACCACTCCCTGACCACAAGGCGTGTTGAACATCACTGAGAAGTTCTCTAAACGTGGCCCGCTACATGTTAAGGCAGAGTAATTGTGTATCAGTAGTTTGTTATAACTAACCTTACAGTTCCACAATTTCCACAGAGCCACGCGGTTGAGTGAAAGGGTTTCATAACAGATGGCTGTGGATCCAGGGGTTTCTATTCTAGACTCTCAGCCCAAACCAGATTAGCCTCACTCTTTGGCTTTGGCTCGGTTTAGGATTCAAATCCCTCTGGTCCAAATCAGGTCAGATTAGATTTTATTTAGAGCTGAATCAACCACCTCCTCCTCCAGGGCAATATGTTATTTGGGGTGAATGTTAGGCAATAGTATTAGTGACAATAATATATGTTTTTATATTAGGTTCACAACCCTGTAAAGCAGTGGTTCTCAACTGGTGGTCGAGCCAAAAGTGGGTCACTGACCTGGTCCGAATGGGTCGCAAACAGGTGGTCAAAAGTCCAAATAAGGTGAATCAGCTGTTGAGCATGTGTTTTAGTTTAGAAAACTCTTATTTTGAAAGGCACAAAGCTGGATAAGATTTTTCGAAGGGTTTTTTTTTTAATAGAAAAAAAGCTTGGTTTAGATCATTCTTCAGATCAGAACAACTGATCAAAAGGATTCATAATTTTACTTTTTAGACAAAGAGAAAGATAATTCGTTTTCACTTCAGTATAATAGCAATGACTAATAGAAAAAATCTGATCTGAGTAAAAAATGAAATATGAATTATTTCCAATCAAACAGAAAGGGTTTGCCATTTATAATGAACAGTAACACTATAAGAAAATAAGTGCAAAATACATTTTACTCTTTCCAAACTGTCACAACAGACTAAAAGCACCATGCAATTCTGGCCCATTAATAAACATGCACAGTTAGACTTTATTATTTCAGTTTTTAAAGTTCGACTCATGCAGCACAGTCACTTCAGGCCAGTGTATTGTCAGTTATTAAATGTTCTCTCTTCTCCTTGTATAATTATATTCCTTTTCTTAGCTTTCAACACTGTTACGACATCACCACCAGTGAGATGTCTAACTTTTAATTAAGTCATTTCCAACAGCGTCTGTGACGCCCAACGTTCCATTGTTTATTATAATGCATCCTGTCTCTAAAACCCAGCCTGCAGTTAGACTTACTGACTGATTTTACTGACTGAGTTTTTTTTTTTTTTGCAGTAACTCAAAGTTCATAAATCAAACATGTGGATCCCGGCCCGATGGAAGACAGATTGGCCATCTGTAAATATTTATTTAACGTCTCTGTAATTAGACAGAGCCAATGTATCATGTCAGACATACATGTCTAATGATGGCGAGTCACATACAGCACAACAGAGTATAACAGCGTGGATCGACTTGGTCAAAAATGGTTGTGGATCAGAGAGAGACATGGAGAGTAATGATAAACGACTTCAACATGTTGTAGCAGTAAAGGATGGGTTGATAAATGCAAGATGTCATTAGACGGAGAGTGATCGTAGACGAGAAGTCAACAGATGAAATGATAAATACAAGATGTCTAAAGAGCGGGGTGAAAAATGAGCAGCGAGGAGAGATAAATCTGCGACGACGAAGGGAAAATGAAATACACTGAGGGAAAACATGTGGGATGAATGGCTTTATGATGGTCTGCTCCCAAAACAATTTAACCTTTGCATGATAAAGAGGAGTGGAGGGAGGAGAGAGGGGGAAATTAGAGCTCAACAGTTGACATGAGGCACGGGGAAAAAAAAAAAATCTATGTAAATAAATGTCAAACATTAACTTAATGACTGTGTTCCTATCTATTTGATTTTGTTTGTTTTTGTTTACCCACTGGTAATTAGACCAGCCTGTCTGCACTCAGTGTGTTTACTCTAATTGCAGTAAATAAAAATTCACTCTTTTCACTTTAATTTTCTTTAAAAAATAACACCACCATGGTCCTGTTTTTGATAAAAGTAGGAAAAGTTAATTAGTATTAGGTAAAGAGAGGAGTTGGAAACAAAACAAATGACATTTAATATTATAGAATGTGTCTTTGTCACCTTATTTATTTTAATAATAATATTCATTTGCAACATCAGAATTTGGATTTTTTTTTTCTCAAGACCACAGTAGATGATAATGTAGCGAAAAAAGAAAAAGATAAACTTACATCAATGGATAACAAAAAATTCTGACAGGTCTTTCATTAACTGTGATTTATTTTGGCCTTAATTGAACAAATGCCTTCATTTTCACATGATGAATTAATATCATGGTTGAGTTTGGTACTTGGAGGTGGTTGAACATTTTTAAAAGGCAGTGGTTGGAGCTCTTTCAAAGACAAAAACACCAGAAATTTGTGGGAGCTGTGGTCTGTACAACCCTGTCATTTTCTAGTCAAACCAAAGGAATGGGTGAAATTCACAGTGGGATAAAAACAGAAATTGTCCAAGTTCAATGCCTCAATTGATTTCAAAAACTTTATCTAAACTGTCATAACTGTACTAGTGGTCAAATCACACAAACAACCTTACAATATATATGTATAATACTTAGTTATGGTCTGTATAACGTCTACACAGACCATGACTACGTTCTGTCTGCTTATCTGCAGTTGGTTGTGTCGGTTTTTAAGCCCCTGAGGAGGCTGCGTTTTCCTGCTCGAGAGTCTGAACAGAGTCTGCTCCAGATATGGAGCAGTGTTGCAGCCGCATCAGGCCCATGACAACTGAACACAGAATATTCTCCATCAATCTCCCCTCACATTTCTGTGCTGAGGGGCACCAAAGAACTCCCACCTAACTTAATCTCTATTTAAGAACTGGGAAAATGTGACATTTACCATGAAATATTAACTGTGATAAACAGTGTTTACTGATAAAAAAAAAAAGAAGAAAAAGCTTTGAATCCCGATCCTGTTTTGACACATCTCATGTCACACAGGATTTTTACACTTACTTTTATATAATTAAAAACTTATCTCCACTGGGAAAGTTTTGCAAAGAGCAAAACTATAAATGTTTTAATATTTTTCCCTGAAGTTGTCATGTCGTGAATAATAACTGTCTATAACAATAAGAGTAAAAAAAAGGGTGATTGCAGGGATTGGCTGAAATGCGAGACGGACCATCAATGTACTGGATTTGACAAAGACATAATCCTATCAAGACAATACCATTTTCTCATGGACTCCATACTGCAGAACAGACCCAGGATTCATTCTGCAGAAAAACAAAGGAGGTTCACGCAGCTCCAATCCTTCACACAACAAAAGGTCCACTCGCAAAAACACATTAATTAGTTTCCTTAGTTTGGAAACAATACATTCAATAAACCACAAAACTAACCATGTCCTCTGTTTCAACACTGTTGAACACACTCACACACAGACACAGACCTACACCTGTCATGCCCCCTGAGAGAGATGGATGGCATGTTCTCCCATCCCTCTCTCTAGTTGGCATCCAGGTGCACAACAGCTGGAGAAGCCAGGGGGAAGGGTGGGAGGAGGAGGACATTGGCTAAGGAGTGATGGTGAGATGAAGGAGTGTGGATGTTTGGATGGAAGAGGAGCCAGGAGTTTGTAGAGGACGCACATGAATAAGCCATAAATTCCGCCAGGAACGCTCCGGATGCTTTTGGCATTTCCTGGTCCGACTGGACGGTGTGTATGAGTGAGAGGAGTTGCCTTGGTGGTGAGTCCAGTTTCATCAGACACATTCAGTCAAAGCTAATTTTTTTTATATTAAAGTATAAACACTGTCACTCTTGAAAGACATAAGTGAAAACACTGGCCAAAGGCAACTACCAGGGGCATTGCCATTTTGCCTTTTTCTTTTGTACTTTTAGTCAAAACTGTGTTAATTTTTTTCACAAAGAATTCCCTGCATTTTTAGCAATTTAACCACAAAGCTTAATTCATGTATTTATCATAAACTTGATTAAACAGCAACACCAACAAAACCAGTACCAATGGGAACACAGCTACAAATAAGTAGAACTTCAACACAGTGGGGCAATAAAGTCACCAAGGTTCTTCCAACTGAGCTACAGTGAGACCCCCAGTTTAAGGGTTAAACTCAGGATTAAAACTAACCTTTATTCAAAATTTCACTTTAGAATAATACTGCAAAAACACACCGAAATTGAAACAAACCCAACTCTATAGAACATCTTTAATTCATCTTCTGCGTCCTCTTTAAACTTCCCTTTTCAGGGATTTCCACAGAAAATCATTGTTTCCATCTCCACCTGTCCTCTGTATCTTCTATCTTAACTCCAACTACCTCCATGCCTCTCTGCATCCATCAATACTCTCTTTGTCTCCTACCTGGTAGCTCCATCTCTAGGATCTTTATTCTACCAATGTATTCACTGTCCCTCCTCTGAACATGTCCAAACCATCTCAATCTGTCTTCACTAGATTTTCTCCAAATCTTCCTTTCTGTGTTGTCCCTCTAATCACCTTATTCCTGATCCTGTCCATCCTCTTCTCTCCTAAAGAGAATCTCAGCATCTTTAACTCCTCCACCTCCAGCTCTGCCTCCTGTTTTTTTAGAATAGTGGTTCTCAACTGGTCTCACTGTGGGACGCACATTTTCCTGTGGTCATTAAGTCGTGACCCACTCTCAGTTCAAACCAAGCAAACTTGTAATATACTCATTTTATTCAGCAGAGTGTGCCTTTCCAAATAAAATATTTTTTTATTTATGACCAGCTGTTTACGACCCACTTTTGGGTCGGGAGTCAACAGTTGAGAACCACTGTTTTAGAACATAATTAATTGCCAGATAAAACTATAGGCGAGAAAAAAAAATCAACAAAAGAGATTTACCATTAAATTCTTTCTCCCTTTAATACGCATATAAACCACAATTCATTTTTCTCTGGGCTACATTAACTGAAACAAGAGTGAAGAATAATAAATAAATCTAATTACATAAAGACAGGTCCACAGAAGGAAAAGTCGCAATCCTCGTTCGTTGATTGTAAACAATGTGGCTGGAAGCTACGGCGGCTGTTTTAGTTCAGTGAGCAGAAAAAGGAAAACACAGACTCACGGCTCTGACGGGCAGCCAGGTGCAGCAGCTGCAGCAGGTGCTCGGCTCCTCACTTCCCTCCCTCCATACGTGTGGTAGTTTTAATGAACGGCCCTTTCTACACAGGAAAGAACACTCCTATATTATTTACTTCCTATTTACTTCCTCCGCGTCTTCGCTCGACGCTGTCGGTCCCTTCAACGTCACGTGATCCTTACGTCAAAATGAGCGCGAATTACGATGGCAGCTCCGGGCCTTAGCCAAACAAGCTAGCTACATATCCCAGTTCAGAACGACGACTCCTACGCAGTACACAACTCGAATAAAACAACATTTACAAGTTCTCGAAGAGTATATTCTTCTTTTTAGAGTATTTCCAAGTTAAAAATTAAGATATTATACAATTTGACAGCTACGATACGGCGTTACACCAGCGCCGCTCGTCCGTTAAGGTCTGTTCAAGCCTCCCTCTTTTTCCTGCCTCCTGACTTCTACCTGGATTCTGATTGGCCGAGAAAACAAACCGGAATACCCCGCAAGAAATAGAATATACCCCAAATTCCCAAAAATATATCACTGCCATCATACAACAGACAACTATATCTCTGTTGTTGTGTCATGTAGTCGGAAACATTAGCCTAATGTTCCAGAGGGATTTATATATATATATACTTCCAATACCTGAAATGAATAAATAATATCAACAACAATCATGATAATATAACAATAATAAAATACATTCTTGATTGGCCCATTAGTAGGCACCTTTTAGGGAAATGTGCCTCCAAAACAATGAACCTGTTATTTATTATTCATAATGCTGGTGGAAAGATTAAATATACAGAACCACCTCAGAGGATAGAGAGTTATCCAAACCCAATGCATCTCATATTTTGTGGTATCGATTATTTCAAAGTTGTTGTTCCATTTCCCGATATATGGTACACTTATTCTCTCAGCGAATAGTTCTGTTATGACACGCGTGTGCTAAATGGCAAAGTGCGTCCGTCTGTTCTCATCCCTCCTCATCCTTCATCTCTCTGTGACACATCCACTGGTTCTGATTCTCAGCTTTTGGCTCGGATGACTTCCTCTCACTCGGCAATCGCTTATTTTTGGAGAGCGGATGTCGTTGGTGAAATACCACTGCAGGGATAATACAGAGGTATGAGAGTGGAGACCAGAGGAGGAGGCGAGGAAAGGTGGGAGAAGATGGAGGGAAACGAATAGAAAAAAGATGAGATCCTCCTTTTTCTCCTATTGAATTTTCCCAGTGAGTTTTCATTTCCCCCAGGGACTTAAGGAAGCATTGTTATTTTTTCTCTCCCCTCTCCCCCCCTGCTGGCCAGTGTATGGAGGCCATTACTTGACATTGATAGCTGCATGGACTTTTTGTCCTTGGCCTGTAGGCCACAGATGAATATGTTCAGTGCTGTGGTGCTGAAAAGACACAAAGATGTGATAGGACTTTTAAAGGAAAAAATGAAATGCTCTTTACTAACCAGAAGGAAATAAGTTTTTATTCCCTGTTAAAGACCAGGAGAAATGTCAATACCAGGGAAATTAAAGGCACCATCTTTTCCTCACTCTGGTCTCAGAGAGACTGAGAGACGGGGACAGGTCTGACACATGGCCCTGGTTCCCTAATAATGTTGCTCTGAACACTATTAGCAGATTATGAGCGGCCTAGGGCAGCACAGCCATATGCTGCAACTAGATAACCTTGTGTTGAGTAATTTAATATCAACTCCATTCATTTTTTATTTAATTCACACATTATGACACACAAATACTCTGTTCTCCCCTGCAGTCCTATATATAAGAGATACAGAACGAGCGAGAAGGACGATAGTGAGTTCAGAAGACGCTGAGAGAAGTGTAGCAAATCACCTCTTGTTCATGGATGTGGCAACACATATACAGACTTACGGGAAAAATACCATCAGATTCAATGCATTGCATTCAACTTAGCCCAGCATAAAAAAAACACTATCTTTTATAAAGCACGATACGGGATCAGAATGTTTCATCCCCTCCTTTGGCTTTTTCGCCTCGAGGCTGATCATCGGCCTAACATTTAATGCACATCAGGGCGATATGAAAAGCACAGAGGAAATTTGTCATGCAGTTTGATTTTGTAAGAGTAGGTGAATGAGAGAGAGAGAGGGAGATCTACGACGTAAGAAGGAAGGCTGTTGAGGAAGCAAATCCCATGCTCTATCCCCCAGCAGCAGAATCACAATCCTGCATTAGCTGTGATATCACACCTCGTCCTGCCGCTGCTCTCTTTCCCACCGTCAGGAGCGAGGGGCCATACAGTAAGGCCCTATCACACACCTGCACTCTCTCACAGCGGCATTACCATGCCTTTATCTCATCTCCCGCAGCCCGGCCCCAGCCCCGGCCCGGCCGCCTCCTGGTCCTCAAGGCTACTTTACTAATAACCTATTCCTTATCAGTCACCGTGCACCTCTGCCTGTGATCAAAGAGCCAATTAATGAAGTGGGGAAAGGTGAAGCATTCAAATAATGGAGACAGCTGTTTTTCTCTGTTTGAGAAAATCCATTTTGTATTGTTATCGGCTCCCGGCAGCTCTCGCCAGAACAGCGCTTAATTCAAGGCGCTGTCTGCTTCTGCCCGGTTTGATAAGACGGAGTGAGAGGACAACCAAAGAGAAAGGAGGGGAAAAAAAAAGAAAGGAGCCCCGGTCACAATGAACTTCACGTATAAGAATGTGGCAGGAATATTGCGGCGGCCCAACTCATCCCTGGGCTTTATCAAGTCCAAAGTGGTTCAACACAGATAACGATTGGGGAGGACGGGGTCATAAAAAAGGCAAAGCCGGTGGAGCCGACAAGCTGCTTTACAGCTGCACTGTCATTGGTTTTAAGGAGGAGCAGCTGATCCCGGCTCTTTCAGGTCTAACACAATCTGGTGAGGCAGAAACCTGAGGTTAGTTAAGAGGTTAATTGTAAAAGTGTCATGGTGGCCTGGAAACGCTCCTAGTGATGGCGAGATGAAGACTGATGAAGCTTCAACCACTTGGGCCCAGTGGTTCGAGAAATTGTCTCAAAGTCTCGAAGCTTCATGTGCACCACCTACTGGCAAGTGTATTCTGTGTGTAAATTTGACCAAATGGTAATATCATTATTGCAGTTGATACAATATTTTTCTCCAAGACTTGACAAACTATCTCCTATCTATATAAATGCTATCCAAACTCTCAATTGACTGCATTTCTCCTTCAAAAACTCACATTTTGATTGGAGCCTGAGGAGTTTAAATAGGTGTGAAACGTCAAGACAAACCCTAAACTAGTGATGTTACAGGATATCCCGAGGCTTCGAAACGTGTAACCAGCAAAGAAGGGGGCATTTCCGTGAAGAGCGTACTGAGACTTTGTTTAGGGGAGGGGCCAAGATGATGAAGTCCGAAGCCTTGCTGCCGGCAGTATCACGTAAGTGCTTTGGGAGGTGGTTGAGATTTTGCTGTGAGCTTTTACAGCCATTAAAACCCCTCAAGCCCCGATCCAAATGTGGGTTTTTGAAGTTGCCATCAATTGAGAGTTTATGTGCTTCAGATAGAGTTGCCATTGATTATACACTTACCCAATAGGTGGTGACGTGAGCACATGAAGCTTTGAGAAATGAACCCGAGTGGTTCGAAGCCTCATGGGGCTTCATCTCACCTGAACCACTTTCCTGAAGCAGTCAGGTGACACAGCTGGGTAGCGAGGCTTCGGACGTCATAATTTTGGCCCGTCCCCCAAATGAAGCAAGACTCCATACGCGCTTCGAGGAAGCACCCCTTTTTTTGCTCGACACACGCTTCCAAGCCTCGACACATTCCGTAACATCACTATGGAGTACGCACAGTATACCAGTATTAATATCAGCTTTCTGAAGTCAAAGAATAAAACCAAGAATATATAATCGATTCACCAGTGTGATGCAGACTATCTGAATGTCTCTTCATGCAGAGCAAGAACACCAGTGTCAACCCCCGAGGCAGGTATTAACATATTTATTACACAGTAAAGAGAACAACAATACCAGAATTATACTGCAAAGTTTCACAGACTGACAGACCATAGTTTACAGCCCAACAAAAAAAGAAGAAAAAAAAAGAAACCAAAAAAACGAAATTAAATCAACAAGAAACCACAGTTCTGACATAGTAGACTGGAAAGCTCTCTAGAGGACACTGACCCTGGGCGATGAACACACCGCTCAGAGTCAGCCTACCACTAACCTGTGGTTTTCATGTCTGAAATAAGTATTGCACAACAACTTCAAATCATTTTCAACTCATTTTTTTTTTCACGATAAACTTTTCTCAAGAGAACGCAAAAAAAACCTTCCCGTCCCTTAATGACAACTCACCACCCAGAATGATGCTACTGATCTTGCTGTTCACTGTTGGACCCACGTATCGCCTCAACGTATGGCGTCGAGTTAGAAATTTTAAATAACATTTCTTCCTATTGTGAAAAACAGGCATGCCCTAAATTCATAGCCTCAGTCTTTTTGTGTGTTTTTTTTTTTAGATTTTTGTCTTTTTTTAAGTTTTTTTTTTTAAGTATTTTCTTTAAACACTTGTATGTCCCCCTGCAGGGGTTTACCTCAGCTGACAATGTCACAAGCAGTTCAGCGTGTCTTTACAACCAATAAGAGAGAAGGGAGAAAAGGTGGAGGGGGGGGGCACACGAGAGAAAAGAGCAAGTGAGAAACATTTTCAAAAGTGTGACATTAGTTTGTGTCATTGTAACAACAACACCTCTCTTTAAAAGTAACACTTTGCTTAAAATCTGTTCAAAGTTTCGACATAATCTCCAAATGCCACAGGCATAAAGGAACCAAAGAAAAGTTTATTTTCCCCACATTTTTTGTCGTTTCTAGTCATTCTGTTTTTTTTTTTATTTATTTATTCATGAGGTCTGCATTGTTACCAAGTAGTGATATGGTTTTGCAGCTGTATGAGCTTCAACTTTGGGTTTTTGTTTTTCCTGTTCTCTTATGCCCATTTGGTTTCGACTAGACCAGTATCAGCAACTGATGCTTTTATCATGCTGTAGAGGTAGAGTGAGACTTGTCCGCTACTGAGGAGTTAGTAGCAAACCACACGTAGAAAGAAGAGAGAGAGAGAGAGAAATAGAGCTTCTTCAAGGAGTCATTGAGCGATGACGTGTAACCTCCCTCTGTTTGGATCCAGGTTCAAAACCCACACGTTTTGAGTTGTATACTCTCAAAAAACACAAGCGTTAAAACAGCTTGGCTGTTTCTTCACTGCTGCTGAAGAGGTGCAATCTGGGGTGTCAGACACCTTGTTTGGGGTGTTGAAACCCCTTGAATGAGGAAAATGTGTAATTTTGTTTCGGGACAAAATAAAGAGGAGGGGGAGACTAGGAAGTAAAAAGGCCAAGAACCTTTTTCGGGCCTTCAGTTGTTCCTTGAGGTCAGAATTGGTAACGTGCGTCTTTGTAGCACCAAGGTGTTCGGGGTGGCAAGAATTTGTGAGCGTCAAAGTTCATGCTCTCCGACTGTGACTTAAATTCACCAGAAAGGTAAGGAGGATTGTCTGAAAAGAAAAAAAAAAATGGCAGTATTTTCACGATTATAAGGCGCACATAAAAGTCTTAGATTTTCTTCAAAATGTGCAATGCGCCCTTCAGTGCAGTGCGCCCTATGTGTGTTGTTGTAAGGCACACCATGAGAACGTTAAAGGGGGAAGTGTGAGTGTTGCACTCGCTCTTTTTTGAAATAGCACACTTGTATGCTTGTGTGTGTGTTGTTGTAAGGCGGACGTAGTAGGGGACCCCATGAGAACTTTAAAGGGGGAAGTGTGGGAACAGGTTTTATGGATTGTATATAAAACCTGTGCCCTATGATGGTAGGGCGCCTTATTTGTGTGTTAAATATAGTAATGGCACACAAAACTGCGCCTTTTAGTACTGTGCGCTTTATGGTCGTGAAAATACGGTACTTTTCATTTAAAGGAATAAATAGAATGGATGAAAATGGTGAAATCAAAACAGGATCGAATGAACGAACTACTTAAAGCTAAAGTTAGCACCACATCTGACGCTGGTGCCATGAGAAGGTGCAAACCACTCCAATGTCGTCCATCTGAAGGGATAACAGACGTTCTTAGTTTTTATGTCACATTAGTTATTATTGCTCCGGATAATATGTGACACTGCTGCGAAATATTCAGTAGGTTTAATTCACACCTTCTCATTTCACAGCGCAGTGTAAGTGCTCTCCCCTCCACTAATGAAGATGAATATGTATGATAGGAATATGAGTGTCTTCCCTACCAGAGTTAGTCGGATTCTTTCCGTGACTGAGTGAAACACAAACAGCTAAAACAAATTACCAGGTGTGAGAAAAAAAAAAACTCTGTTGAAATGTGTTAAAATCAGGATTTTGGTCCTTGGTGTCAGTCTTTGGCTGTTTTTTTTTTTTTTTCTCTATTGTGTTAATACTGTGTGTTACCTGGTGCTCTGCAGTGTTAAAGCTGTCAATTGGAGTCTACACCTCTGCATTTGGAAAGTTAGTTTGTTAGGTTTTTTTTTTTTTTTCCTGTATTTTGTTTGTACTTTTTTGGTTGCTTTTCTTTTTCTGTTTCTTTTTTTTTTTCTTAAAAAATAACAAATATTTAACAAACGTCCAGTAATGTGCATGCACTGTCTGTAACGGTGACTCTTAAAAAGCCTTATGGCAAGTAAGGAACAAAAAAAAAAAAAAAGTGGGTTTGGTGATATTACATTTTTCCATCCTGCCCAACAGCCCACCCCATGCCCTGAACAAATGAAAAGAAAAAAAAAGGTAAAAAACAAGGCGTATAGTATCATTACATAAAAATGGCGAAAGAACTATGGCTCTATACCAACAACACAATATGCTGAAAGGAGGCATGCCAAAATAAGCTCTGTGACAGTGCAAATACATTAATGTCCCGTAAATGTACAAAACATTTACGTTTGCATTCCGCGTAACATGCTCGTTCCCAGAAAAGATCAACGTTGGACTGGAGTAGCAGCTCTGAGATCATAGCATCTGTCTTTTCTCGATGGACAAAGACAAGTGAAACTTAGAGTGACTACCAGGGAGCTACCACTTGTACACAGAATAGAAAAGCAGCTTGAAAAAAAAAAAAAGATTTTTTTTTATCTCTTTTTGCAGCGGCTAGAAAGAAGGAAAGAAAGGAAACAGGGAGAAAGAGAAAGAGTTATGAAGGACTGTGACTGGCTGGAGTTCTACAGCGCCACAGTTTTTTCCAACACATATACAATAAATAACCATTGATGACACCAAAGGACAGAAGTCTTTAACATCCTGACATCTATAGAAAAAGAGCATGAAGAGAGATGGAAATGTCTCTCAAGGTTTGAGACAGGCGTGGTGGGTAAAGCGCAGGTGGCGACGTGGTCACTCTGGAAAGTGTTTTGTCGCTGCCGTCCAGGTGAATGTCTGACCGGTGGCGTGATGTCTCTCTTCACTTATGGTCGGACGGCGCTCGCGTCCTTCCAAGCATGCACGTGTGAAATGCAGTCAGTACATCCTCCACATGTGCAGTGGGCAAAGTTTTGTATCCTTTTACATCCTTCAGGGAGACGGATTTGTATTTCCCAGCCCACTGACCTGGATATTATTACAAGTGAGAGGGTAATAACATTGGTTGAACAGCTGGCTCTCCTCGCAATCTGCTGCACATCTGCCCATTTCATGGCAGTCTGTGGATCAGAGACTCGGTCCATTCCTCTGCCTTCTCCAGGCAGCTGACGTGTTTATGTTTCCATCCATCAGCGTTTCTGTCCGCGATTCTAAATCTGGTTTTCTTTCTCTCTCTCTCGGAAAGAAGTAAAACCACGACGTTCCGCCGGCAGGTAGAGTCAGCTGGTTTGTTGTTTGGTAAAATGTCGTCTTGATGTTGACTCAAGTCTCATGTCCCAGGTATGCAAAGTAAATAAGTGTTCATTTGAGGGTGAAATGAAAACCAATGGGGAGGTGGGATATACACGATGATCTCTGCTCAGTCTCTTATTTACAGGAGAAAATCAACAACAGCTACAATGACGGCAACAGTAACAACGACAGGCACGATGACCAACGGACGACGACGATAGCAAGTTCAACCACAAAATGATTCCAATACTTAAATTCATTCATTCCCAACAAAGAATATCTTTGTGTTTCTTTAAAGTCATGATAAGTCAATATGACCTGATTATGGACCTCCTCCTCCTTCTACCACTACGCCCCGTTTAAGCCACGTAAACTTAGGCATTTCTAATCCGTCATGGTGTTGGTGGAGTCGAGTGGCTTGACGTTCCTCCCCTCACCCTCCCCTGCTCCAGTCAATTAACGCGGGGTGCCTTCCAGGGCGGAGGAGGAAGGGGTGCTCGGAGTGGATGAGCGAGGGGTAGCGGCGGGCGGGGTAGCAGCCGGACTCCCGGTCCCGCTGCTGGGGGTGCAGGCTGATGAGCTGATGGGGGCGGGGGTCTCTGACCCGGGGATACCCCCCTGCTGCTGACCAGCCTGCTGCTGCTGCTGCTGAGCCTGGAGCGTCTGACCGCAGACGTGGTGGTGCTTCTCCCAGTCTTTGTGCTGGCAGAAGGAGCCGCAGTAGCGTGCCGTGTTGCATCCGCTGCACGTCTCGCTGGCTTTGCGGCCGCAGTTCCAGCAGCTCTGGAGAAGTGGACAAAGGCAAAGTGGTTCAGACACAATGGTCCAAATGGGCCTACTGTAAACATGTAGCTGCCAGATCTCAGATGGAGACAGACAGTAACTTGAGTCTACATTACTAGTTAACCAATACTACTAGTTCACCTCAAGAATGAGGGGGTGATAAGTGGGACAACATACCCAGGAAGGTTTGGAGAAAAAGCTAAAGAAGCCAGATTGAGATGGTTTGGACATGTTCAGAGGAGGGAGAGTGGATACAATGGTAGAAGAATGATCCTAGAAATGGAGCTACCAGGTAGGAGACAAAAAGGAGATTGATGGATGCATTGAGGGAGGACACGGAGGGAGTTGGAGTCAGAGTAGAAGACAAAGAGGACAGGTTGTGATGGAAATTGTTGACTCGCTGTGACAACCCCAGCGAAAAAGGTAGCTGAAGCCGAAAGGAAAAGAAGAAAGAAGACTAGTTCACCGTCCTTTTTTCGTCAAAATTCCTGTCAAAATGTTACTGGTGTCATGGTTTCTTTAACAAAACACATTGTTAACTAGTATTAGGTAAAATAGATGACCCGTAACAGTAGGCATCATCCTGGAGGATGTCATCATGGTACAATTGGTACCGGTTACACATGTAACACCAAACTACTGCTAAAACACTGATAATGTCCGTTTGTGTGGTTTCAGAGAACTAACGTCTGTCATTAAAACACCGTGTTATTTTACGCTGCTGTTCCCACTTGAAGAACATCATTTTTGATGACAGAAAGCAGACGGA
Organism: Paraplagusia blochii; assembly: GCA_016785265.1. NCBI lineage: Eukaryota > Metazoa > Chordata > Actinopteri > Pleuronectiformes > Cynoglossidae > Paraplagusia > Paraplagusia blochii. Next base: position 163,315 of record JAFBJS010000564.1, on the reverse strand, counting down.
ACATAACACCAAAACTAGTAACAGCTTTTATCGGTTCGGGCCGCACATTAACAGCACCGACCCCCTTGCTTTTAAGACACTTAAGGTCTGAAGGAAACCACAGACGGATCAAAAGCCCGTCTCTCGTTACACTTAGTGCTCCCCTTCTATATCTTAGAAACCGCAGAGAGGCGGTGGATGTCGGCCGTCTGCGTATCCACAGGAAACACGAGGACAAGGGTTACAAACAGCTTTCTGAAAGTTCTCCTGAGGGGCGCTTCTCTCGCATAAACATCATTTCGACAATTAATGTCAGATGTAAGCCACTTGTTCCTCTCGCTTAACTGATTAAACGTCAAGGTCTCTCTGATGGTGTCACGTGAATGAAAGCTTTTTTCCCTTTTCTAAAATCATCCATGACCCCATCTCTACGTGCCACCTGTGTGGCCTGGTGATTAACAAAAAATTGAAGAAATGTTTGATTGACCTTGTTCTGCCTCAGCAAATATCATCAGATTGAAGCAGAAACAATTTTATGGGTTTATTATTATTAAAAAAATCCAAAATCTGACAAAAAAATGTCATCTAAACCCGTTGAATAAGGGAAACGGTTGTCTCCAACATGTGCCCACCTCGCTGGAGTCCTCCTGCTGGTTAATTAGGGACAGCGCGTCCTCGGCCGCCTGCCGTTTGGCCTCAGCCACCGTTCTCTCCATCTTGGCTCGTTCGCTGCTAATCATCTCGTGAGCCTTGCGTTCGGCCTCTGACACGGCCTTCTGCAGCTCTGACATGGCCTGACGCTTCACCTCATTCACCGCCTCTTCTGGAAAGAGTGTGGACACAGAGGAAGTCAATCCTCCCGTACCTGCAACGTAGTTTGCATCAAGTCATCCACGTCGTTTGAGCGTATTCAAACACAAACATCAATTTCATAGCAGAGTTGTTGGATTGTCAAACAGATAAACAGACTGTAAAATATTACGTTTTTTTTTTTTAAACATTAAACAAAGTGTGAGGTAATCTAAAAAAGGGTTTCTGATTTTTTTATTCTTGTTTGTGTCAAACCATCACAGCTTCTTCACTTTTAGTTTCCATTTTCCTCTGATTTTGTTTTTTTTTTTTCCTCTGATTTTTTTTTTTTTTTAATTATTCATGTACCAGTATCTCATATGAAAACATATTCAAAATATTAATTTATTTAGAAATTCAGTTTGAACACAAGCAAATGTGCTAAAATATTTGAAATATCTCAAAAACAACAGCCTGAACGAATAAATCGTCCAGAAAAAGCTCACGCGCCGCAGCACAGCACTTGTTTCATTAAATGAATAACCTTGCCGCGCGGGTGTTAAGTGTTGGAATTCCAACTGAACGTCAAAGCAAAGGCACTGGGTTTTTTTTTTTGTTTGCTCCCATCAAGCCTGTAACTTGACTAATTGTGTATGCAAAGCAGGCAATTTATATTTAAATTATGCATTTCCATTGTGATCCCAGAGGCCCCAGCCGTGAGGGGAGGTGGGGAAACCGGTAGTACACTGCACAAGGTGCTTGAATATTTATCACCAACTGTAAACAGTTTGCCCATTTGAAACAGATGTATTCACCACCACACTCCATTGTGTTAAAAATCGGTCTGAAAATCCTCCCTGGGTCGAATTTAAATACGGGAAAGTGAAGTGAAAGGGGCAGCGTTAACACAGAGGAGAGAGTGAGTAGAATGACAAAATCCACCAATAAAAAGCTCTGCGTCCATTACATCCTTTGTCCCCAACCACTGGGCCGGGGACCAGAACCGGTCCGTGGGTAAATTGGTGCCGGGCCGCAGAGAAATAATGCTTTTTCTTGGCCCCAGTTGTCCATTACTCATACTTGATCCATACACATATGAATATATGAACTTAACAATAGAATGGCTAGGATTCCATCATCAATGATGCAACTATATTTGATTAGGAAATATTTTCTCAACAACAAATTCGGAATGACGCAGAGTCATTGATACAAGGTTCTAACCTTGTATACCGGTCTGGTAGGAGAAAACTATAGGCTATTATAGTGCACTTGAGAAATCCTTGCTTTGCCAATGCACAGTTAATTCGAGTAGGAAGATATTATAGGAAAAAATATCAGAAATTTCTAAAAAATTAATTTTATCTAGGGGTATTTATCTGCCATAACTTAATGACCGGTACGTGAAAAAAAGTACCAGAAATTTAACTGGTCCAAGTCCAAGACAAGAAAAGTTGGGGAACACTGTGTTACATGACAAATATGTTACACTTAGTTTCCTACAAAGGATTCTCCTCTGTTCCCAAGATCTTCCCCCAAGATGGAAGCTGGTTCGTTTTCCTCGTTACGGAGCTAAATTTTCTAACCGGCATGGTTTTGTCTTGAACCCACTCTGTTGCTTGAAGTCATGGAAATTACCCCAGTGCCATGTGATGTACGCTTTGTGCATGGAATTGTGATTACACACTGAATGCCTTAGATGGAAGATCGATCAAAGCTGGTGAGAGCAGGCAGAGTCCCAGTGGTGATACTCTATTCAATTTAAATGCATATTACTCCTTCGGAGTATCTCGCACACCATGCTTGGTCAGAGAGGGGGACAAATTCTTGTCTCCCAGGGGTTTAAAAAAAAGCAGATCTATCACTTCATCACCGTGGCTGAATTCAAAGTGGATGCCGCGAGCGTCCAACCGTCGACAGAAAATGATTTCACTTTTCCAGCGGTGGTGATAATGGTGACTGCAGCTGTGAACGCCACTTTAGAGAACGCTGCTTGTGTACACTTTAAAATTTAACGGCAACTAATGAAAGCTGTTAAGGAAACAAATTAGTCTCGATACTTAATCTTAACAGGCCTCCACAAATTTGTCTTGACAACTTTACATCACTTTTCTTCCCCTAAATTGAAAGTGGCGATGTTTATTGCTGCAGGGATTAGAGAAAGGCAGGAAGTAAAAGGACACCGACTCTTGCTCATGGGCTCTATGACAGAGGGATCATGGGAGCAGCTGTAATAAGTACTTACTGTATGCCCCTCATTTGACTGGTGCAGTAAAAATAATTTTTATGACCTGACATCATATTTGGATTGTGGTGGTGAATTTTCTTTTTTTTTCTCCCTACAATATTTCATATGAAAAAATGATTAAGTTCAGCAAGGATGAAGTGGCAGACGGCAGGCTGTACTGACGGGAGCGGGAACAATAGGAGCGCCTGAGTGTCCTCAGTGAATTTGGTGAAAAGACGGCCTTGCTTTATACAAAGCAAAAAAAAATGACTTCACGGTGCAGACGTAGGAGACTGAAGAGGACAGAAGACGTTTGCAGGTTTATAAGTGCAGCTCACCAGCTTTCTTCCAGATCTCCTCAGGGACGTATCCAGACACAGGCCGGTGCATTAGCTCCCTGTGAATTTCTGCAAGGACAGAAGAAGTCAAGATCAAACCATATTTTCTCTCTCTTTTTTTTTTGTCCTTTCACACAACATAATACATACGTCAAACCGGTTACAAAATAACTTTAACCTATGCTTTGTTGCAGGTATTATGTCATAAATTTGTTTATGTCAAGATTAGTTATTCTGCTGGTCAGTGAAGAACAGAATTTATTAAAAACCAGACAGTTTATGCATAAAAGTGCATTCCAATTAATCATATGGAACCAAGAACTGAGCCCTGAGGAACACCCCGGGTAAAATAAGTTATGAAACAAAATGAAATGCATAAAAGTAATTTAGATGTCATGTATTTTTAATTAAATTTAGATGAATGAAAACATTTTATTGTTTCATGACAAAGAGATTATTGGTAAACTGTATATTTTTAATAGTTACATCAAATTGTTCCCACCTGGTGCTGCGTTATCCTGTGCTGCCGGGCTCTGCTGCCTAGACTGTGTGCTGGTGGAGCCTTTCTTCAGCTCCTCAGCGTCACTGTATCGTCGAATCCAATAATTGAGCTCCTCGCGGTCCGCTTCCTGGCACCGCCGCAGGACTGTTAATGAGCGCCTTGTTTTCTCCACCATGTCCATGATACAGTTCAGCAACTGGGGGAAGGAAAGGAGGCAAGAAGGAGCAGACATGACGCTGAGTTTAGACACAAAGACTAGCGTGGTTTTATAATTTTCTTCAATTGTCGACTGATGCTGTAGCTGCTGCCATTATTGTATTTATCTCTACATTGGACACAGGTTGTATACAACATGAAACATTAACTATTTTTGACAAAAATTATTACAATAGAAATGTTACAAAACAGCAGGTCAATAGGCATCAAATATATTCACTATGCAGATTATTTTCACATATCACACTATTAACCCTAACCCTCAGAAGTAGGACACAATCTAAGTATAAAATTACAATACATACAAAGACAGTATACGTATTAAACATGCATGGATTTGCAAAGACCAAACACAGGTGAAAACATGCAAAAGAAAACAATAAAAGTACACACTGATACTACAGATATGATCCAGATCAATGTTATAACACATGACAGGACTGACACCAAGACTCACAGTTTGTTACTTACAGAGACAGAGGTGTAAGGTATAGTAATAAAAATGTTATTACTTTTCTTACATGGTCAAGGTGCTTCCACTCCTCAGCCCACTCTCTGTCAGTCAGTCGGTGGTCAATCACTTCCTCCTGCCTGGTCCCGGCATGCATGCCTGTAAGACACCAGAAAGAAATAAGACGGAGAATCAAAAAGTTTGATCAGAATAATAATAATAACAATAATTCTGTTTTTACACAGCTCCTTTGGCCGATTTCGTCATTTCAGCGGGACTAAAAAGACTGTGCTACTTGTCCAATGGGCATATATCACAAGGACGGACATCCTTAATGTCCCCTATTTTTAGAATGGAACCAAAGTCCTCATTATAGCTTCATCAAGGAATGGTCTTCCAAAAAAGTCTCCCCAAAAATGAGTCCTTAATATAATGAGACGCAGCAACATGTATTGTAGAAAGACTTATTTTTTTCTGGGCGTCATGTGCGGATGTTTTTTTTTTTTACTGTAAACATTTCCATGCATGTTGGCAGTGGTGGCCTAGTGGTTAGGGAAGCGGTGTTGGGTCTGCAAAAGGCTTCAGGTTCGATTCCACCAACTGCCAGGTTGCCTCGGAGGTGCTTTGAGCATAGCACCATTCTGACCCACATACCATATTTTCACGACTACACAGTAAGGTGCACATAAAGTCTTTGATTTTCTTCAAAATGTGCGGCGCAACCTATAGTGCAGTGCTCCCTGTTTGTGTTGTTGTTGGGGTATGTAGTAGAGAACAACATGAGAACGTTCAAGGGGGAAGTGCGGGTGTTGTTTTGCTCTAAAATACGCACACTTGTACACTTGTGTATATTGTTTTTGTAAGGCGGAGTTAGTAGAGTACACCATGAGAACGTTGAAGGGTGAAGAGTGGGCGTGGATTGTGACTAAAACCCACGCCCCACGACCAGGTGCGTCCCATGTGTGTGTTAAATATAGTAATGACACACAACACTGAGAATGTGCCTTTAAGAGCGGTGTGCCTTATGCTGGTGAAAACATGGTAACCTCTAGTGGGCTCACCACCCACAGGAAGGCTCACAATATGGTGCAATGTGATTTGGGTGGTGCTAGCAGCCTGGTAACGGACAAGCAGAAGGAGATGAATGAATGATTGAATTCCAATGCATGTCCTCACCAATGCTCCTGGCTCTCTCCCTGATCTCCCTGTGGTTGGAGGTGGAGTGTCTGTAGGAGTCTCTGTAGTGATGGGCGATGGCCATGTCGTCCAGCCTGTAGTGCTGGGGAGGAATAGGGCCCGGGTGGGGCAGGCCGTTAGGTTGGTAGGAAATGCCGTTGGATGGACTGAAGCGCTGGGCTGGGCTGATGGTGCAGGGCCGTTTGCTGGGGTGAACATCAGGGTGTAGGTTGCCTTCCCGCTCAAAGCCATTTTCTTTGGTTCTGAAAGGGAGATGGTGGCCATTAAGCAAGTCTTCTAAAAGACATTTCCTGCAGCTAAACAATTTTATTGGGTTTTACTGGCACTGCCAAACCTCAACTGACAATCTTACTGTCAAACTACAGGAGTCTGTACAAGGTCTTTGTTGAAGTTCCAGAGAATTTTTGGTCTTCTGCTGAAACAATCTCTTTTCTCGGGTCCCAATATGGAGCGGAAAGCATATGACTGTGACTATAATCTAGAAATAATGAAATAAACCAGTTTCTTTTCATTGTCTTCACATCCATGTCTGCCCACAAAAAGGTGATGTTATCAACACATACTTTTCTCATTTGTTCCAATAGAATCCATCGTGCCAAACATCCAGAGTGTTATGTCTACTGTTATTTGTTCCAATGACCCAGAGCCACATTCACAAGTGTCTGGGTCCCATTAAATCTGAGATCTGTTATGTTGTTTTTCTGAGGTGAATGACACTGAATAAAGGAAACAGGACAATGTGAAGATTTGTTTCTGCCTTTCGTAAAAGAAAATAAATGGAACAAATGAGGACAGCACATCCACAGGGCACTCTCCTCGTCACAGCTGTTCAGAAAAAAAAATCTGACTCATGTATGTTTTTTTTTTATAACCCATAAGTAAAATAACAACAACATATTCTATGAATACTCCTTAAATCCAACAATGGATGTGTTTGCTGTAAAACTAATTCACAGTTCCATTCATGCAAACACACCCGTGAAAAAAACTAAAGGTTTGTGTCTGCGCACAAGTTCACGTACAAACTCACACAAGCGGCTTCCAAAAGATCAGGTGGATTTTTGTCAGCCAGTTTCGCAAGATTAATGTGGCCAGGTGTGTTTGCGTGAGCGCATACATGGACATGTGTGTGTGTGTACGTGTGTGTGTGTGTGTGCTCATAGCTTTGTCAGTTCACAGTTAAACCTTGCCAACCTCCCCTGACTGTCTGCAGTTTCCTTCCTCTCTCCCTCTCTCCCCTCTTCCTCACCATCTCCCTCTCCGATGAACAGATTGAACTTCTTAATGAGCTGTTTTTATGGGCTCCTAATGCTCATCCACAGCTCTCCATATGCTCTTCCCCTCCATTCCTCCGTCTCTCCCTGCCTCCCTTGACTCATCCATCCATTCTTCTACACCCCCCAGCTCCACTCTTATCAACCCCAGCCTTGCTGCCACAGCCATGTTCCTGCACACTCACACACACATACGCAGTCACCTGAACAATGCAGCCATGTGTGCAGACATCATTTAGCTACTGTACATGAATACACGGCTAATTTACCTGCACATGTTACAACAGAACGGGGAGGTTCGATTAGGTTCAATTTGGCTGGGAAAGGTTGGAGAGGTTGTTCCTGAATGGAAAGGTTATTTTTACGATGATCATGAATGAGACACAGATTGTCTCAAAGTGTGAATGAGGTCACAGTGATGTCCTGGAAGTGGAAGGACATGAATGGAGGTCTTTCTCAGTGACCTGTGGGAATGAACATAAAGAAGTGGATATTTGTGGCCCAGAGATGGACAACAGAACTTGAATAGATATTGAATCAATACATTTTTTTAAGCAATGTTTAGACCAGGGACTTCAAACTCACAGCCCGTGGGCCATTTGTCGTCCATGGGACAATATTTTGCGGACCCCGCCTTGATGTGAAGTTGAATTTGAATTCTTTTTATGGTAAATCCTATAGTTCTCAAACCCCTGGTCCACAATCTCCTTCTGGTTCAGTGTTGTGTTACACAGAATCTATGGGAAACTGATTTTATTTTTGTCAACAATGTCCATCTCAACCTGTCCTCTGTATCCTCAACTCTGACTCCAACTACCTCCATGTCCTCCCTCACTGCATCCATCAATCTCATCTTTGTCTCCTACCTGGTAGCTCCATCTCTAGGATCATTCTTCTCAGTATCTAAACTCCTGCACCTTCACCACCTCTGCTCCTTGTCACCTCACCATCACACTGTTCTCCCTTCCTCCCATGAATGACAGTGATTAATAAGTACCTTATCTTCTAGCTTATAGAAGGAAATAACCATTTTTTTTCTTTTTGCCTCAATTCAAATACCTATTAATAAACTTAAGATATTTTGATTACTGGTTCTGATCACAGTGACTAAAGTTGCAATTTATGTAATCTAACTTATTTTAATATTCATTATTAAAAGTTTAAGAGATGTAAAATAGTAAACGAGTATTGTCTCTTTGTTCCATACTCCTGGGTTTATTGAGTCATGTATTGTTTTTTTTTTTTCTAAGCCTTCCATTTTTTTACACCAGTCAGCACTTTGCAGTTTTTCTCCAGGCATTGTTTCTTGGCTTGTAAAGAATCTGCAGTATGTGATGCCTGACATTAACAAAGCTGCACAACCCATTTAGCCTGAACAGCATTTCTATGCATATTCTGTTATTTTGTTGCATGTCAGATATTTAATGAGTTTGGTGTAAAAAAAGAAAACACCAGATCTCGTAGGTGTGAGCCAGTTATGAGCCATGTTCCAAATATTGCTTCTTCTCACATCTTCTGCCATGTTTCTCATCTTTTCTAAATGTTTTTTTTTTTTTTCTGTACACGCATTGATCGTGTAATTCAGGATTTCTTTTCTAAAATTTTTTATGTTGTGAAGTGGGGGCTCCAATATGTGGGAATACAGAGCAGAGGTAAGCAGAAAGCAGAGGTGCTTAGCCAGCCGTATTGGTGCTGGAGCCTCATCTGTATGTGTTATCCCATCTCCCTAGGCACACACTCACACTCACACACACGGCGAAAGACGTACAAGACGGAGAATTCCTGCACACACACACACATTCACACAAACAGACAACGCTTTCTCACTGCATACAAATGCATTCTCACTTTCTTTTTCCCCCTCTCCCATCTTCTCACATTTGCACATCTCCCCTCAGCTCACTCCCTTATGCACCAAGCAGCAGGCAAATATGCAGGTTTCAGAGAGAGAGAGAAAAAAAAGTATGTCTATCTGACTATTGGGGAGAAAAAAAACAGAGGTGAGAATCATTAATATTGCATTCTGCATTTTTGTCCCTCAGCAAATATAAAATTACATTTTCCGCCTCACTGCCTATATTAAAAATTTGGGACCCAAGGTATTACTCTTTATTCCTAAAACACTGTGGACATTTTGTTATTACAGCTCGCGTAAAAAAAAAAAAAGTGCAAACACACGCACAAACTTTTGTGGAGTTTAAATATGCTTATCCAACTTTTAAAAAAATATTCATATCACATCGCCGTGTGTCTACGAAAATCCACTTTCATTCAATATTAATGGTTTATTAGCATAGCAGTTATATTTCATACCGCTCTTTATAATTAAAGTTATCTTAGAGGCATTTCTACATCTTAACTTTTACACTGGTCTGGGAATAAGTCGAAGTCTTGCTCTGGGAAGCGTTTGTGCTTGTTTTGGTTTCTGCTGCTCCCGGGGAGAGTGCTGCGAGTTTTTACACCGCTGTGTTCCTGGAAGGCACATATCTGTGCACATCCATGAAAACAGGGAACATTGAGTCATAACCAAAGTCCATGACAACAAATGATTGTAATGATTTGGCAGCAGGCTCCGCACTTGAAGCGTGGAAGAAAACGATAGCAGCGTCACACCGAGTGTCCACACACATCCACACTTTTCATTAATGCCACAGCTGTATTCCATCTTCTCTGTGTCCTCAGGATGTGTGAGCGTAAGTGTGTGTTTGCATGTATCAAAGTCTATTCTCCCACCATCTTTAGTTCTGGTCCATTACGTACAGAAGCTGGGACTTGAGACGTCCAACAGAGCAGATCATGAAGCCCGGATGTTTGCTGACAAACACTTTATATCCACATTTGAATACATTTTCTACTGTTCTACACTGAAGACACACTTGAAGTGAAGACTGGAGTCACATACAACGATTGATTTTATTTTCTGAAACTGGTCTTTGTTGTTGTTTTCTCCTTTGAGGGAGAGAGGTGAAGAATGGAGTACAGGTAGGATGGAACAACTGGAGAAGGTGTCAAGAAAGGTTTACAGGACAGTTGTGAGACCAGCCATGATGGATGGATTAGAGACACTAGGAATAGGCAGAAGACAGAAGGTAGAGCTGGAGGTGGAGGAGTTAAAGATGTTGAGGTTCTCTTTAGGAGAGACAAGGATGGACAGGATCAGGAATTAGGTGATTAGAGGGACAACACTGACGAAAAAGCTAGAGAAGCCAGATTGAGATGGTTTGGACATGTTCAGAGGAGGGACAGTGGTAGAAGGTAGATGAATGATCCTAGAGATGGAGCTACCAGGTAGGCGACAAAAAGGAGATTGATGGATGCAGTGAGGGAGGACATGGAGGTAGTTGGAGTCAGAGTTGAAAATACAGAGGACAGGGGGAGATGGAAATTGTTGACTCGCTGTGGCAACAACTGAAAAAAAGGGACAAGCTGAAAAGAAAAAAAGAAGAACTGATCTTTGACCCTGGACATCCCTTCTGACCCTGTACTCTGTGGAGAGCCCGTGTTGACCAGGCTGTGACCCTCACCCACCTGTCTGGTGTCCTCCTTTTGCCGTTCTCGTTGACGTCAAGCAGGAGTTCAGAGGAGTCCACTGGGGAGGTGGTGCTGGTGTCCAGCAGCAGCTGCTCGTGCTGGGCCAGGTACTGAGCTGGGTTCTGCTTGGCCAGTCTGGCACAGTGCAGCAGCTCCCTCTGAAGGAGTGGCAGGTTGGCCTGGAGGACAAACAACAAAGATTGTAAACAGGAATTTTTATATTGTGTATTTGTATCAGAGACAGTAGCATAAGAAATGGAACTAAGGCTCTGTCACAAAATATAGTTGCATCCTGAAGCTTCAGACTGTTGGAGAATTCAGCGTTTTTCCCTCACTAAGAGGGAGTGTAGTGTATATTTGTGGTCGCGTTGACTTTCACAATTCATCTACTGATTGTTTTTATTCATGCTGTTCAGTAAAACAGTAAAATAAACAAACAGGTTGTAACAAAGATTACATCAAGTCATGATTCATTCATTCCCTTCCTTCCCATTTGCAGGTCACCTCTATATCTTCTACTTTTCCTTTCCGCTTGTCCCTTTTTTAGGGGTTGCCGCAGCGAGTCAATAATTCCCATCTCCCCCTGCCCTGTGTATCCTCAACTCTAACTCCAACTACCTCCATGTCCTCCTTCACTGCATCCATCAATCTCCTCTTTGTCTCCTACCTGGTAGCTCCATCTCTAGGATCATTCTTCTACCAATATATTCACTGTTCCAACATGTCCAAACCATCTCAATCTGGCTTCTCTAGCTTTTTCCTCTGGTTTTTTTGTCAGTGTTGTCCCTCTAATCACCTCATTCCTGATCCTGTCCATCATTGTCTCTCCTATAGAGAATCTCAGACCATCTGCCTCTTGTCTTCTACCGATTCATAACATCTCTAATCCATACATCATGGCTGGTCTCACAACTGTCCTGTAAACTTTAACTGTCCTGTAGGTCACCACAAAAAAAAGTGTTCCAAAAGTTTTTTCAACAGATAAGTACACATCAAACAGGATAATGTCTGAAAAATCCCTGTCAGCCTCTCATAAATACCCTAAATGTACCAAATAACATACAAACCATCTGAGGATAAATGGGTTTTTACAGTCGTGTTCCTCTGAAAGCCTCAACCTGAGGTCACATCATGACCATTTCCGCCATTATTTCGCTGCCTGTTTGCTCATTACCACTGAACCAAGGCCACTTCCTGTGATCCAGAGTGCATTAACACCGTCTTTATGGCCACCTCTACTCATTTCCCTTAAAGGAGCAGAGAGATGTATTTTTTTTCCACTTTCAGTCTATTGGACATCACAAGGCTGCTGCTTTCTTGTGTGCAGTTTAAGGGTCATGCAGGTATGGGATCATCAACTTCAAAGACATCTGATGGGCTGCGTTTACAAGCAAGAAGATGAAAGTGTTGCGTCAGGCGCCATCAGAATCAGAGTGGTGGGGAATGTTTAAAGGTGCCATGTAGTACATTTTGAGGTCATTTGTTTTGTTCTGAGACGTGCAACAACAGCCCTCATAAATAATCTGCTTTCTTTTTAACTCATCTAACAACTTGATTAAACTCCGGTGATGTTCTTGTTTTTTCGGTCACCCTTGATTGCATTTTCCTCATGGTTCAAACACTCTACAGAAACATTCCAACTCAACTTTACTGATTATCTGCCCTTCTACATTAGATTAGATTATAATGGATTGGATCAGAATGAATATAATTGATCCCACATTGGAGGAATTGTTGTGAGTGCACATATTTCACCAGAAAACAGAGAATAATAAAAAAAACGTGGAAAATGTGCACAGCTGCTGCAACAAGAGACCATTCAAATGGTTCCATCTTGCACCAAAGAGCGATAGGGACTTAAGTCTAAAAGAGTATTAATGTAAATGAAAATTTAAATTCTGTTAAGGTAAAAGCACAAATATGTCATTTTAATGTTTTTTTTCTTATTTACTTAAGGCTGTAGTTACAGGTTCGGCAAGAAAGAGTTTGTGTGTGAATGAAAGGGAGAACAGTGGAATGGAGAGGTTACAAGGAGCAGAGGTGGAGAAGGTGGAGGAGTTTAAAATACTGAGAATAAACTGTTCAGAGCAGTGGAGACTGTGGGAGAGAGGTGAAGAAAAGAGTACAGGCAGGATGGAACAACTGGAGAAAAGAGTCAGGAGCGATCTGAGATAGAAGAGAGTCAGCTAAGGTGAAGGGAAAGGTTTACAGGACAGTTGTGAGACCAGCCATGATGGATGTATTAGAGACACTAGGAATAGGTAGAAGACAGGAGACAGAGATGATGGTGGAGGAGTTAAAGATGCTGAGATTCTCTTTAGGAGAGACAAGGATGGACAGGCTCAGGAACGAGGTGATTAGAGGGACAACACAGACAGGAAGGAGAAAAAGCTAGAGAAACCAGGCTGAGATTATTTAGACATGTTTAGAGGAGGGACAGTGGATACATTGGTAGAAGAATGATCCTAGAGATGGAGCTACCAGGTACGAAACAAAGAGGAGATTGATGGATGCAGTGAGGGAGGACATGGAGGGAGTTGGATTTAGATTTGAGCATACAGAAGACAGGGGTAGATGGAAATTGTTGACCCGCTGTGACAACACCAGAAAAAGGGACAACCCGAAAGGAGAGGAAGAAGAGGAAGAAGCTATAGTAACAGGTTAATGGTAAGAAAAAATATAAGCTTCCTCCTTCCACCTTTGGTCTTCACTGCTGAGAAGGTTATGTTCGACTCAAATGTGATTTATTCTTTAAAAGAATTGACTTCCCTTTCTAGAGCTAACGCAAAAAAAAAAACATTGTTTTTCTGTTTATGTTTGTTTTTTTTATCTCACAAATCTCTGTGTGCAGTAATTGGCAGCAGAATGAAAGCCCAACACCGGCCTTTTACTTTACCTGCTTGAGTTAATGGTCCGTTAATAGTTTATGATCGTAATTTCCCTTGGAAAAAAAAAGAGAGAGGGCATAAAATAGATTGCTTTGACCCTGCTGAACTCATCTTTCATTAATTAGAGGTCATCCTAATTGCCAGAGATACTGGATGCATTAACAAAAAGCCTGAGCGGAGACCGTGCTGCAGGCAGTGGATAATTTTTCATATGATAAAGTACAGAGGCCGGCTTCAGTGTAGTTACAGTAACCAATATCGACTTGCAGAGTAGAAAAAAAAAATTAAAGTTCTTTTGGTTCGGCGGCTTCAGCTAAAATCTGCTCAGAATGATGTATTGTGAAAGCGCTGGATGTGTCATATTGTCAAATGGTGCCAAAATAACTATTCAGAATATGTCTTTCCCAGGATGGGCAGCACTTCATCATCGTTCCTCGATGTTTCTGTGTAATTTGCTTCGAGAGGAGAAACAAGGTGACTTCATTTCTGCACATGTATATTGTTCGATTGTCCAATTACTTACTATCACTGCGAGGTAAAGTTTGCATCTCTCACTGTTCCTCCTGCCTCTGCTTTGCACTGGAAAATAAACCTCCTCCTTGTGTCCAGAACTTTTTAACCCAAATATCCAAGATTCGTGTAACTCCTCAAAGTCAGTTGTCTCGTGCGGCAGGCGCTCCGCCAGCGCATCACGTCACTGTAGCCATGTGGTTTATGATTGCCTTCTTCCAGTAAAGAGTCCCAACCAATTTGTGGTTCAGTATTAAGAGAAGGGGAGAGGAGTTGAGTGGGGTGGGTGGGTGAGTGGGTGGTGGGGGACCGGACTGGAAGGGTCGTCTCAGTCTAACATTAGCGTAATGAAAAACTCCGAGCCCTGACACGCATTGTTGCAGCTGTGCTTGAGCGCACCTATAAAATCCCCCGTCCCACCACTGGTGCACTTCCATCCATCCTCCCCCCCAAACCATATGGTAGCTGGCATTAAAGGCCCCGCAGTGAGAAGACACTAAAATTAGACTGGGGAAAGGGAGAGAGACAGAGAGAGAAGGAGTGGAGGAGAGGAAGAAAAAAAAAAAGTAGCATCTTTGATTCTGCAGCCATCCTGGTGATACACTAACCATCTGTCGAGGAGAAGAGTGGGAAAGGAGGGACGGAGGACGGAGAGAGAGAAAACCGAACATAAACAGATAAAGGATGAGGGACAAAGATGTGGAGAAGGTGAACGAGGGAGAAGGAGATGATGGAAATGAGACAATAAAGGGACAGATGTAGGGATACAGAGAGAGGACACAGTTTGTCCCTGTTGGTGATGTTTACAGCCACTAATGATGTGTTCTACTGGGAGCAGTTGGTGCAGCCCAAACTCACATACCTCAGAGGGAACTATAGTCTGGCAAATTTTACAGCAGAAAGCAGAAAATTAGACGTTAAGATACTGAAGTCTGGGATAAAAAAAAAACAAAAAACAACAGTCTCGTCTTCATAAATTACATTCACCTTCTTATCTGTCACTCAGACATCCAGATAAAGCCAAGTACAGGGGGACAGATAAGAGAGGGAGGAGATAAAGAGAGGAGAAAAGGAAGAGGCAGGGACACTGAGAAGATAAAGATGAAGGAAAACAAACGTCTTTTCTTCTAAATCCTGCTGACGTGACTATTTGATGGTCGTTATTTCAGACCACAGATAGAAATAACAACATTTTCATTTCTACTTTCATAATTTTTCATTTCCCAGTGCAGAATAAAGAGAGTGTGAAGTTGACAGAGAGAAAAAAAAAAAGAAAACTGGTGACAAACGAGGAGAAGAAAGGTCACAGATGAATGTGCACCAGAGTGACTCCTTCTCTGTGGTAATGTACCATGCTAATGGCTGCAAAATGAGGAATACTTGCCCAAAATGTGGTTCAGTGAGAGGGAGAATGGACAGAGTAACGAGACACAGTGAGAGGCAAGGAGGAGGAGGGTGGAAGGAAGGACATGGAAGGGAATGTTGTCCTCAGACCAAACCACTGTCACGGCATGCAGATCCAGCACATGTGAAGAGAGTTTCTACACAAGTATGAAAACAAAGTCCTTCCAGGGCAAATATTAAAAAGAAACATTAAAAACAAAACCAATAATTCTGTTTTGAAGACGCTAAACCGTTAAGGCAGTGGTTCCTAAACTCTTCTTCAGCTCTGACTCACAGATTTCTGGTGACTCAACACACTTTGTATTTTGCCATTGATGCAAATGCGGCTATTAATCTATATATTTTTTCAATCATTATTCATGCTGTAATCTATAATGTAATATATATATATATATAAATAATATTGTACATGTTTATATTGTGTATACTATGCATCATCTAGAAGAGTGATCAGAACATGTCCACCACGGACAGGTTAAATGTCTCGTACTATTTTCACAGACCGGTTAAGATGAATGCCCCTTAATGAAATTAAATTTCGGTGTTCTGAAATATTTTCCTACGTATAAAATCTTCCTACCCAAATTAACGGTGCATGGGCACAACAAGGATTTCTCCTATAATTTTCTCCTTCCAGTCTGGTATACAAGGTTAGAATCTTGTATCAATGACTCTGCATCATTTTGAGTTTTTTTGTTGTTGTCTTCACTGAGAAAATATTTTTTAATCAAATATAGTTGCATTATCGATGATGGAATCCTAGCCATTCTATTGTTCAGTTCTTTTGTTGATAAGGGGATGGATCAAGTATAATGAATAATCAGATGGGGCCAAAAGGAAAACATCCTGGCACCAAGTCACGCATGGACTGGTGCCGGTCCACGGCCCAGTGGTTTGGAGCCACTGACTGGATTAAAGACTCACCTTCAAAAATGGGATGACAAAGGGTCGCAGGGGGAAGTTAGTGGCTTCTTGAAGCTTGGAGTGAAATTCCTCAATGGTTAGAGTGGAATTCTGGAGGAGAGAGAAGGAGACGCAGTTAAAAAAAAACACAGATACATGTGGAAAACATTATGCGATAATATTACTTATTGGAAGCTAAGCTATATCCTGGCCCGCAGTGAATGTTTAGGGTTTGGGTTAATAGGAAGCACATGTTCGGGCCGTGGTGAGAAGAGCCGCAGAAAGCAAAGACTCACATCTGCTCCAATTAACTAAACAAATACAATCGCAGCAGTCACACCATCCAAAATATTTCTTTTTAATACGCTTTTTATACCAGGACTCAAATATCAATGTTGCAGGATTTATTTATTATTCCAGTGTGATCCAGATATCTGATTGTAAGGAATGGTTTTAAGATCTTTGTGTTGGGTTTTTTCACACCCTCAGCCTACTACCGCATGACGTCCTCCACGTCTTCGTCCTTATCAAAACAGTATATGAAAGTCTGTCACACAGGTGCTGTATGGCTTCACGCCAGTGGTTCCTCGCTCCATCAGTGCCAGCTGAATAACTGTCTGCCTCTTATCACGGCGCAGATAAGACCAAGGTGACCAGAACATATTACTGCAGCGTGAAAGCAAATGTGCAGGAGACAAAGGCAGCGACTGTGCTTTCAAAATAAAAGCAGGACTAACTGAAAAGTTGGTAAAATACCTTAATATGAGAAAAAAAAAACATAAATACACTTGTTGAATAAAAATGATAAGAAGAGGTCAAGCCAGACTGACCGTACATTTCAACAAAGGCCTTCAATGACGTCAAGGTTTTGTGACGTCAAATTGATACGCCTCAACAACATTAGTTTGACACCAGGACTTGAGAATCCACACATATAGATTATATCACCCTTCACTTAGGCTCATCAAGCAACACTTATTTTCCAGAACATTTAGAATTCATTATTGTAAGTATTTTTGACATTTAACTGTTATTGTAACTATTTTTGACATTTAACTGTGCCTGTGGACAAGTGGTTGACAAATTGTTTCGTCCCCACCATGTATCGTGCCTTGTTATTTAAAAATAAAATCCATCCTTCATTCCAGTCATATATCTGCCATACGTTTTTAGACGCTTCAATGAAGAGAATGATGCAGTGGACACAGAGGCAGTGGACACAGGGATGGCTCCAGCCAAACATGCCAATGGTAGGTAACCCAACTCTCACTCTTTGTTGATTTGATTTGATTTTGATCTGAAGAAAATCAAGGAGATCAGTTCGATTTTTCCCTCCAAAAATCAGCCATGCCATACATTACCAGAACCAGAACTCCCCTAGTTGTAGGTTAGAACTGAAGAAGCCTCTTACATGAGAGTGAAACGTCTCCTACTATGTCCATTTGCTCTCAAAGTAACTAATTTTTGGATAGTTTTATGTAAAAATATTCATGAATAAATGTTTTTCTGAGTGTGTTTAGGCCAGCAGAGAAGGCTCTGCTACGACACACCACTGCTAAAAAGAGACCTGGTCGACCAAAAGTTATGTCAATAAAAAAATTGTGAAATTACTCTAAAAAAATGGATGTTTAATTACCTATACACTGGAGAAATTTAGGTTAATTCTAATGCCTTTCTTTTATGGCATTTCAGGCCATTTTTCCATGTTTTTAAATTTTTGTTAGTAGGTAGGTAGGCTTACATAATTCACTTATAGGTAGTGATTTCTTTAATTTCTGTAGGTGTCTGGTAAAAATAAAAGAAGGGCGATAAAAAATGACCTAGAAGCAGTATAAACATAAGGTTGAAAGGAGTAGGTAACTAACAATAAGTGAAAAAAAGTAAAAGAAGAAAAAAAAAAGCGGTGGATGTTTTTTTCCTTCCTTCCTGTGTCTCAGGCTTATTTCCCAGACCTGAATTTTGTTACATTCAGCCTTACATCTGTTCGCCCAGATTGCATATGGGCTGTTCTTGACAGCGAAAGAAACCTCCCGAGTCTCCCTCTCTCTCTCCCTCCGACCAGAACACAACCAACTAATTAACAGTGTCACTCCTCAATAAGGCAGGGCGAGCGACACTGAGAGAGAGGCAAACTTCATAAGAGAGAGAGAGAGAGGGGGGGTGCAATGCAAAAGGACACAGGAGAGGCATGTGCACAACTGCTACGCAGGCGGGGAGGAAAAGAAACAGAGTAACACCAAAAGGAGGCTATGCTCTGTGTGGCTAATTAAAAAAATAAAATCCTCCCCCTGTCTCCTCTGTCTCCCCCCACCGGCTCCCCCTTCCCCTCCTTATTTTCTGCACAACGTTCAGTCATTATTTTTCTATTCCCCTGTCGATTACACTCACAGACGTGTGGCTCATATTAACACTTGCTCTTATTTTCTACACCGAATGCTCCTGGTGTTAAAGCCGTGGTATCAGACCCGTCAGGTAGAGCCGCTGAAACCAGTCCCGTCTTGTCAGGGTTCGCTTTCATCGGTTTATATTTAGATGTTTGCAGGCTCTGTTTTCTTTTCTTAAATAATAAATAAATCTCTGGTGCGTGCTGATCAAAAAACATGCTGCATATTTAAAAATGTCAAGTTGGTGGTTATGGAGACGTTTGGGTGGAATTTTCTCAGTGTTGCACAGTAAATATCTGGGTTATTTGCTCTGTATTTTTAAACTTGAATGTGACTGCTGGCAGCAGACTCTGGTAGTTGTACTACTTTTATATTTTACATTTAAATGTAACTTTTTAATTTATTTCCCAACAGCAAAAAAAACTTGACTTAAAAAACATGTCTCCTGTATTTGCACTTTTGAAATAAACCCTTAAAAGTTGGTAAGACTTCAGAGCCAAGTCAGTCATTTGAAGACTAAGTGTCAAACTAACTGGTAGATAATGAGAAGTGTTGATTAATGTTAAAACTCAGACACTGTGCTCAGCTCTTCTCTAACACTGAATATAGTACAATGTAATTTATTGGTCATTCTTAACCCTCATCTTCAGCCGCTTTTAGTTTTTCATCCAACTGAATTGCAGCAAACTGCGTGTAAATTTAATGAGCCAGTAAACAGTGAAGTTGTAAACATTCAAGTAAAAAAAAAAAAAAAAATGCAGCTGCAATGTCTGACACTCACCACCAGTCCCAGCACCAGTGTGCGGACCCTCTCGCCGATCTCTGGTGAGATGTCGTTGCCAAACTGCTGCAGGGTTGTGAGGAAGCGCTTGAGTTTGCTCAGCTGCCGGGCGCCACAGGCTGGCGGCAGCTGCTGGTTGGCCAACGAGGATGAAGAAGAAGAGCTGGGGCCGTTGCTGTAGCCATTCGGAGGAGAGGGGGCGCCGTTGAGTGCCGTTGGAGAGTGGCTACTACCGTTGGTTACTGTGTGAAAAAAAAAAACAAAAAAACTTTTAACCTTTTTGGGACATATCATTCCAATAGAAACATGTCAATTAATTAACGCTAGAGACTTCCCAACTGAATAATGTCTTTAGTGAAGGGGTCTCAAACTCAAATAAGTTGACGGCCACTCACCACACTATGATTTAACTGAAGGGCCATGTCAGCTTTCAGTGTTCAATACAAAAAAAAAAAGTTTCCCATATATTCTGCGTAATATAACACTGAACCAGAAGGGGGCTGAGGATCAGGGTTTTGAGAACTATAGGATTTACCATAAAATGTGGAGAACAAATCTA
This sequence comes from Paraplagusia blochii, assembly GCA_016785265.1. Lineage (NCBI taxonomy): Eukaryota > Metazoa > Chordata > Actinopteri > Pleuronectiformes > Cynoglossidae > Paraplagusia > Paraplagusia blochii. Next base: position 143,382 of record JAFBJS010000564.1, on the reverse strand, counting down.
TAAGATATTATTATGAATTTAACTTTCACATCAAGGTGTGGGCCGCAAAATATCATTCCACGTGCTAAAAATGGACCACGGGCCGCAAGTTTGAGACCTGTGCTATAAGAAAAAGCAGCTAAGACTTCATAAAACCCCAAGTTATGATTTAAACGATTTACATTCCCTTAAAAACATCCACTACACGCAGCATTTGTTTCCAATCACAGCAACTTGTTTGATCCTCTGCGGCATCCTCTCATAAAAACCATATTTCTACATTTAGAGCCATGTCGCCTCTCTCCACCTCTTTCCTCCCCGCGCTCCGTTCCTGTAGTCTAAACAGGCGGGGAACAGTCTGACCCCCGCCCCTTGTTGTTGGAGCACAGAAGCGGCGAGTGTGTGTGTTGGTATGTGTGTTTCTTTGAGGGTACAAAGAAATACAAGGCGGCATAAAGCTTTCTCCCTAATGAGATTAGGTTTTGACTAGTGATCTGCTCACTCCCCCTCTGGCCGCTGTCCAAAGCCGCCACTGTAAGAAGAGAGAGGAGAGACGAGATGCTCCAACTGCATCTGCTAACAATTACGTCGTGTGGAAATCAAAGCGCTCTGCTTTGTTAAAACCGTTGGCATTGGTAATGAGAGAGCCAGGGCCGTTTCTCCTCCATCACACGGAAGACCAGGAGCTAATTGTGGAGTGCAGGCATTTGGAAGAAAGAGACAAATACAAAGAGGGAGAAAGTTGTACGCAAGACTCTGATTGGGACCAACATTATGTTCTTTATTGTCTTGAATTAAGGCGATAAGGATTTTGAACCACGTTGAGTTGAGTGCTCTTCATGCAAGTGGTTAAGTATGCTCTTCGAAGTAAATACTAGGGTGTAATGTGCTCATCAAATGTGCGCATCGTGGCAGAGCTCCAAGGCTTTTGTAAGCGTGGGCATTAATGAACTTGTCGGAGGAGCCGCCAGGGGCGGGTGCAGTTTAGGAAGAGCTCCGAGCAACTTGCTAAGGAGGTCACGCAGTGCTCTTCCTTTGGTTGCAGTTGAGTGGGTCTTTTTGCATGTGTTAATATGCACCTCTTTCATGAAATTACATTTCATTTACACACCTTACGTCACATGAATTGTGACTCGTGGCAGGACTCCACTTTGACACTACGTAGTTTTCAATAAATTTCATTTTCACCTAAATAATTCAGGCAGAGCTGGATGTTTGTCTCACTGCGGTACAGGGTTACATGTCAATTTTTTTTTTTTTTACCGAATGCAACATTACATTTTCTTTATTATTTTCTGAAAATTGTTAGAATGCTTACAGAAACGAGGCCAGGGATCTCAAAGTCATGGCCCGTGGGCCAGTTGCGGCCCATCGATCAATATTTTGCGGCCCAAACCTTGATGTGAAAGTTGAATTTATAACAAGATTTTATAGATTTGTTCACCACATTTTATGGTAAATCTTATAGTTCTCAAAACTCCGATCCACAGTCTCCTTCTGGTTCAGTGTTGTATTACACAAAATATATTGGAAACTGATTTTTTTATTAAATTTTTTTCTGTATTGTATTGAACACTATAAGCTGATGCAGCCCTTTGATGAAATGATAGTGTGGGTGGTGGCCCTCAACTTATTTGAGTTTGAGACCCCTCTTCTATAAATCGTTACTCTATATCAGAGCTGGGTAAACTACTTCCTGAGTGCTGGAGGCCCGTTTGGTATATTAATCTGGCCTTTTCTAAATCATACTCTTGATTTATATTATTATTTTACCTTTTTCCCTGAAATCCACAGATTTTCACAACAGATACCTTAAAAATAGCTAAAAAGTATTATAGTGTTTTAGCTCTTATTGCATGATCTTTACATGTTTATCTTTGTCAAATAAATGTTCAAACTGTATTTTTCACAAAAATGCTGTATGTACTTGTGACCTGGACTCTCCATTTGTTGCTTGAGAGCAAGATATTGCTGGGTTACAGGGGCAGCAGTCTCCACAACTGCCACCCAAATCACTTTGCACAACACCATACTTTCCTGCAGGTGGTGAGCCCACGGGAGCCCATAGAGGTAAATCTTGGGGTTCACATCCTAGACCCATTGCCTCTGGACCAAAGTTGGCCATATAATAATAAACACAGCAAGGTAAACAACTGACTTAATGCGAAAATCTGAATATCTAAACTGACTGAAGTTTTATTTTTCGCTGGAAGTACTGATAAATATATCATAAATAACCCAGTTCTTTTAATCAGAGTCAACTTACAGGTTGTGGGGGTGTAGGAGCTGTTTCGTGACGCTCCCTGTGTGCTGGGTGGGGGTGGCATGGTAGGGGGGGTCAACCTGGACTGTGTCTTGACGTCCGCAGGTGAGTCGGGCATGGTGGAGCGCTTCCCAGTGCGATCTGAAGACAGAGGAGGCAACGAGGAGAAGATCATATTAGTACCAGATATAAGTAGATCAGAACCAACACAGTCGCTATAATTTAGTAAGGACGTGAGACATTCTCTATCTGAAAATAGACGGCAACACCGCATCATATGTCTTGCCACAAAAACACTGATGCCTTATGCTCAGACTGTCAAATGATAAATGACGGAGGAGAGGGAGATGGAGAGGAAAAAGAGAGGAGGAGAGAGAGAGAGAGTCACTGTCACACTGACAGACGCCTGAGAGAGAAGTGTAAATCTGCAGCCAGTGTCGCTCTCATTCCACCACCATCTGTGCCATCCTGCACGCCTGCTGTACACAGCGGCAACAACGCCCCTCCCTGCCCTGCTAACGACTGCAGTGCTCATTACACACACTCGCGCACATACACTGCCCCGATGCTTATTTCTCTGGATGCTACAGCATCGTCACATCCGTTAAAGAAGGAGACAAAGATGACCCGGAGAAATAATTGGCTGTTACTTAGATTTGATCCATACCCATATCAGCAAAAAAATAAACAATAGAATGGCTAGGTTTCCATCATCAATAATGCAACTATATTTGATTAGGAAATATATTCTCAATAACGACAATAGTCTAAAATAATTAGTCAATGATACAAGATTCTAACATGGTATACTGGTCTGGTAGCAGAAAATTATAGGCTATGTGCACTTGGGAAATCCTTGTTAATTCCGGTAGGAAGATTTTATAGGTAGGAAAATATTTCAGAATACCGGCAATTTACTTTTAATAAGGGGCATTTATCTGCCACAACTTAACAACCGCTGCGTAAAAAAATAAAGAGATAATCGGTCCATGGCACAAAAAAGGTTGGGGAACAGTGAGATAAAATATCCAAACAGTCACATTTCCTCTGAACATGTGAGCATTCCACTTACTTTAATGACCTAAATGACCATATCAAATGTAGGATAAGAGCGTGAGGACTTTATCAGAGTCCTACACTGGTGTAAGGGAGGAGCCCATATACAGCAGGATGGGATACACACTCTTTATCCAGCAAAGGCTTAAACAAGCAGAGTCAACACACTGTTATCAAGTCCCTCTGTGGGACATTGTTGCAGGGACATGATGAAAAAGCAGAGATTTAAGAGGGTGAAGGGGAAAGGAAGGGAGGAGCGGGAAACAAAAGTGTGATCTACGATGGCATAGTTGGAACAGCAAAGACATCAGACATATGCAGTATTTTGGGATTGTTTATCTACTTGTTTTAATGGATTACTTTTACGGCTACGCCTCCAAAGAATACCTTAAAGTTAAAGCTCCTCCGAGCCAAGTGTTTGCATCAAGTGTGTCAGGTTTGGACAGAATTAGAGGGGAATGGAAAAGAGGACGATCTTCTGAGGCTGCGGGCCAGGCCCAACGCTTCAGAAGTTCTGTCTGGCTGCTGCCGGAGAGAACTGTGACTAAGTACTTTAGTCACACCAGCTTGGCTTTAGCAGCCAAGCGAGTGAGAGATGGAGTTGTCACTAAACGTCTGAATTGAGACGGAACTTCACTGAAGCATCTGTGAAGGAAACGTTGAGGAAGCAGTTATTTCCCTTCAGATGGACAGCCATTAAGAATGAATCACAGGGAAAATAAATGGAATAGAATAAAAAACGTCACAGAAATAGTATAATATACTTTTAGCCTCCCATAAGCTTTTCAGACATTTCAGGGTTATAACTAACCTGGTTAAAAGTCATACTTTTTCTTTTCTTGTTAAATAATCTGTATATTGTTGAAAACAGAGAAATATGTAACAGCAGATAGTAATTAATCAAAATAATGTATGTTATAGTTTTGTCTATGTAAAACTAAAATCCTATTCCTATTCCTCTTTTCCTTTCAGCGTGTCCCTTTTTTTCAGGAATTGCCTCAATAAGTCAAGAATTTCCATCTCACCCTGTCCTCTGAATCCTCAACTCTAACTCCATCTACCGCCATGTCCTCTCTCACTGCATCCATCAATCTCCTCTTTACAGAACAGTTCATTGATACGATGATACTGATAGGAGGAAACAGCGGAAAAAGATCAGCAGAATGAATTCTGAGCTGGTAGAAAAGCAGACGTAAAGAAATAAATGTGAAAGACCATTCAATATGAAAAAAAAAGGACAGTGAGACAATAGCCACTGTCCAACCGTCCAACTGAACATTTCTGTTCAGTTTTTTTGGCAACACTCTGTTTACCTTTCAACATTCTTTTCTTCCCATTCATAGCTAAACACATTCATTCTCCATCCTCCTCACCTGGCCAGCCTCAGAATGGTTTACTCTTCTCATTTTACTGCTGTGAAAAATGTCTAGATCTGAATATTTATTTTTGAAAACTCCGACCTGAGCAGAGTAGCTTGTGGAAACATATAGTCTTACAACTGGCTGCCAGCTAACCTGTCCGATTGACTACGGTACCAACTATAAAATTACAAAGTTGTTAAAAAAAAAAGACAGAACCAAAGGTAATTCATCATTTCCCAGTCAAACACAAAGACCTTATATGTGTATATATAACAAGGCCAAGTTAAATACAGAGAAGCCACCACATCACACATGGTTTCACTTCAACCGTTATTCTTCATCTTTTAGTTCGTGCTTTTTATAATTTTGTATATTGTTTTTTCTAATTGTGCAGCAATTGTGTTACCTAAAGCAGTGGTCCCCAACCACTGGGCCGGGGACCGGTACGGGTCCGTGGGTGAATTGGTGCCGGGCCACAGAGAAATAACATTTCCTTTTGGATCCATTTGCATACTACTCATACTTGATCCATACCCATATTGACCAAAGAATTGAACAATAGAATGGCTAGGAATCTATCATCACTAATGCAACTATATTTGATTAGGAAATATTTTCTCAGTGAAGACAACAATAAACTCAAAATGACGCAGAAACATTTATACAAGATTCTGACATTTTATACTGGCCTGGTAGCAGAAAATTATAGGCTGTGTGCACTTGGGAAACCCTTGTTGTGTGCATTCACAGTTTATTCAGGTAGGACAATTTTATGGATAGGAAAATATTTCAGAACATCGGAAATGTAATTTTAATAAGAGGTATTTATCTGCCACAACTGAAAGACCGGTCCATGAAAATAGTACTAGACATTTAACCGGTCATACAGTAGCAAGATAGCATCCAATGGTAGAAAATACAGATGTTATCAATATTTATCTGACAAACATTTCATTTCCATCAAATCTTTCATATGCAGACCTTGTACTGGTTAAGAAAATTTCCCTAAACTACAGACATCAGCGTCTCTTTAGGCAAAATGAAAAGATAACTTTGGTTGCAGGTCTTTAATTGGAGATGAAGATTTGGGTTAACATTATTTTTGGTCGGCAGTTAGCAAACACAGATAAAACTCATCTGCAGCCCATTGGGAGAAAGAGATGCAGGACAGAAGAAATAATAGAAAAAAAGATCGAGTGTGTAGCCCCACGCTGGCAGAGAACACAAACACAGACTGGGAGAGACAGACAGACGGCCACTTCTGTGTCTCTGTGAAAAACAACCTCTCCTTTGTTTTTCATTTGATTGAGAGCATTTCAAAGCATACGAGCAGAATAAAATCAATGCCTTCGTACTAACCAACAAGGGCTGCACCCGACCATTCACTCGGCAATTACTATGCCACTTGAATCAATAGCAATACTCCCTCCACAAGGTAATTTATCCTCTTTGCCAAGAAAAAAAAAAAGCAACTTACGACTGAAGCACATTATAGGAAACCCAGAGCACCATGCACTTGAGCAAATGCGGCACGTATAACTTAAAAAATAAAAATAAACCTGCCTGTGTATGCCACTATCTGACAAGAATCCTATTTATTATGACAAAAGAGCCAAGGATGGACAATAGCAGGTGAGTCCATGCATAATTCAGATGAAAAGAGAACGAGCGTTCTTAAACAACCTTGAAAACAAAGTTGGGCGCCTCCTGCGCTCTAATACGTCAGTTAAAAGTTAATGGCTGGACTTAAATGAACATATTGTCCATTTATTAGGCCTGTTACTGCCCCATCAGTTGCATATTGCAGTCAATGCAGCGGATCTGTGGGCAGCCGTCGGAGTGTATTCCAGGACAACGCAGATATCGATGTGTGCAGCTTTAATGGTAAGAGCCCGTGAGTGCTTTGACTTTGTCTAACTCACTTTACGACTTCTCAGAAGTGCTGCTGTCCAGGAATTAATGGATTGAATAGGTTGAGGACTTGCTGCTGAAGAGGCAGCAACCGGCAATAAAGGAGGACAAGAATCATCTGTGCGCTCTGAAGGATGGGTGAAGTGCTGAAATCTATTAAAGGCAATTTCCATGGATCTCAATGTTTAAAGTCACATTAGCTGTTCGCTGTGTGGCTTTACGTTGAGAACCATGAAAGTAGCTCCTAGTTCCAATATTTGCCCTACAGGTGGCCCCAGGGAGTCAAACCCAAGAGAATAGCAGCGCTACTTCATCCAACTACACCATAATTAAACCAAACTCTTCCTGAAGTAGGTGATCCCACCAGGGACGGCTGTGTCTACATACAGTAATGTCAGGTTTATCTTCCTCTTCTTCTCCTTTCAGCTTGTCCCTTTGTTTCTTCAGGGGTTGCCACAGCGAGTCAACTATTTCCATCTCCCCCTGTCCTTTGTATCTTCTACTCTAACTCCAACTACCTCCATGTCCTCCCTCACTGCATCCATCAATCTCCTCTTTGTCTCCCATCAAACCCCTCATTGTCTCCTACCTGGTAGCTCCATCTCTAGGAGCATTCTTCTACCAATGTATCCACTGTCCCTCCTCTGAACATGTCCAAACCATCTCAATCTGTCTTCTCTAGCTTTTTTTCCAAACCTTCCTGTCTGCGTTGTCCCTCTAATCACCTCATTCCTGATCCTCTCCATCCTTGACCTCAAGAGAACCTCAGCAACTTTAGCTCAGCTATGTCTTCTGCCTATTCCTAGTGTCTGTAAGGCTTAGAGCCCAAGCCATACACTATTGCTGGTCTCACAACTGTCCTGAACATTTTCCCTTATACATTTATTAATATGCTTGAAAAATCTCATGAAGGTAGAAAGTCTTTAGGTTCAAATTTTGTTCTTGTTCTTAGTCTTAGTCACAGTTGTAGACAGTGTGGACAAGTGCTGAGAAGAAACCCAGCATGAGACAAACCATACTAGGATGGATAAAGTTTGTTGTAAAGATGGAGTAAAATATATGTAGTGTTGCAGAGGAAGAGAATGGTTGACAATCTAAGAACCTGTAAAAGTAGCAGAAAAGAGAAGGAAATGAAAAAAAAAACAAGCTATTTTACTTAAAATCACAGGGTAAAAGTTGGATTATAACTTTCCAACTTCCTCAATTTCTTTACAATCCATTTCTCTGCCTCACAGAGCAGTCTTAGAAATATTTGAGGGAGTAAAAAAAAAACTCTGGACAACTACCTGCCACTCACAGAGATGTCTTCACCCTTACATCACCCGTTTGCATCGTCTGTGATTACGTGATCCTCGATGTTTGCAAAACCTCTCCCTTTCCTTCTTCGCTTTTCCCTCCTTCCCGCTTGTACCCTCTTTCAACCGAGCTCAAAGAAAGGAGATCTTATCCCCCCGATGACTTGTGATGCACGTCTTTTCTGAGGTTACACATAAGTTACATCACTTGCCTAAACCAAGGTTGTTGCAGCGAACGATTTCGAGGAGGAACACGGTCCCTGAGTAACAGTTGGAAATGGTACCAAGAGGACTTAGCCAATCCAGCGCTCCATGCTTAAAATACAATGTAATATCAAAAAATTTCATCATGGCAGACAAAGACAGGAGGTCATTTCATATTCCAATCATCATGTGAAATGAGGACAACCTTGTTTCTCTTCTCTGCATCATTCAGGGCTGCAATGACTCGCAGTCTGTCATCGGGAATCAAACAGTCTCCATTACACACTTCATGGGCCTAAATTGCTTCTGTGCCATTGTATGAACAGTATGTTTGCAGCAATGTGTACGTGTGTTTTGATCATACGGTTGGAGGCCAAGAAAATGATGCGATAACAGTGACAGTAATACGCCACTTGAGAGCTCTCTATAAAGGCAAATCCCATTCTTCAAAATGACAATGGATTTCAATCATGCTCGCGTGCCTTTTCTTCCAGTGTTGGCGACTGGGACATAAACAATTTGCACGCCACCAGCCCTTGTGTGAGCACAAGATTGCATTAGTCAGATATGAGATGCTGTCATTGTGGAGTTAAATGGAAGGACACGTATGGAGTGACCTGATGGTGCGCTGCACTCACAAACACACGGGCAGTCAAAGGTAAACTCTGGATGTTGACAACAAAGACAGCACACATCACAAGCGCACACAGATAATGGAGTTTCTGAGGTGACGATTGCGAGGCAGTAAAGCAGCGGGGAGCCTGTGAATTGAGCAGTAATGTCCACAACGTGTCAACGTGGGCTCAAAATGGTGCCTTCGGTCGTGTTGATAGATACGGACGCACAGACGAGCAGTAATGTGTGAAGACAGGAAGCAAGACACAGAGGCAATCGAACAGATGAGGCGATGCACGCTGGAGATAGAAGCAATGGCTCAGAAGAGACATAAAGAGGAGGGAGGGAGGAAGCCAGGGACGGACAGAGGAGAGAGAAGAGGAGGACAGATGCGGAGAAGAACACAGCTGAGGGACAGGTGGGGACGATTGAGATTCAGACGGCGTACAGGGAGAAACAAGAGGAATCCATCGGTATGCACGGCCAGTAACCCCCCATTCCATTTCTATCCTCTCTTCTGCGCACCCACACACACAGACACAGCTTCATCGGCAGCCAGATGGAGCAGTATGCAGAGCATGTCCCATCAAACTCCACCCGCTTGTCAAGAAGATGCATGGATGCAACGCCCTACCACAAACCCACAAACACACAAGTAGATACACAGAGCAGGGAGGGATGCACCAGCAGACTACAATCACAACAACACCGCTTCTTCTTCTTCTCTTTCACTCACTCACATTATTATTTCCCTTCTAGACACTTGTCATTTCCATCTTCTCTGTTATTCCTCTCTCCGTCAAATCAAACAGAGTAGAGAGTAGAGATGAACCACCATCACCGTGTCCCTTCGACTTTCCCACACTCCCTCACAGTGCTCCAAGCCAACCCCTCTACACAAACTAGTTTTTCATCTAAAAAAAAAAAGTAATTTGTAATACTTTGGTGTTCTACCTGTGAGAAACCAGCCACTAGGGGGCAAAAGAAAAGCTAAAGAAGCCAGATTGAGATGGTTTGGTTGATTCATTTCAATACCAGAACTAGTAACCAACTGAATTACCATTCTTCAATTTTTAGTAAACAAATAGTTTAATATTTGAAGAAATTGTAGATTTCATTGGCATTACAAGTGAATTGACCTCCTGTAATTCTGAACCTTTGCCCGAAAGTAGTAACAGATGTCAAACTCAGGCCCGGGGCCCAAATCTGGTCCGCAGTGCAACTATATCTGGCCCGCGGGATAAAATCAAATGTGTACTAGAGTTGGCCCACCAGTATGTAGACCTTATATACTCTCAGAACTTGTTATATTAGGCATGTATGCTATTTGTTATAGCACATACATGTTGTTCTGTAAAGAAAGATTTACATAAAAATGTATCTGGAAAGACTACGAAAAGACTGAATAAAAAAAAAACAAATACCACTGATGTGTGAATTATTTCCAATGTATTTTCTTATGTGTTGATATAATTAAGTTCTGTTACAGATGCACTGTTTTCATATGAAAACTAATATTTAATTTTTACAGTTTAATCAAATATACTTGGGATTAAAGATTTGAAGTACCCTGTTAGCCTGACAGGAAATTCTAGTATATAAAGTAAAACTTTTTTGTAAAAAAATAAACTTAAAGCTTCATAGAGTTTACTTGTCGTTTCTGCCCAATATTTAACGTTTTCTATTCAAAACACTGAACAAAAAAATCTGCCCTTGTCTCCTGACCAGGCTGCACAGAACAACATCTTTCTCTGCTAAGGTGTGAAAGTTCAAGAAACAACATTGTAAAAACCATCATACTCCAGCGTTGGATGTTTCTCTCCGGGCTACATTTTTGTATTTACAATTTTTCAAACCAGCAAAGACTCAGAGAGAGATTTCTGTGTGGTGCACAAAGGTCTGAACACCATCTGTTCCATCACACTAACATGAACGTGCACACGCCAGCACATATGCACAGTAATACATAAAAGAAATGGAGAAAATCCCTCTCAACACTTCATACACACAGACACACACACACTCTGGACAATAAAACATATGTGCTGTATAACATTAGCAGCCCTTCTGTGTTTTTTCTCCAAACAATAGATTTATAGTAGTATCTGTTTTACCCATCTGTTGGAATAAAGTCTCTCTTGCAGAAAGCGGGAAAGGAAGCAAGTGTTAAGGAACAATAAAAATGATTCACGGTGCCCGTTACACGTCCTCTCGATTCAAACCAATTCCTGCCACATCTTGTTGCCAGGCAAAATTGAACTATGGGGTCTTGTAAAAGAAAAGACAAAAATAGCAAAAGAAATGGACGGTAAGGAAGGGTCAGGGGGAGGTAAAGAAAGCAGTAGAGAGTATGGCTCCTCGGAGCCAGATCCAGCAGGAAGGGTTTGCTGGGATTATACGATGAGGCCCAGTGAAACGTATTGCCAGTGGACTTTTTCCACGGCAGAGACAGACCCATGTGGAGATCAGCATATTTAGAAGAAATGGAGTTGCGTTTATTTGCTCAAAGCTTGTCTGTCATTATCATTAAAAACCTGATGCCAGATTAACGATCCAAATGTCGGATTCTGAAGAAATGGGTGTTTTAAGTCTCGTCTACACTGCAGTACAATCTGTTTGTCGACTATTCCTTCCTAAGTGGTATCTTGGACAGAATCGCTTGACCACTATGTCCAAGAAAGGACTGAACGCAAACTCCTCGTCATTGTGATCCACATCACTGCAACAAAATGTGACCTCTGTATTTAACCCATCAGCAGTGTTGAGCAATAGGGGAGCTGTGGGTGTGGAGGATGCAATGCTCAGTGGAACTCAGTAGTAACCTGGCAGATGGTGGATTCAAACCTGGAACCCTCCGGACCTAAGGCTCATTTCTTAGCCACCTGGACACTAAGGCTGCATATACTGTCTATCCTGACCACAATACTTGCCAAGCTGTGGCTAAAACACGCTCAACTTGGTGTATCTCTAATACTGCAGTAGCTAAAGATTTAGTAATTTAAAAAAATGAAAAAACTGGTTGTCATAAGTTGAAAAATGTAAATATTTTAATCATAAGTACTAAAGTACATTGGTTTTGTTGGCCCCGGATGTGAAGACTAGGACCTAAACAAAGTGTGTTGGGGAATAAAAACATCCGTCAAAATGCAATTTGTCTGTATCTGTAAAGGTCGTATGTGGAACAATATATGGACACGGTCAATATATATTTTATCCCATTTTCTACAGATATTCAGCCTCTCTCTCCCTGCTCTCTCCCCCACACACACCCACACTGTGGATGAACCACTTGACCCCTGAAGCACAAGCACAATTCGAAAGCGCTGATGCATCCACTCCATCTCTAAACACAAACAATCTAATACTCAATGAGAAACACACACAAGACCAAGTGGCAATTTGTTTCTGTTCACCTACTGGACGAACGCCTCTCCACAAGCAATTTATATCTCTGTGTATGAGCGTCCAGGCTGGGAGAAATTATGTCCCTGTCCTCGGGAGCAAAATCAATTTTCACCAGATAGTAAAAGCCTTAATGTTTTACATGTCGGTTATTCTTTACTATGTGGACAGAAGCAAAGGCTTAGGGGGAGCTGAAAGATGGAGGAGTGGCAGATGGATGGAGCGATGTAGGATGCTGGCAGTTATGGAGTGATGGGAGGAAGTAACCACCGAGATGAAAGAATCAAACATGTGGGCAGAGCAGTTCATGAAAGCGCGAGGAGTAAGGAAAAAAGAGGTGAGGACACTGAAGAAAGGGAGTGAAAACAGGAGATAACAAGCGCAGATGAGAGACAGATGGAGAAATGAGAAACAGGAGGCAGAGGACGGGCAGAGGAGAAGAGGGCAGAGGCTAACAGTAAGGCCGGGACGGTTCCTGGGGGAACGATGTGGGGAGGGAACACACTGTCTGCCTGGTGTTTTCAAAATATCACATGTCGACTGCCATGTGTTGGAAATTACTGCTGCTTAACTATCTTCCCCCAAAACCGCTCTGAAAAAATATGTCTGCAATTTATGAAATGTGTTCCAGGACTCTGTTAAGTAGAACCAGATTTGCAAAACTTAGGGAGAAAAATCCCTTTACCCCTGACCGCCCCTCCTCAGAAAACTGCTACTCTTTTCTTTTTACAATCCCTCCTCCCCACAGGAGGAGATGTTTAAACTGGGTCTTAGTCACATCTGGAGAGCAGAGAGCCAGAGAGTGATGACTGTTATGACATCACATCAGGGCACCTTTGTGGATTTACACTGTGTCGGGGTATTTGTAACCCCACTCTGGACAACAGGTCACATGTGAAGCTGTAATGATTCCCTAAAAAAATCTTTAACAATTTTTCTTTGTTCAATAAATAACCACCATAATCACCATCAAAGTTTCATAAACCAACACCAGACATGGGCAAACTAAGGCCCGGGGGCCAGATGTGGACCTTTCAGTTTTATAATCTGGCCCGCCAAAACCCATGTTTACTCATGTGTTGCAGTGCAATGTGACTTGGGTGGTGCTCCTGGAGATTGCTGAAGACGCAGCAAGATGGATGGATGGATGTAATGTAGGTAGATCAAGGTAAAAGTGTTACATTAGACCAAAGATATGAAGTTTGTCTGGAGACGTTTTACCATAATTGAATGACTGAGAATCCACATTGAAGCTTTGTTATTTTCATTTTAGAAATAGTCCCCAGCCAACAAGAGTAGACAACTTCTCTGTCTCCTTTCAAACTTGTCCCCTTTTTTTCAGGAGTTGCCGCAGCATTCTCTCCCTGTCCTCTGTATCCTCAACTCTGACTCCAACTACCTCCATGTCCTCCCTCACTGCATCCATCAATCTCCTCTTTGTCTCCTACCTGGTAGCTCCATCTCTAGGATCATTCTTCTACCAATGTATCCACTGTCCCTCCTCTGAACATGTCCAAACCATGTCAATTTGGCTTCTCTAGCTTTTTTTCCATACAACGGCAAATTAAAATAAGTTCTATTAGTAGAGAGAAGAACTCCAAGAATTCTCTCAACAAGAATGGAAATAGTTTATTTTTATGTAATTTAAGCCAATCCCATAACATGACCTTCACACATGGAGCTCCCACTCTGCATCAGACCACACTGAACTCTGTCTCTACGCCCACCATCGGTCCAACTAAAAGCATCATCGCAACAATCGCATTGTTTCTCTGCACAACACGCACAGACGGAAGAGACACACAGCCTGAACCACTCTGCAGTGCTACAGATGGATGCCACCACTCTCTCTGGATCTCTGCCAGCACCAGCTAGTGAACAGCTTGCCTGGCACAGCGCTGTGAGCGCACGCGCACGTATGTGTGTGTGTGTGTGTGTGTGTGTGTGTGTAAGCATGCACGTTCATGCGAGCTATCCTGCAGAAACAGTAGCGAAATAGCCTTGCACAGATGGGTGGCCAAAATTTCCCCCCACAGATGCACGCTCACATGCGTTCAAGAAGCAGGGGATACACACACTCACAAACACACACACACACACACACACACACACACACACACACACACACACACACACACACACACACATCTGTGCTTAGTTTAAACTTCCTGTACGGGGGGAAGTATAGAGTCCACAATTCCCGCCCACAAAGACATATGCACACATGTCAGTAGCAGCGTACGACGGAGGCCCACACGCAGACATAGACATATGCATCTGCAGCACATGCAAACACACAAACACATCGACTAATATGCTGCTTTCATCCTCAGCAGCCATTCAACCTTGCACTGAGCCGCTTGTTTTCCTCGGCACAGAGCAAGAGAAAGACAGAGAAAACATCAAGGCGTTCAGTTGGAAAGCCTCCAGTGCTGGCTGGCTGCCAGCGTCGGAGGCCTATAGATCGGCACGATCATAGGAGTGTGTTAAGACACATCGCTGTTTAATGATTTGACAATGAAATTAAGACATGAAAGCTCCGGCTGGAAGAAACAACATCGACAGAGTGTGATTACAATGCAGCTGCGTGGAGTTGTAGTTGGTTAAGAGTGCTCAGGGTGTGAAGTGACGTCTGACACGCGGCGGCTTTCACTCTCTGCTCCCTCATCAGGCGTCACTCTTTAGTAACAGAACCCTGATTTTCCGCATCGTTAATGTTTTCTAAGGAAATCCATTTACAATAAAAAAAATGCTTCGTGAGGATTTCACAGAGATGGAGAAACTTTACCAAATGAGTACGTCAGGTGGTAGACAGGCTGCTAGTCAATGGGCTTAGGTGGTTGGCAGCAGGTTTATTCGTGCCGGTACATGGGGAAAAGCAGGGAGGCTGACGGTGCCAACTGTGAACCACGGATCGGTGCCAGAACTGCCAGCCTTGCAGTGTCTGTGTGCCAACACCATCTGGGAAGAACAGTTCTGTGCGCACACATAGAGTCTCTCCTAATACAGAGGGCACACACACACACACACACACACACACACACAGACAAGAATATATAAGTATGAAGGGCAGAAAAGCAATCCACATATAGGCAGCAGGAGCAAGAACACATGGTATGAACACACACACACACACACACACACACACACACACACTCACACGCCCAGCCGACCACTGACAGCTCACCATCTGTGTGTCTTCTCCCCCTTCCTGCCCTTGTTTCCCTGAGCTTGTTCCCCCTCATCCTCCCATCATGTCTCGCTGGATGGATTTTCAACATACGTACAGCACAACACGCACGCAGCGTCACACAACCCCAGGGTATTGACTCCTGATATATATTTTATAAAGTAGCATATTGTATATGATTACAGTGTGTCAACACATGACAGGTTTTTCCCTGATTACTTACAACAAGACAGACAGAGTCCACAGAGGCCTCAGGGATGCATTTCTGATCAATCCATCCCTGGCACTGGTACAGACCAGATGAGAGACTTTGCAGGTCCACTGTGTTATTAATGCATTCTTTCGTCATTCAGTCAGTCATAAACCTGTTACTAGTTAACTCTCTTGGTCTTGATTTGGTCCACCCAAATCACATTGAACCATATTGTAAGGTGAGGCCACAAGAAGTTCTGTGGGACTGGACGACGCTATAATCAGAGCACCTCAGAGCAACCTGGCAGCTGGTGGATTCGAACCTGAAGCTTAGTGGACCCAAGTCCGATTCCTTAACCACCAGGCCACCACTGCCGACTTCACCAGAATACAGACACTACCATTCACTAAGTAACTAACATTCACACCTAGAAACCTGGCTTCTCTTGGACATTGGGAGGAAACTGAAGTACAATGTAATAACATAAAAACTACATTCAGACAAAGATTAAGGCAAAATTGCCAACCAATCCTGCATCACACTGCTCATAGAATTATTATCATTATTTCATCATGCAGATACAGTATATTCTATAAAGTTTACTAGATATAACCTGTGCACTCTAAGGGAGGAGGGAGCAATATCTTGCACCAAGCCTGCAATTAATATCTGGAGAAGGGGAAATATTTACAGTTTTTTTATATAAATATCCACTATGTTTGCGGCCCACTCAGAACGGGTCCGTAACCCACTTTTGGGTCGAGACCGACCAGTTGAGAACCACTGCTCTAGTTCACTGAGTGCTTTGCCAAGATTACATCCCACCCACATCTGTCTGGCTTCCTTCAGCCCACGTCAACATTTTCTTAATGAATGTACATGATTTGGATATTTTTTGATGTGTCCTGCGTCAAAGATGTCTCCATTGCTTTGCCAGCATTTTGCAGCTAATGGACGGACACTAGCACTGCACGCTGACAGTAGCTGTGTCGTGTCGAGGCTGGATATGCAGTGGTGAAGTGTAGGCTGGTAGGAGGTCATAACACTATGTTTTTCCGCAAGTGCAAATGAAAACAAGAATCAGAGACGAGGAGGTAACGTGAGTTCAGAGCTGTGGTATTCACATCAAAGACCAAACTAAAACAGGTCAGTGTCTTTACCAGAGTTTTGCCTTGGGTGAAGTGCTCGCTCTCATCTGTTCCTCATTTGCAGCCTCTGAACCGATGCTTAAAAATGAAGGCTAAAAAAACCCAGGCAGACATCAGTTCTCCACATGTCCTTTCTTGTCCCGCAGCGTCGCAAATGAACTCTAATCTGTTTGCTCATTTGCTGAATGTTACATTAAGAAGAACAGCTTTGTTAAATTTATGTGACGTTTCATGCTGAATCTCTATCTTGGGACGGAGCGTTGTTACAACAGAGCTGTTGGTTTGTTACTCTAACAAAAACCATTTCCAAAATTATGAACACCTCTTTCTCAACTGGAGAAAGGTGTGAGGAGCGATCAGTGATAGAAGACAATCAGTCAGTGTGAGACCAGTCATGATGGATGGATTAGAGACAGAAGAAAGGGGACAGAGCTGAAGGTGGAGGAGTTAAAGATGATGAGATTCTTTTGAGAGAAAAGAATGCACAGGATTAGGAATTAGGTCATGAGAGGGACAACACAGACAGGAAGGTTTGTAGAAGAAGCTAGAGAAGCCAGATTCAGATGGTTTGGACATGTTCAGAGAAGGGGCAGTGGATACATTGGAAGAAGAATGAAGAAGAATCCTAGAGATGGAGCTACCAGGTAGGAGGCGAAGAGGAGATTGATGCATGCAGTGAGGGAGGACATGGAGGTAGTTGGATACAGATACAGAGGACAGGCTGTGGTGGAAATTGTTGACTCGCTGTGGAAAAGGAGAAGAAAGAAGATAAATGTATCTTTCTCCTTCTCAGTGATCTTGATTGACAAACATTTCTCTTTTTCCTGTAAATCAATCCCTCAGTTCGCCTTCTCTTTCGTTCTGCTGTGTTCTTATCACTCGCACCCATCGTCGCCACTCGTCTCTTCTCTATTTCTGTTCTTCTCACTGTCCTTTATTTAACCCTCTCTAAAGCCCCACGTGCTTTGGCAGCAGCAGCAGCATCAGCCTTGTTACAAATCTCTTCATGACTCCATATTCTCTCCTCTCTAAACTCTCCGGAGTAGAGCTGCCCTGAATCTCCTCCTCTTTGCTTATGAGTTTTCTATTCTCTCTAGTTTATTATTTTTAATTGTTTTTTTTCTACTTGGTTTGGGATTATTGTGCCAGTATTTTTTATTGGCCCCTGCAAGACTAAACTGTTTATATATTTGTAAGCAGGATTGATTGGTTTATTGAGACTGTATTTTTACCATTATTATACAAACAAGTCCACAGTGGTGGCCTAGTGGTTAAGGAAGCAGACTCGGGGGCCGCAGGGCTTCGGGTTCAAATCCACCAGCTGCCAGGTTGCCACTGAGGTGCTCTGAGCATAGCACCATCCAGACCCACAGAACTTGTTGTGGACTCACCACCCACAGGAAGACTCACAGTATGGTGCAATGTGATTTGGATGGTGCCAGCTGCCCCTGCGACCCGCAACGGACAAGCAGAAGAAGATGAATAATAATAAAAAAAACTCAAATAAAATAAAGTATATATGCATATATATATATACACATATATACATAAAAAGAAATAGGCACAATAGTGTATATATACATATATAATATAGTATAGTATATATGTATATATATACACATACATATATATATATATATACATATATATATATATATATACACACACACTATTGTGCCTATTTCTTTTTGCTGTTGTCTACTATCTTTTTGGAAATAGCTCTGCTATAAACCCTCAGCCCTCACTCCTCCTTCCAGTGCTCCCTCTCTCCTGCTCTCACTCTCTCTCCTTCTGCTTTGCGATCATCACAACATCTGATTAACATATGTCTGGGTTTTCACTCCCTGTCAGCTTGCAGGCATCTGTGCACACACACACACACACACACACACACACACACACACACCAACACCCGGGCTCTTGAATTCACAGTCTGATTCACCAAGTCTCAGGTTCAGAAGTCAGAAAAAAAAAAAATCCAAAATGTCCCCAAACATACCTCAACCTACATTTACTGAGTGCGTGTATACAAATGTCTAACACAATGAGACAAATCTCCACATTACTGCGAGGTTACATGGCTGATGTTCCCCAGTGAGACGCTTAGAATGCCAGTAATGGAGGAGAGGGTGAAAACGGATGGAGAAATATAATAGGACAGCCAGAGAATGGAGATGGAGACAGATGGATGTGTCTGTTTGTGTGATTTTGTGCCTCTGTGTGTGTGTGAATGCTGATAAACAAGAGCAATAGCTCCACCATCTCCCCGGAGACTTGTGGTCCCCAAAATTACTCAGTCTCACAGTCGCTCTCTCCCTCTCTCTCTTCTTTTAAGCTCATATTTCCTTCCACGAGCAGACGATGACACAATAGGTTTAGTTTATCCAATAAGCTGCAAGAGGGAAAGTGAATTTTCACGACACACTTTCCATTTATTGTAATCCGAGATCTTTGTATTGAATATTTGAAACCGCGGTGCCAGGAAGACTTGACATGCTGAGCTGTACAGTCCCGACCCATACCGATACAGAGACACAGAGATCGATCAATATGAAAAGAGTGACACGGTTCGCCAAACAGAATTATTAACCAAAACAAAGTTTTCCCATGAAATCGAGCTGTGTATTAGGCCTAAACTAATTTGCAGTGACTTTTGTCTGCCACAAAAATTCCAAAAAACCTGAGGCTAAGGCATTTCTGCCAAATATTTTCTCTTTGTTATTTTAATTACAACTTCTAATAGTTAGGGAAGATCCCTACACTGGTGTCCAGTCATTCAGTTGAACTCAGGCCAGGTAAATCCAACAGATAGAAGAAATGGAACAGCCTTCGCTGCCAGACCTGCTGTGACAGACAGAAACCTCACAATCAGTCAGCTCCAACCTCAGGATGTCTGGAAGACCTTGATCACTATAGGTTGGTAAAGATGTTACACTGAACCAAACTATGGAGTGTATAATGAACTGGACCCATGCCTATATGGACTTAAGTCAACACACGATGGCTGAATCACAGAGAAATCCAATTCCAGAAAACAACTTGTTTCTTCTTGATCCCTGTGTCACATAGTATTTGTTTTTAATATATATGTATTTTTTAATTTTTAAAACTTTATAAATCTCTCTGGAGTAACAGGGCACCTCAGCGGTAACTTGGCGGTGGGGTAATCACACTCGAGGCCTTGTGGACCCAAGTCCGTCTCCTTAACCACTAGGCCACCAAGTGCCCCCACAATTTATTGTTTTTTAATGCAATGGGAAAAAGTAACAAATATTTTCTGAAGTTATCTGGAAGCAACGTTGCTACTCAGACTCCTCACTGATTTTAACGTTAAAGACATTCTTAGTAGTTTTTATTTACTGCGATTCTCTCTGACAAACCTCCCCTAATGTTTCTTACTTTTCTCCTTTTTAGGGGATACGTGGACACGACTCAAAATGTGAAAATTGCAATTTCTTTGTCTATATTTTCTAAATAACAGATTTAAAAACCAAACAACACAGGTAGCTCTAACACAGGTGTAAATGATGCTGATGCCTCTTTTTCAAGCCATTTGTTCTTTTTGTCCCAGACCGTCCTGCATTCACCATCTCTTCCGCCGCAAAAACATGTAATAACATTGGCAGACATGGGCAATCAAACACGCACTTCAGCTTGACAAAACGGATAATCCAGTTGACAGCGAGAGGCTTTGCAAAACTCTAAACAGCGCTGATTGTTGACATCAGTTTTCCTGTTGTTACACCTATAATTCCACCTGCTAGTAACACAGTCATCTGTCATTTGGACACTTTTGTTAAAAAAGGACAATGATACAGGAGGCGTTGTGAATATTGCTCATTGCACGTTTCCGCTTGTACGTGTTACGAGTCGTGCTGTGTTAAACGACTCTCTCGGTGTGTGAGCGTGTCTGCCAATGAGCATCAGGGCTTTACTTTATGCAAGAATTCAACAAGAAAAATTGACCAGTTGGAAACGCAATTCCGGGATGGAAATAACTAAACAGATACACGCTGCACGTCTCCTCTCCTGCCTCCTCCCTGGCTCAGCCCTGTCAGCTCCTAACTGCACCATTAAAGAGTCTTTGTCAGTACATGGGCCGCTATATGGGCTTCAATTCAAAGAGGTTGAATAAAAAGGCTTTCTTTATACAAATGCATTAACAAACTGGTTTGTCACATATGCTGATGAGAACGGTGGGGGTTTCACTTAGTGTCGACCTGTTGTGTGTGAAACGGAATCTACTGTGTGTGAGTGAGCGTGAGTGTGTGCGTTGAAGAGGATCGAGGGGTGTAACCAAGATGAATGGAAATGACTTTTTGTGGAAGACTTGATAAACTCAATGGAGCTTTGGAGGGGTCACTCAATGATGAGTCAATGAGGAGGAGTTGAATAGGGAATGATGGGGGGTGAGGGAGTAAGACATACATAAAACACTCCCCACTTACCTCCCTCCCTTCTCTCGCTCTCTCGTTCTGCTCCTAAAGCCTTTCCAAGTGTGCGTTAAATCAGTGGTCCCCAACCTTTTTTGCACCATGCACTGGTTAAATGTTTTGTACTATTTTCACAGACCAGTTGTTGTGAATGATAAATACCCCTTAATTAAAATAAATATCTGGTGTTCTGAAATATTTTCCTACCTATAAAATATTCCTACCCGAATTAACTGTACATGGGCACACAGCCTATAATTTTCTACTAAACGATACAAGATTCTAACCAAAATGTTAGAATCTTGTATCAATGATTCTGCATCATTTTGAGTTTATTGTTGTCTTCACTGAGAAAATATTCCCTAATCAAATATAGTTGCATTGTTGATGATGGAATCCTAGCCATATTGTTCAGTTCTTTTGTTGATATGAGTATGGATCAAGTATAAGTAATAGCCAGAAGGAGACATAATTTCTATGCGGCCCGGCACAAATACACCTATGGATCAGTACCGGTCCCCGGCCCAGTGGTTCGGGACCACTGCATTAAATGGCACGGTGTGATTGAAGGGAAGATATCGGCAGGTAGAAAAATTTGTAGAAATTTCACATTTTCCAAAAGTTGGTGGACTGTCACAGTTATAACCTCAGCATAGGTCATTGCTAATTCTCTGCCAGTCTGAGCAAATGACGCAGGAGTGTGGAGGAAGAGAAGGGACTGGCAGACGGAGAAACATACACAGATGGAAAGATAAACGAAGAGAAATTCTGGCAGGGCTGCACAACAGTGAGAGTAAAGGGAAGAGAAGATTAGGCCAATTGTTGGCTGCCGTCCTCCCCCCGACTTTCTCCACCTCCCTCCCCTTTAGGTTGTCAAGGCATCGACCAAAGTTAGACTCGGTTTCAGTGCAATCTGACGCAACTCGCCAGAAACACTGTCTCGACACCAAATATCAAAGTCCCAGTCGTACCCCGGTCAACAACTGAAGACAGGGACTGTGTGAAATGTGTCCAAGACGTCTCCGACTCCAACTGGACGGACTTAACTGGACAGTTACTGTGATCTGAACAGATTGCAGAGGAGAGAGAGAGAAGTCAAAATAGGAGGATAAGTCGAAATAAAGAAATGGCAATGTCATTTCATTTTTTTAATTCAATATTTCAGTTATACAATTGTTAAATTGTATAACAGTAGAAGACACCATCACAATTTAGAGTAGTTGATATAGAGCCTGTAGAAAAACTAGTTTTTGTTTAGGGTCTAAAAACATTAGATTAAATCAGGTTTTTTAGCAAAGCCAAATATCAGAGCTGCAAAAAACTGAAGATGCTGAAGATTTTTGGTTAGGAATCCATTTCCAAACAAAACTAAAATCCATAAACCTTCTCATCTCGCTCTTTAGTATTTATTTTTTGTCCGTCATTTTCAGAAATCTTCTGAATTTGTCAAAACCTTTACTCTGTTTGTTAATTTACCCTTAATAATGCACAGAAGATTGCAAATGCTCTCCCTTGACGCGTAGAAGCTGTTAGAGACAATGTCAATTGATGGGTCAAAAATTAAAGATTGTGTTATCCGATTTATATATATATATATATATATATATATATATATGAATACATATTTAAAATATCTCCTTTTGGAATACAGCTAGGGGAATAATGAGCTGGGAAAGACAGAAGGAGGAAAAAGGCGTAAAGTGAAGACAAGGGAAAGAGGAAACCAGTTTGTGTAAGTAATGGACCACAACCACTCCACTGCTGTGTGTGTGTATCTGTGTGCCATATGCATAATGACTGTAAGTGAACAAGAAGTCTACTAACACAAGAACTCTGGAGGAAGGGAGGTTAGGCGTGTGCTCAGCTTTTGTGGGAGCATATGCGAGTCTGAGGAGACCAGAAAAAGAAGCAGCAGCAGAAAGACGGAGAGTAAAAGCCAGTGTGCAGTCCAAACGGTGCAATCAACGGAGGGGGGTGGGGAGGGAGCCAGCGAGAGACTCCCTGAGTGTACGGCAGGTCCCCAGCCATCTGGACACTCTGCTCCGCTCCCCCTCCTCCTCCCTCCCTAGCTCCCCCCTTGCCTTCCTCTCCTACTCCTCTGCCGACTGGTGTGCTATTCATGGCGGACCCATTTCACCTTTCACTGTGTTACGGCTGCTTGCCACAATACATGCTAATGAGGTAGAACAAATGACTTTTTTGCTGTGGGTGCACGCATGTGTGCGGGCCAGGGGAGGAGAGAGAGGGAGAGAGGGAGAGAGGGAGGGAGGAGAGCGAGTGGGCGGAAGGGATGCAGAATACTTTCAATCTCAGCTGCCTGCTACCGAACCAGTTGCTTAAGTGCGGTTGGAGTTGTTAATGGTGATGCAAAAGCCGTTTCTTTTTTTTTCACCTGAAGGCACAAATAGCGGCAAATGACTCAAACATAATCTGATGTGTCTGCACACAGATGCTTGATTTCCGAGCCAATGGAAACAGTGAGCCCTTAATATACTCAATAAACCTTAGTGTCTGGGGAACTGTATTTTAAATACCTGCCCAACTGTGCCTCAAGGATCTATAGCAAATAAACCATATGATTACAAAAAGGGCACTACCCCGTCCTCCAGCTTGAGGAGGCTCAAACAATCTTCAAACCGTGGCCACGTTCCATTTAGGTGGTGCTGAGTGACTTGGCCCAGTTCCAATCTGATCTGCTAAGAGATGATAAAGTGTAGAGGTGGCTGTCAAACGGACAACGGAGGAGGGGATACGGAGCGCGTCTGAATTTGCCGTACAAAAGATGACACAAGATGATGGGGGAGCTTGATTTGTTGCAACAGACCGCTCATAAGACGAGGTGACACACGTGGCTGTTGAAAAACGTGCAGACACAGGTGAGCTAACAGTCAGATGACGCAGGGCGCCAAATATCTGACGTGTCAACGGGCAAAACAGCAACACTGGGAAAAAGCCTAACAACGTGGCTGGGACAACAAAAAAAGGAAATGTAAATTGCATGATCTATTTTCTTTCGTCACTAGGTGGCGCTAATGATACATCTGAACAGATGCCAACTTTTTCTTCCCCTCCCCCTCTTCCCTCTGTCAGTTTACAGTGAATCACGGTAACGGCCTGGCACGGCAGTCATACTTGACGGAGCGCGACGATCCCTGCGAAGCACACCGGCGTTAGCAGGAGTTTCAAAATCAAAGCTGCTGAAAGGTCCGGCCTGTGACAGTGAGCCGTGGTTTTTTTTAGACTGTGTGAGAGAAAAATTATGTGTTTCAAATCAAGAGGACAGATCCTGACCGTAACCACACAACGTTGTGTCCCTGTCATCGGGCGACTATCGTAATGAGGGGTAAACGTAGGGGCCAGATCTTTACCTGAGGGAAAGGGAA
Organism: Paraplagusia blochii; assembly: GCA_016785265.1. Lineage (NCBI taxonomy): Eukaryota > Metazoa > Chordata > Actinopteri > Pleuronectiformes > Cynoglossidae > Paraplagusia > Paraplagusia blochii. The sequence continues at coordinate 118,949 of JAFBJS010000564.1, read as the reverse complement.
AGGAAGTGGCTGTTCCAGCTGCTAATTTAAGCATTGTTGTGTTTTTCTGTAACTGCTGCTAAAATTACCACCACCCATAATTGACAGTCTAGGATAAAAAGAGACATTTTAAAGACAGAGCAAAGTCAATGTAGAACCACAGGATGAAAAAGTGTGTGTCCCTGTAGGACTTTTCCCTCTTCTGCAAAGACAAGACTAGTTTAAGGACATTAAATGTCAATGGAATTTGACATCATAAACGTGTGAGGTCAGCTGAATGTTTCACAAGCTGATATGGAATTTAGATTTTTTTTTTTTATCGCTCTGCTGTGAGCTCTTATAATAATAATATTAATTTTGTAGCTCATGCAGAATAGTAAGTACTTTTTAAAGTAGCCCAGTGCGCCAGAGTCACATGCATGTCGTTCTTTCTAATACTTTACAGGGAAGATGAGACAGGAGTCTTTCCACCCAGATGTAAAAATATATGATGTGTTTATTTCTACCTAAGTGTACCTTAAAATCTACATCCCTACAACTCTGATCCCAAGTAAGGCCAATGCAAACATGCCTCAGTAACAGGTGTTAAACAAGTTACCCTCAGAATTGTTTTTATTTATATATATATTATTTATATATATATATATATGTCATAAATCATATAAAGAGCCAGCTCTGCTGAAGGGAAACAACCAGTGTTTTTCACTTTCACCACAAAAATAGACCTAAACTCTGTCTCACTGAGGTTTTTGATGGAAATGGTGCCACAGTTCCTTTGACTCGTGCAGCAACAGGAACCAGGCCGTTCCTGGCTCCCCTCCCGGCCCCGGGGGCCCAGCCCAAGTCTCCACACAATGGACGGTCAGAATGAGAGGAACCACTGGTCACTGAGAGATAGCCTCACTGGTCAGGAACCAGAAAGGGAACGAGAAGGAACCTGGGAGGAGGGGAAGAGGATTGGGAACCCGGAGAGAAAGGAGAAGGGTGGAGATGGCCAGGGTCAGGATGTGTGTGCGTCAAATGTGGAGGGGACAGGGAAGGACAGTATTGAGCTTTGCAGATAAGTGTCCTGTTCTCATGGCTTGATTTGAGCATACACACACATGCACACACATACACACGCACGCACACACACAAGGATTAAACTCTCTCTCTCTCTCTCACTGTCTGGATCCAGGATGTTTTCAATTAAGCCTGAACAGGATTTTTGGTTGGAAGTCCAGATAAAGGATAGCAGATGGGGAGGGCTGGGGTGAGATGGGGGAACTGGTGGCCCTGGACTTGACCTCCTGTGTCCTGGCTCCTGCCCTGTCCTATCTGCCTTCCTCAGACTCAGCCTGGGGCATTTAACAATGACTCCAAAGGTGGTTCAACCACCGAGACAAACACTGGACATAAACGCTGGTCGGAACACGGCCCAGGTCTGCTCCAGGCTTTATTTTTGGGGGTCTGCAAAGGAACACAGATATGTAGGCTGAATGTTTCCATGACAACTGGGGCAGCAGATATCCTCTCCAAATGGTCACGACTAAAGGACAGAGGTCGAAGTCTGTACATGCAAAATACCTCAACACTATGTATAGAGTAGGATCAGTAAAGAAGGCCATTTTTACACTTTTTTTTTTACACCAATTTTAACCTTAATCAGTGGTCCCCAACCACTGGGCCGGGGACCGGTACTGGTCCGTGGGCAAATTGGTGCAGGGTGATTGCCAGGAGAAACAATGTTTCCTTTTGGCCCCATCTGACTATTACTTCCACTTGATCCATACCCATATCAACAAAATAACTGAACAATAGAATGGCTAGGATTCTTTCTTTGTTTGACTAGGAAAAAATATATAAAAATAAATAACAAAATAAAAAATGGGTCATATTCTTCTTCTTTGGCACAAGTGCACCATTACTGCAGCCCTCAGACTCCAGACAGACAGGGACTGTCTGGCCTGTCCAGAATCAAAAGCACTCAGTTATATCAGTAAAGATAGCTTTCCCAGGGGCACAAATCTATTTCCACTTTAAATTTTAGGGCATTTAAAACAACGGGCTTGAACTAACAGGCAGTGGGGTTGAAATGAAATAAGTAAAAGACATTAAAGACGTAGAAAGGACATAAAAAACAAAGACAAAGAGCAAACAACATGTGGAAAAATGTAAAATAACAATAGTTCCCAGGAAAGAGGATTCAATGACTATGAAGTACTGATTTATATCATAAAAGTCAAGAGTTTTTCAGCCAATTACGGACCAATGGCATAAAGACGTTTTATCATGTGAGATTTTCAGGGTTGAGACTCGAGAACATCATCTTTTTAAAGCTCTCAGGCTAATTCCATGAGTACAGACTTTTTTTTTCTCAAACTCTCCATCTGAACACGCTCTATAATTTTCTATAAAAGTGGAGGAGCTATATATAGTCGGCTGCATGTAGCTGTGGTTAGGGTTGTTGTGCGAAGGTCTTGACACGGGTTAGTTAAATACAGGTTGACTGATTTCATGTGTTAGATTTCCCCAAAATGCTTAAAGGCTTAGCATGGCAGCAGCTTAACATCCTGCACACAATCTCAAAAACACATCAGAGGCCTGAGACCTGGAGTCTGAATCCAGGCTCAGCAATTTGGAAAGTCATAAATGCTGTTTAACATCTTGAATGGGTTTATTTCTTCTCTTTCTTCCTCTCTCTTTCTGTTGTCTAACACTACCTCCGTCTCCCCCCTCTCTCCTCCCTCTGTGGCTTCTAGCGTCAGGCTCCAGTGGTTTAGAGACACTCACATAAGTGTCCCGCTTCGCTTTTCCCTTTTCTCTGTTTCCCCCACTTTCTCTATTTTCATCTGGGTCTTGTTCTCTGGCAACTGGCACAGGCAATTAGACTTACATCAGAGCCGTGGCTCAGACGCAGCCTGGCTCACCCTGTCTAATGACCTGGCTCTGATTCCCAAACACAAGAATCCCATTTTGGAATCAATCTCACATGTGTCATGAAACACTGGCATCTTAAACCTGACAGCGTAATCAGACAGACTGGCACTGTTAAAGCTGTTGTCCTTGTTTTACAAACACAGGCCCCTTTATGTTGTCAGTGTTGGAACTAAGACAAATACAGAAGAGACCAAGTCCTTCTCATGTCCTAACCCTGGTACTACGGGTCACCAACTATATCTTGTCAGTCACCTGGGGTGCCAGAAACCTAAAGAAAATGAAATTTAATATTTGTAAAATCAGTATTTGATGTTTGATATGTAATCTTGGCTTAGCAGCCCGTTTATTGGTGTTGATTTATTGATTTAATCACGATTATTCCACAGCTCCCTTTGGATTTACCAGATAAAAACCCATCCCATTCATTTACTAAGACTAATTGATCCCAGTCTTCTCCACCATGTTTCCCTCTCCCCTCCCTGGTACCATTCGCCTTGTCTCCTCCTCATCTCCACATTTGTCTCTCAAATCAATTCCTCTTGTTATCTAACGTTCTCCTAGTTAAAGATGCTGAGATTTTCTTTAGGAGTGACTAGGATGGACAGGATCAGGAATCAGGTGATTAGAGGGACAACACAGACTGGAAGAGTTGGAGAAAAAGCTAGAAAAGCCAGTTTGAGATGGTTTGGACTTGTTCAGAGGAGTGACCGTGGTTACATTGGTAGAAGAATGATCGTAGAAATGGATCTACCAGGTAGGAAACAAAGGATGGATGCAGTAAGGGAGGACATGGAGGTAGTTAGGAGTTAGAGTAGGAGATACAGAGGACAGGGGGAGATGGAAATTGTTGAATCGCTGTGGCAACCCCTAAAAAATGGACGAGCCGAAAGGAGAAGAAGAAGACCTGACGTTTTCTGAAGATAAATGTTAATTTCTCCACAGATTGAACCCAATAGAGTTGAATAAAATGCCCCAGGTGACCACAGGATGCCTGATATAAAATCCTGACATCCTGACAAAGTCTACTCGTATCCATATGTTAGGTGATTGTTAGCAGTAAGATTTCAGTGTGAACACACACACACGCACATGTGGTTGTACCAGTGTGTTTGTCTTATTCCACTCATGATCAGCTGGTGACTCGGCCTTGTTATTGCCCATCCAGCAGAAGCCCCGGGGCAGTGCACGACTAATGCATTAGTGTCTTTGGCATTAAGGGGCATCTGTCATGAATGGGTACATGGTTTCGTCTGATCGCGTGTTATGGCCTAGGGCAAATTGGCAGATGCTCATAAAGGCTTATTTTTTCTAACCAAACACAGAGACTACGGGTGGCTCTGAGCATGTGGTGCTGAGGGATGGTTCATGTTGGAACAAAAAAAAAAACACCAAGAAAATACTGCTTTCTGCCACAGTGAAAAATACAGGGGTGTCTGTGTTTGTTATATGTACAGCAGTTGTGTTAGAAATGTTCTCTTATGAGTTAAATCTCCATAAACTATACTTATTTCTCTTGATTAAAGACATACAGAGAAAGGAAAAAGTAAATACAGACTCATCCCTCCATGATCAGATGTTGTTACAGTAAATCCAACACCTTTGCAGTCGCAACCATTTCCAGAAGCTTCTGTGAATTTCCCCGAGCAAAGCTCCTTGAGGGATTAATAAAGATTCTCTCTAATCTGTCTAATCAAAACAAAACAGTGACACAAGGAGGGAGGAAAGTGAAGTCTTTCCAAAACATCACTGTGTGGAACACCACAGTCATGAGGGATAATGGATATGACAACAACAACAGACTGACAAAAGAGACAAAAAGAAACATAAAACTCCTAATAAGCAAAACAATAAAATTCTACTGTTATTATACCAAAGGGAGAAAAGGCCCAAAGGAACAATTATTACTAGGGTGTGAAGAAAAAAAGTGCCATAAACTGCCATCATATCCTTCTGTATTCAGATAATGTCGCACTGCAAAAACCATGACAAGCCTATTTGTGTGTAAACTGAGATTTGCACAGCCTATTCTCAGTGGAAGTCATTTATTTCACCATGTAATCCTAAAGTCTTGCTTGCATCATCAAATAAACACCAGAAGGAATGATTATTTTGCAAGACGAGGTCAAAAATATTTTTTTACATCTACTTTTTGGGACTGAAGCCCGAGTCATAACTAACGGAATGTCTAACTCAGTGGTCCCAGACCACTGGGCCGGGGACCAAACACGGTAGCCCCATCTGACTATTACTTACATTCGATCCATAGGATTCCATTATCAATAATGCAACTATATTTGATTAGGAAATATTTTCTCAGTGTTAAACCCAAAATGACGTGAGTTATTGATACAAGATTCTAACCTTGTATACTGGTCTGGTAGGAGAAAGTTGTAAGTTGTGTGCAGTTGAGAAATCCTTGTTGTGTGCATGCACAGTTAATTCTGGTAGGAAGATTTTATAGGTAGGAAAATATTTCAGAACACCTTAAATTAAATTTTATTTAGCGGTATTTATTTGTACTTATTAATACAAGACATTTAAACGGTCCGTGGCGCAAAAAAGGTTGGGGAACACTGGTCTAACCTTTTGCTCAAATAATCACCTTCTTATACCATCTGTGTTTTCTTAGAGGTTTTCTGCGTGTGTGAGAGTTAGTGTGTGTTTGATGTAAATCTCATCTGTGCGATGGTTAAATTCACAAAGTCACAGCTGTGCCACAGTGCACCAACCCTGCACAGCCGTCAATTCTACACGGTCAATTAAATTCTGAAAATGATGATGCCTCTCTCTCTGCTCTCTACTATCTTGCAGTACGTTTATCTGCATTAAAAAAACAGAAAGTCTTGACTTTTCATGATCAGGGAATATTTTGGACTCTGACTACTCGGACTTCTCAAATGTGCAGTTGAGGTGCTGAAAAGGACCCCGGGGTCCTACTCTAACGGCTAAGGGTAAGGGGGTTTTCCTCTCACCAAAGCATCCTCCGACTCACATCCAGGCAGTAATTTGTCCTCTCACCGGGGAGGCATAAAAACAGAACCCCAAATTCTTTGCAGTTATGGAAAAAATGAAGAAGGAACCAAAAAGCCAAATACTTTATCTCCGCCTCTAACTGAAAGTTATTACATTTTCTGAATGGTATGACTTTCTAATGGGTAGCACATGTGAATATGTGCACAGGCTCGGAGAGCAGTAGTTGAGGCTGACTTAATAGTGCGAGCAGAGGGGGAACTGCGAACCTTTGGCTTATAAAGGATACTTGTTTCCCTGCCGCACCGAAAACCAGATGTTGATAAAGAGGCATAAGGGGAGGAGAAGGGACAGATGGGTAAGAAATTACCATCACCCGGGCCAAAAATCCTCAAACATCTGCAAAAAAATTTCTGACCTTACAAGGGGAGATGGATTTATGCTCTCCCCTGGATTTTTATTGCTCCGTGAGATTCCCCTTTCCCTCCTCTACTCCACGCCCACTCTGCGTAGCCGGGACGAAAGAGTTGTGCCGCAATCTGGATCTGATTAAATCCTGGAAAAAAGATTGGATTCTTCCACAAATGACTCTATCGTGTTGAGAAGACAAACATGTCAGTACACCCCAGGAGCCGTAAAAAAAAACTTCAGAAGTGCGCCTCCCTATCAAAGTCCGCCAAACTTTACTATCAGGCGGGCTAACTCAATATGAAACACCGTAAATGTTCAGGCATGTTGAAACACGCACGCCGGAGTGTGTGTGGATATCACACACATGTGAGGCTAAAAATATAATTCCTATCATATTTCTAAAAGAGGAGTTTGGTTACCATGGTGATACATCTATGGAACCATAAAACGCGCAGCTGAGGATGACATGTCCATATGGAGAGACATTAACAGAGGGCTTGAACAGATGCTTTGATGAAAGGGCTGTCAATTGCAAATCCATAAGAGCAGCTGGGGTCATGAATACATAACTGATGGCACTGCATCGTATACATGGATGGACATGTACATGGGATTATGTCACAGATTAGACAGATTATAGGGACAAAGATAAGATAAACAGACAGATAGTGTAGATCCAGGAACAGAGAGTAAGAGCAAGACAGAGGGGGATGGATGGATGGATGGATGGATGGATGGATGGATGGATAGATAGATAGATAGATAGATAGATAGATAGATAGATAGATAGATAGATAGATAGGTAGATAGATAAATAGATAAAACTCACTCACTCAATCTATTCCTTGTGTTGGTGAACTCCAACAGT
>JAFBJS010000564.1:27967-111561 GCA_016785265.1 Paraplagusia blochii | reverse complement strand
GTAGATAGATAGGTAGATAGATAGATAAAACTCACTCACTCAATCTATTCCTTGTGTTGGTGAACTGCAACAGTTTTCTTCACTTAAACAACATTTAGAGAGAGAAAAACCGGGATTTTTCGTCATCTGCTCTTAGAGAATAAAAGCACAGTAGGTTTAGTAGATCTGACTGAAATCCTATTTTTTTGCAGGTGGAAATATTGTTGTTAAAGAGACAAAATCTGCCGTCACTTTGGACACCGCGACAAAACCGAGGATGTAAACACTTAGTGGGGCGGCCCCAACAATTGAGAGTGTGGGCAGATGAACGACTGTGGGGCCCGGTAGAATGCACTCCACCAGTTTAACAAAATTGGGCTTTTACTTGGCACCCTTTTGGGAAAATTGACCAGATTTTTCTACCCCCTCCTGCCTCCCTCTAACCTCTACAACAGTCTCCTCAGATACTCTGCCTCGTTCTCTTTGAACCAATTTCTAAAATAGGCCTTCCTTGAAATAATTGACATTCTGCGTTTATCATCACAGACACCTGCTGTTGGTTTGACAACAAGACAATCGGATGGAGCAAGCCACTGTCGTTCCATTGTCCTATCTCCCGGTTCGTCACTGACATTAACTGACAACAGCTGGAAGCCCTGTCTCCTCACAATACCCATCATGCAAGTCAAATTCAGCCACAAAAGGAAAGAGCCTCATTATTTGGCTGCAGTAGTGAGATATTAACCGGCAAATGGAGGCGGCCATATTTAGTTGTGATGATAGATAAAAGGCAGGGGGAGCGACTGGAAGTCGGCGAACAACAGCATCTGCCTCTGCTCCGCCGCTGCTCATAAGTGTGTTTTATTAGGATTATTAGAAAAACACATTTCAGCGGCAGATGTGTAGGGACTGTACAGACTTACTCACACAAGACGTTTACAATATATGAATACATGCTGAAACTCACACACAGCTCCGTTTCTTCTTCTTCTATCCTCTCTCTGGCTGTAATTGACTGGAGACGTCAATACTCGCAGGGAAAAAACAGTGGGTCCACTGTCTGCATGTATCGATCCCCTCTTCTCCCTTTCTGCCACTCTCTCTCCGTGTCTGCTGATCTTAATTACACTTCTTTTTACCAGGCTCGGCTCCTGCCACTGCCCTTTTCATACAGTGCACCATCCAGATCCATACATCAAAATTAATGAGAGTGAAAAGGGCTGTGAATCAAATGCCCTGGCTATCTGAGCTGATAAACCTTGATGGTGAGTATAAATTCTGTCTTTAAAGGAAAATTATTCTTGCATGTTCATGCAGGTCAGCATTAACAAATGATGGGTTTTTATGCATGAAGCGACCTTGGCTGATGGTTATTAAAACCACAGAAGCGTGACGGGGCTGCGCTGACGGGGCACTCGTACACTTCCGTTTTCTTTGTGTCTCTTCTGACAATTTGTCAGATTTTCTGCCTGCCCTGTTTGTTTTAAGAGCCTCTGGTGCCCTCCCTTCTCCCGTCTCACTTTCACACCCGTCCGTGCCAGCACATACACACAGATAAACACTTGGCCAGTCAAAAGATGACTTTTATTGCAGGGTTTTATGGACTTGTAGCAAAGCGAAGCTGGTCTTTATTTTCAACAATTGTCCTGTTGTGAGGTGGGGAGAGAAAAAAGGCTCCTAATCACGCCGTTTCACAGCTCGCACTCCCCATCAATCAAAGCAGCCCGGATTCTTAACATCTGCGTCGGAGCAAGGGCGCGTGCGTACCAGGGAGGGACCGTAAAACATGGAGAGAAGGAGCGTTTCCACCTTCTGTCACAGTAAACCTCTGTTGACTGAATCAGAGAACAAAAGCTGTCTGAGATGACGAGGCAGTAAACACAGACTCGTGGCCTCGACGTACGGTTTGCAAACACCGGCTGCAAACTTCCTGCACCACAACCAAATTAAAATTTCCCTATCAACGTCACAGGTAAAAGTTAAAAGCTGTTTGAATATCAACAACTTGAGAGAACAGCTTCACCTTAGCTGCTCAATACACCTTTGCCAGTGGTCCCCAACCACTGGGCCAGGGACCGGTGCTGGTCCATGGGTGAATTGGTGCTAGGCAGCAGAGAAATAATGTTTCCTTTTGGCCCCATCTGGCTATTGCTTACACTTGATCCATACCCATATCAACAAAAGAACTGACCAATAGAATGGCTAAGATTCCATCATCAATAATGCAACTATATTTGATTAGAAAATATTTTCTCAGTGAAGACAACAACAATAAACTCAAAATGACACAGAGTCATTGATACAAGATTCTAACTTTTTACCCCATCTGGTAGCAGAAAATTATAGGCTGCGTTCACCGGAGAAATCCTTGTTGTGCCCATGCACAGGTAATTCAGGTAGGAAGGTTTTATAGGTAGGAAAATATTTCAGAACACCAGAATTTTTTTATTTTATTTTATTAAGGGCTATTTTTACGCCACAACTTAATGACCTGTACGAAGCATTTAACCGTGGCGCAAAAAATGTTGGGGAACACTGCTGTAGACTGCCTTGTGAAAAAAAACGTAAATTCTGCAGTGTTGTTACTACATACATAGGAATGAGTCCATGTCCATGGACACACAGATAGAGATAACACACACTCTGACCCTCTTCGTCCTCTGTATATAGACTGGAACCAAGTTGCTAATTAACACCTTTTTTTAAACTCTATTACACACAGGACCATTGCCACACAAACACACACACACCCATATCCACACATACAGAATCACTCCAGGCTTCTTCTGGTGATGTCTGTTCCCTCGCTCACTCTTTCTCCCACTGTTTATTTTCCTGCCTCCATCTGGAGTCGGCTGATATTGTAATCGCCCTAATGCACATTGCCTTTCCTTCACACACACAGTCACACACAGACACACAATGTGCCCTCCTGACAAGCCTCCTTTCTTATTCCAAAAGATAAGCTACTGGATGTGATTCTCTGACTGTGGTGGTGCACACGCAGGTGTCTGTACACTGTGTCCTATAAGATACAAAAGGACACACAACACACAACAGTGAGGTTTCTCCCCTTGCACTGATGCATACGTTAGTATCGTACTATTTTCACAGACTGGTTGTTTTGGCAGATAAATACCCCCGAAAAAAATACAATTTCTGGTGTTCTGAAATATTTTCTTACCTATTGGAAATATATTCCCACTCGAATTAACTGTGCATGGGCACAAAGAGGATTTCTCAAGTGCACACAGCCTATAACTTTCTGCTACCAGACGGGAATAAAAAGTAAGACTCTTGTGTCAATGACTCTGCATCATTTTGAGTTTATTGTTGTTTTCTTCACTGAGAAAATATTTCCTAATCAAATATAGTTGCATTATTGATGATGGAATCCTAGCCATTCTATTGTTCAGTTCAGTTCTTTTGTTGATATGGGTATGGATCAAATTTAAGTAATAGCCAGATGGGGCCAAAAGGAAACATTATTTCTCTGTGGCCCGGGACCAATACACCCGTTACTGGTCCCTGGCCCAGTGGTTGGGGACCACTGGTCCACGGCATTTGTACTGAAACATTAGCATGCAGGAGAGTGCTGCTAATTAGAATTTGATAGAACTCAGAATCAGGGAAGCAAAGTGATTTTTTTTCAATTAAAGAGAAACCACATGTTCAGAGTCATGAGCAGTCTTTCACCTCACATTTTGACTGTTTCTCTTTCTCCCTGGAACACAGTGAAAAAAAAGACAACAAAGTTGGACTTTGTTGACATTTGGAATCTGAACGACTATCGACGTCATTTTCCTGTTGATGACCCGAAGCATAGTGAAGAATTTACTGCATCCATGAAAGGTGATGAATTGTCCGACTGTGCCCGTTGGCCTCTGCCTCGGTTGGCCTATAAGTCTTATGTTATCTGGAGTAAAAAGACAAAAAGGCCAATAAAATAGGTTTGTATTGCTCACTGCTCACTCTGACATTAAATAAGTCTCTGTAAAGGCCAACTCACAGCTACAATCAAGCCAAGCCCTTCTCAATTTTGTGACCACCGCTCTCCACACACTCGCAGGCAGAGACGCACATACCTGCGAGTCTTTTTATGCCCTCGCTGCTCTTTCATGGGCAATGAAATTCAATAAGCAGTGAAGAGAACTGCCCTCTTGCTGATAACCATCAATGGGACAATCGATCGACAACAACATGTGCGTGCAGCCTCGTGCACGCCCCGTTCGCACTGTGATTCCTTCCATAATTCACTCTGGGACTTGGTAATGGACGACTGTGAATAATCAGAACGGATCTATACATCTTGAAGGAGTGCACGGAACAGTGGTTTTACTATCAGGTTCTTCTGCCGACTTTGAAACGAAAGAAAAAAACGATAAAGATCAGTCTTCATCTTCTCATTTACATCACAGATTAGGGTGAAAAACTTATTCTAGTTTTGTTTTCAGTCATTAGTCATTTTTTTCCACGAGAGACAAATAAATCCAAACACTTTCATATAAAATAAGAGCTTGACAATAATTGTAACAGGATTTGGTGACTAAGTTCCATCTAAACCTCTCCATCTCCTTTTTTTGTCATTTTGACGTTGTGATTCACACCACAGCGCACAACTAAATTTGGCCTCTGCATTCATCCCATCAGCAGTGGGCAGCTAATGAGCAGTGTGTAAGGACAATACCATGCTCAGGGCATCTCAATGGTAACTTGGCGGTAGTGGGATTCAGACCAGGCACCTTGCAGACCCAAGTCTGCTTCCTTAACCACTAGGCCACTGCCTTGATAAAGAAATGTTGAATACCATTAAACCAGAGCAGCTGAGTCATCAGCACTTCATCGTACGTCAAACCTTGAATGTACCCAATGCCAGAGTTCCACAATTTAAAGAAGCACATCACCATTAAACTGCATCATCAAATTGAAAATGTGACCAATGTAGAAGGAACATTTTTTCTCTAAAACAAACTGATATCACTCTGATTTTCTACAAAAACCCGCTTTTATGCATTTTATAAACCAACAGGAAGTCAAGAAATACCAATAAAAATATTTAGGGACTAAAATACATGTTGCAAAACTATATTCTGTAGCATTAAAACCCTGTAACACACCGCAACACGCCCCGTGTTCGTTCTGTCAACTCGCAGCAGTGAGAATGAAATGGCTGCAATCATTTTTCTGAGGCCATGTCCACATCTGCGAGCGGCGGTCTGATGCAGTTAACCTTGTAGCCCGCGGTGCACTGGAGGTGGGGGAGGTGGAGGACAGGTGTGGGGCCCGGTGGATGGGCGGATGGTCTTTGGAAGAACTGGCCGATTCTACAGACCCAGCAGCAAACATGAAGCCTCATTTTTGCAGCACGTGCACAGGCGTGCACATGGATACGACAGCGCACACACGCACAGCACACACACACGGTGACGACCTTCAAACAACACTTATCATTTTCTCTTTGTTTACCTTACATTTACTCTGCCTCCCTGTGTGTCTGCGCCTCCCTCTTTATCTCTGTGAACACACACACTCCAGGTAATGGTCTTTTGAGTCGAGGTACTACTTCAATGGGAGTCCGAGTGGTTCAAAAACAGAGAAAAACGACCCACGACAACGTGAATGATGATCAGGGAAAACAATTTGAATAGTTTGACAACTGTTTTTCAACCATAATAAATGAAGCCACTTTAACAGAGATAGAAATAAAACCTACTAATACCATCTGACTGTATTGTCTCTGAAAAGTGAGTAAAACATTCTAAAAATGAACCAAAATTTTGGCGTAAAGCTATACGGAAAAATAGGAGCTTGGACTTGGATTAGCCAAAAACAAATGTAATTTAGTAATTTAGTCAACATTCTATACCTTTAATTTTTTTATATGGTCTTTACCATGTAATTGTAATTATTTTTTTTTATATATATATATATAAATATATCTGTTCTCTACAACAAGCTACAAGCTAGATAATCCAGATTGAGATGGTTTGATCCTAGAGATGGAGCGACCAGGTAACAGACAAAGAGGAGATTGATGGATGCAGTGAGGGAGGACATGGAGATAGTTGGAGTCAGAGTAGAAAATACAGAGGACAGTGGAGATGGAAATTGTTGACTTGCTGTGGCAAACCCTGGGGAAAAGCAAAGGGACAAGCCAAAAGGAAAAGAAGAGGAAGTTCTCTTAATCATGTAAATATTTCACATTAAAATATGTCTATATGTATTAAAATATATCAGAATTTAACCCTTCCATTGTGGGTCAAACCCCAGTGAGAACAGTTAACAATCACCCTCCTGGGTGTCCACTAAGCTTCGCATGGGACAATTTAGCATGCACAAAAAATGTCTAAAGCTCTGCATGTTTCCAGGAGATATTTTCCTTCTCCTCTAATCCGAACCGTGAGAACAGTTCACAGAGAACGTGGACAGGATTGTGTCCCAGCAACCTCCCTGCCTAACTCACACGTCTGCTCTTTTCCCAGTCAGGGGGGTGCATCCCACTGGAGCAAAAATATAGCCCAAAGCCTTTAATTTCAACCCCATGCCACTCCATTAAAAGAGGAAGCTGCTTTTCTTCTGCTTTTATTTTTTAGCTGACAGTTACGGTGGGTCGAGATGGAAACTTCATATGGATCAGAGGAGATGGGTTTGACAGTTGAGAAGGAGTTTGAAGGCTGTTTCCAGCAAAATGCAAAAGGGTTTTTCTGCTTTCTTTCACCTTGAATTGTCTGCGACTCTGCAGAGGGGGCAAAGGGATAAGATGAGAAAGGAAAAGAGGAGAGAAGACATGGGAGGAGGAGAAGAAAATACTGGGAGCTCAAGACCAAAAGACTTAAACACACAAACTTATAACCGACTGCTAAGAAAAAATTATCAATCACAAAATATATTTCTCCTTTTCTTGACAACCACAAGGGCACTTTTTTTTTGTTGTTTTTCACTCCCGTCTCAGAGACAGTGAAAAGCCCTCTGTGTCATCCTCATTCTCCACAGCTCAGAGTGAGCTGTGCTGCACCTTCAGCACAGCCTCCCTGACAGATTTACGGGGCATCATCAAACTTGTGGACGTCAAGGAGAGTCTGCATTCTGGCTGCGGGAGCTCATGAATTAATATCTGCTCTTAATGTTGCACAGCAGGGACAGCTGCTGGCTGATGCCTCTATTTCAACAATCTGAGCCGCAGGTCACTGGTGCCAAGCCCATCGATCGGAGTGAAGGTTTAAAAACGTAGGTTAAATAATACCGAGGCTCTGAAGTGTGCTTCAATTCAAAGCACCTTCTTTTATAAGCTGCCACAATGAAATGGTTTATTTAACATCAGGTCACAAACTGTTGATGCCATACTGTCATGTGTACGGCAGATATGGTGTGTGAGGTTTAGGTTAGATTAATAAATTATATATGTGCAAAAATGACAATTGTTGCACTTTTTTGATTGATTTCAATGACAAAATGTATCTGAATTTTTTTACGTGAATTTACACTTTCCACTTCACGTGAATTTCCACTGTTCAACACCCATGCATTCTCTCGGAGTCTACTTTGGATCCAAACATGCACAACAAAGCAATAATAAAAATTCTGACCCAGGTCAACAGCTATTTCCTTATTTTCTTGATTTTGCTTTTAGTGATTTTTGCTGCATCAGGATACACAAAAGGATACGAAAAGGAAAACCACCACCTGAATTAAAACAATAAATGGAAGAATAAAGCAGCACTTACACTGAAAAGAGGCAGAAATTCCCACCATGCGGTTCGTTGATGTGCGAGGGGCTAAATAATTTCCAGTCTCTCCGGTTACGCACAAGGTCCCCTCGATGATCCGCCTGGAGAGAAGAGCAAACCGGCTCACAGTCCGTCCACCTCTCGGATGCTGGGTCCGCGCACCGCCAGCTGCTCGGAAATACGGTTCAAACCCCGGCTGAATGAGGAGGAGGATTGAAAAAAAGCGCAGACAGCTCACAGTCGGGAGTCAACGATCGGTCGCTGGGTTTACGCAGGATGGAAGAGTGTGGGGGAGAAAGCGCAGAGGCTGCTCAGGAGGAGAGAGAGGTGGAGAGGAGAAGAGAGGAGGAGAGCAGGGATGCGGATCCCTCTGATCCCTCTTCTAACTCGTCTTTTTCCTGGATCCTTCACAGTTCAAGTGGCTCTCGGTCGTGGGATCGGATTGGAAATGTGATTTTTCAATTCTTTTTTTTTTTTTTCAATGCCTCACAGACACCCTCGGCGTGGAGGCTCCGTGCTCTCTGCGTCTCCGCTGACGTGGGGAAGAGGAGTAGCAGCGATCTGCCTCCAGTCGGCGGTGCGCAGCAGAGCCAGGTGGCGGTGGGCGGGACCGTGGACCAAGAGAGGGAGGAGGAGGTGGATGAGAAGGAGGAGGACGAGGAGGAGGAGGCGACTGAGCAGCAGCCAGCATCTGTGTGTCCTAAAACAGGTTGGGAGAAAAAAAAAATCAGGGTTAGGTCAAGTCGAAGTGTGACTCACGGGCTGACAGTGAGTTTTCACACCCAGGGCTCACAGAGAGATCAGACCCCAGAGTAAAGGCAAAGTACAGGCTAACACCTAGGAAAGCACCACGGAAAAACAAACACAAAGCATCAAAAACAGATAGAGGAGACTGTGCACGAAAGTCAAATCCAGGTCAAGTCCAAAAAGGAGGTGTCTACAGCAGGGGTCTGGAAATTGCGGCCACGACATTTTGAGTCTCCCACCTTGATGTGAAAGTTGAATTTATAGCTTTGTTCTCCACATTCTATGATAAATCCTATAGTTCTCAAAACCCTGATCCACAGTCTCCTTACGGTTCAGGGTTGTATTAAACAGAATCTATGGGAAACTGATTTTTTTTTTTCTTTTGTATTGAACACCTTTGGTGAAATGATAGTGTGAGTGGTGGCCCTCAACTTTTTTTTCAAGTTAACCCTAATTATTAGAAAGCAAGTCTACAGTTAAAATAAGTAAATTAAAGTCAGCTTTAATAGCTACTAGAGCTGAAACATAACACACAAGTCAGGGTTCTGTAGAATAGGAATAAAGCAACAAAAACTCACACTCACAGTTATAAAACTATCTTAACATTAACTGGCAACAAAACTCAACATGAAACCAATGCATCAGAAGGGTTATCACATGCATTTTGATAATACACAAGAAAATAAATCAATGATTTCTTGAAGGGACAAACTGAGGTAGTCAGGTACGTCTAGGAACTTTGGAAATCCATAAAGAGAAACTAAATTTTGTAATTAACAATGTGGTATTACAAAGTACCCTTGCATGCCATCACCATTACATTGCACAGGGACACAGAAAGGTTCCCATACTGGTCAATCCAATGTCTGTATTGCACGGCCCCGCACAGGTTCTGTCAAATCCCTAAAGTCCACCATGTAAATGACAGAACAAAAAGCTATATTACGGAAAATACACACAAAAAACCTATTTGTTCTTATTGTGAGGTGGTTTTGGCTGCACAGTACCAAACGACATGAATATCACCAAGAATTACAGCCTTGCGACAACAAAGACCAGAAATAGGCATTGCCATGCCTGAAACTTGGAACCGTTAACCCTGGTTATGGTTGAAATTTGGTTGTGTTATGGTGACAAAATTACTTGGTGATGTTGCAGGGGAAAATATGGGGGTTGTGATAAAATAAGCACCCTGGCGAGGAATAACTCTTGCTGTAGTTGTGGAATGTGTGCAGATTAAATATAGCGCTGATAATCACTAGTTTTACGTGGGAAATGGGCAACAGTCGCCAGGGTTGAAGCACTGTTGGCATATAGACTAGAACAAAGCAGAAGTGTAGTAGTGAGAAAGAGGTCTAAAGCCATGAGATCAGTGTGAACCAATTAGAAGGAAGGGCAAACGTTACATTTGTATGTCATAATCAGGCTTTAGGTTTATGGATCTGCTCTCTTGGATAGTTTTCTATTAAAACAAATTAAGCAACATTTAATGGAAACTTGGCCGACGCTCAGAAAAACATTTTAAAAGAATTTCCAGGAAGCAGACCCGAAAAATTCGATTTGACGTTGATTTTCTTTTCTCCTCGTTCAAAAAAAGGGACGTGTGAACTTTTAAAAAAAAATTTGAACACGTATGTGGAACGATCATTGTGGCTTGACAGCGGCGGAGTGTCGTATACAGGAAGTAGCCAGGTCGGTGCAACAGGAGCTGCTTTGCTGTTGCATGTGTGGGTGTTTGTGCAGAAAAAGTCAGACACAGACATGCACACACTCACAGCTGATTACTGCTGGACTGCAGTCACCAAGAGCAAACACTTTCTCTGGACCATCTGGAAATCATTTCTCCTGCAGAACCAGCGAAGAGCACAGAACAGAAGCGACGTTTACAACTCGGTGATAACAACTGGTCCACTTGAACTGCCTGGCTGAACCAAGTCATGCACCATAGCCTGCTCACAACATCCCATAAAACATCTTCACTTGATGTTCTCCTATTTCTTTCATTCCTCATCCCACTCTGATGACGCAGAGCTCTAAGAACTGGGACAACATGAACTAGGTGCTTGTAGGACATCAGTGTGGTTGGAAAAACAGTATAAACCACATGTTTGGAGCAACAGTCACATTAGGATTTTTCCCTTGGCTGCTTTGACCAAAGTCCATAACAAGACTGTCCAAACCTTAAACACAGGAACGCATAATTGATGGCTAAGATTTGAGACACTGTCCTTAAGGGACCTTCTCATTAACCATAAATAAACAATTATTACAGCAACCTTTTTTTAGAAGGAACTGTTCAGAGCCATGGAGACTGTGGAAGAGAGGTGAAGAAGAGAGCACAGCCAGGATGGAACTGGAGAAAATTGTCAGGAGTGATCTGTGATAGAAGAGAGTCAGCTAAGGTGAAGGGAAAGGTTTACAGGACAGTTGTGAGACCAGCCATGATGTATGGATTAGAGACACTAGGAACACGTAGAAGACAGAAGGCAGAGCTGGAGGTGGAGGAGAGATTCTCTTAAGGGGTAACTAAGGTGGACAGAATCAGGAATAAGGTGATTAGAGGGACAACACAGACAGGAAGATTTGGAGAGAAAGCTAAGAGAAAAGAAGAAAAGAAAGAAAAAGAAAGAACCCAGATTGAGATGGTTTGGACATGTTCACAGGAGGGACAGTGGATACATTGGTAGAAGAATGACCCTAGAGATGGAGCTACCAGGTAGGAGACAAAGAGGAGATTGATGAATGTAGGGAGGGAGGACATGGAGGTAGTAGGAGTTAGAGTTGAGGAAACAGAGGACAGGGGGAGATGGAAATTGTTGCAGCAAAGGGACAGGCTGAAAGAAAAAGGAGATTAAATAGATAGATGTGTATGGATTATGTGCATGAGATGGACAGCAAACGTCCACAGGTGCTGGCATCACACACTCTGGACAATCGAATGTGATGAGAGCGTCCATTAAGGCTGGGGACATGCCGTCACTCTCCACCTATTTGTGTCCTCTGGTGAGTTCTCAGAGACCTGGCTCTTTCATGACAATCACAGCGAAACATCTTGACGGCCGGAGGCATGAGGATAGGCGTTGAGGAAACCTGCAAGGGAAAAGAGAATAGGGCAACGATTTGCGTGTGTGTGTGTGTGTGTGTTTGTGAGGGCCTGTATGTGTGTGTCCTGTGATAACGGCACGTAAGAGCAGGAAACACACAGTGCCTGTTTTTGCTGCAAGGGTTCCTGGAAGTCGGCCGCCCAATGTGATCGGTGAGACTCACTCACACACACACACACACACACACACACAATCACACACAAACACACACACAGTCTCATTCTCTCTCACACACACATACAGGATACCTCGCCTCTGAAAAGGAAAAACATGCTGTGTCTGATACATGTGCACATAGACAAGCAGACTTCCTGCATTTTACCACCTACTGGGCAGCCACCTGTAACACACACACATAAGTTTGGGGTTGACAGTAAACAAGTGTCGATTGAACCCCTCTAATTATCCGCCACTGGATCAACACTGCCCTGGGGCCAGGCAGTGTGACGAAACCATCAACACAACTGCTGACAAAGGCAACAGGAAAAGAGGGGAGACAACTGAAGTGAAGAACAACGCTGTTGTTTATAATGACCACTTAAAGTAACAGGTAGAAAAGTTAGAACAGGTGTCCGTTTATGAGGGGAAAAATATATCAAACTAATAAAAAAAAAGTAAGGAATTTCGTAAATCTAACAAGTGATTCTCAACTGCAAAAAATATAAGCTTGTTGTTAAGTAACAAGCCACTAACCAGGCTGATTACAGTACATTACAGTAGCACTAATGGATGCAAAGACTTTCACCCTGGAGAAGAAAATAACAGACTTCTGATAAACGCAGTTTCCAGGATAATAGGCTGCACTGTGTCACGTGGAACTATCTCTAAAACATACATGTATAGGAATCATACGTTCCAGCAGAAAGCCTCCCGCTAACCAAATAAAACATGATGTTTTCACCACCTTGGTTAGAAAGAGGTGGTGGGCGTCAGGGCTGGGACCGAGGTGCACGACACGACGGCTGCATTGCGGAACTGCGCTCAGGTAGGGCGGCTGAAGAGGGATTGCTGTCACTCACCAGGGTATTATCGAATTCAACACTCTGTCTGGCTCGCAGCTAACCAGGACTGAGTGGGCCAAGACTCACATCTGAAGGTTTATCCATTAAAATGAAAGAGAACTGAGTTCTCCTGTAATCATAACAACACAAGATAAAGACATGTTATCACACCAACACACACCATCATATTCTATCACAGGTGGTTGTAGGAACTGAAACAATAATATCATTATTTATTAAACATTTCAATAACACTTATTGAGTTTTCTCCCCAAATTACCTATTTGATTACATTACATTGCTATCACTTTTTTTACTTCCTCATTCAATTCCTAAACAACATCACAACTTGATTGTATTCTATTGTGGTTAAATGTCTCGTACTTTTTTCACGAACCAGTCGTTAAGTTGTGGCAGATAAATAATAAAATTAAATTTCCGGTGTTCTGAAATATTGTCCTACATATAGGATTTTGCCAGTTCACACAACCAATAATTTTCTGCTACCAGACCGGTATAAAAAGTTAGAATATTGTATCAATGACTATGCGTCATTTTGAGTTTATTGTTGTTGTCTTCACTGAGAAACTATTTCCTAATCAAATACAGTTGCATTATTGATGATGGAATCCTAGCCATTCTATTGTTCAGTTTTTTTGTTGATATGGGTATGGATCGAGTGGAAGTACCAGCCAGATGGGGCCAAAAGGAAACATTATTTCTCTGCGGCCGGACACCAATTCACCCACGGAACAGTACCGGTCCCCTGCCCACTTGTTGGGGACCACTGCTCTGTCACATTCCCCTCCATAATTACAGAATAAATGTCTTGTAGAGACAGCAACCAGATTGTCCTCTTCCAGTGGAGGAATGTTTCTTTTGTGAAAGTCTGGGTGTGCATCAAAATATACAACTGGCAGGAACTGTGTGTCTACAACTGTAATTTCTCCTCTGCCGTATAGACTGGAGGGTTTTCCACAATCCCATGTGCTGCTGCAATTTTCCGTGTGCATTTGATGTGAACATATGAAAAACACATCTTGCCTAGACATCGTAGCATCCCTTTCTCTCATTCACATTCTCATCACCACTTTGTTCCCTCCGGCGTTGAAGATACAAAGGAAAAAGTAAATAGACAAGAGGAAGACACACCAGAGATGTTCTGTTTCTTTCCCTGTCAGCTGCCACTGACAGAGAGTCTGATGTTTTCAAAATGAGCGTAACCCCTGAAAGCCGAGACCGGGCTTTACACCAGGGAGGATGGAGCGGGTTCATATGCCAAAACGGGTCTGTGTTTTAACAACTGCAAGTGTGCTCAGTCAATGAGACCTTTACAACACATCTCCAGAGGGTTTTCAAAATTGCGGGGGTTAATTAAGAAGCCAGATATACTTTATGAATCCATGGGATGTTATACACACACAGCTAGAAGAGGAGTGTAACATTGAACTACTCAAACAAGTCCAAAAGTCTGAGACCGCAGTAATTTAAGACTTCTGGCCCTCGTAAATCGCAAAACAAAAAAAAAAAATCCCACCACACCAACAATTTTCACCCAGTAATGCATTTATGGAAATGCAGTGAAGGTAATTTTTCTGTGCAGTGCTTGCACTTTGTAATTCCTATCATTGTATGTACTAATCCCTTTGTTATAATGTCACTCCACCAACAAATCATTTTCTGAGTCTCTTGATGTTTGCAAAACAAATGTACAGTGGATAGAACTAGTCATCAGCTCAGAAAGTAATTAACCACCTCACATTATGCCTTTGTGCTGAGAGATAGAAGTATGTGCTGTTTTCATCACCTGGAGAAAACACGCTTTGTTTATTCACATCACACAAGGACATTTAATACCTTTGGATGCACAAGCACTTAGATAGGAAAAAAAAAACATGTCACTCATTAACATTTCACTTGCTCATCAGAGCAACGGTGACGGCACAATGTGGTGTTTCTCTTGACTGATTTATTCAGAGTTTTTATTCACGGGTACGGTGGTATTTAGTTTTATAATGAAAAGAGTTTGGACATAATGTCTTACACTGTATATAAGCTAATTTAATTCCCCATTGATGTAGCTGGTAATTATTAAGTTCAGGAATTAAAATAAACTCTGATAACACACTTAATATTGCATTAGTTTTAGGAGCTGTGGAATAAAGCTCTATTATAAAATAGTTCAGACAAAAATTAGTTAAAGGCACGTAATCATATCAGGAGGGATAGTCTTTAGTAAAAGTTTTGTTAAGTAACAAAAACTAAACAAAAACTAAATAACAACAACACCTAGTGTCTGTGAAGACTCTCATTCATCCAGGTCATGATGTCCAAAAAGGGTTTAGTTGTCAGCAACTGGAAAGACATTTCATTCCTCAACTGAGGAACTTCATCAGCTTCTGGTGGGTCTTGACCCAAAAGTCGGTTGCGAGCTTAAGAATGTGAATCTGCTGTTGAGGTGTTTCTGTGAAAATCTCTTATTTTGAAAGGCACACCGCTGAATAAAATTAGTATTTTGAGTACATTCAGTAAATAAGTGTTTTTTTTTTGAAAATTCACTTGCTTGGTTTGAATTCTATGAGAGTGGGTCGCGACTTAATAACCACAGAGAAATGTGGGTCACAGAGTAAGACCAGTTGAGAACCACTGATCTAGACCAATGGTCTCCAACCACCGGGCCGTGGACCAGTGCCAGTCCGTGGGGCAATTGGTACCGGGCTGCAGAGAGATGGTGCTCAGCTTAACACAATTTATGTTTTATTTATTATTAGATGCTAAAAGGTGTTTTGATAAAGGACCAGATCCCCTCGTGGTTGAGTGTCCAGGAGATGTCCAAAAAATACTACTTTTACGCTGCTCTAGACGTTTGACCGGTCCGTGGTGCAAATAGTGTTGGGGAATGCTGCTCTAGACCACTCCATTCAACAGCGGACAAAGGTGTGACTTCTTAGATCAACCAGAAACTGATGAAGTTCCTCAGTTGACGTATGAAACGTCTTTTAACTCCAAGAAGTCCAGTTGCTGACAACTAAACCCTTTTTGAACAACACCTAGTATAAATCTCAAAATGTCTGAAAATATCAGAACCATTGGTTTGCTAAAACCATTTCTTATCCAACACATTATTGTGCCTTCATATTATACACTTGACAATGAGACGGACTTTCTTATCTCTATACCACGAGATAGGGATCTCTTTGATTGGCAGCAACACTTACAGAAAACATCCATCATCGTCACCCAACGCGCCACATAGCACTTGCAGACTCCACTTCCCAACTTCCCCTAAATCACAGTCCAGATGGCCCTCCTCAACGCTCGCCCGCCTTACACACCTGATATGAAGCTATCCGTCATCTAATAACGACTGAGCTTTGGCGCTCCCCCAGCTGAGGCCTCTGCTGCGGCAGTGGGCACTGGTGGGTAGCGGGGACGAGTGGCGGTGCAGTAGTGGCGGTGCACAGCCTGACTGCCCCCCTGATGGATGAGTGCCAGGTAGCGTAGCTGGGGAGGGGCCCTGGGTACTGGGGGGAGTCCCCTAATAGGATTCACAGGAATCCAGCAGACCATGGAACAGGTGGAGGCGGAGAGACAGAGAAAGAAAGGGACAGTGGGAAGAAAGGGATTTCGACATGGACCTGATGAAGCTGCAGTTGAGATACAGTAATAGGAGAGTGTAAAGAGAAGCTGAAGAACATTTGTGAATTATCAAACACGCATTCAAATTGTGCTTTTAAGTTGTGAGACAGCGCGCATATGTGTGTGTATTTTTGAGACTTTTCTTGCACTGAACATGGACAGGTCAGGATTTTTCTACATCGCTACTGTCAGCAGTCAATCAGAAGTTTTGTTTGTTTGCAGCATGGCAGTGTCCCAACGAGTGTCGGTGTGTGACGTCACTACACTACGTGACAAATCTCAGTCAAAATCCAGCAGAAATAACGTCTAAAATTGGCAATGGTGAGCCTTTGGGTGTAAGAACCTCCATGCAAAAAGAGTCTCACACGTATGTGCGCAATTTCGCAAATTAAAAGCACAGTTTGAATGCGCGTACGACAATTCACAAATGTAGTAATGTAATTGTAGAATTCTCAAATATATTTTGATCTGTGAATCGTTGCTTGTGTTTTTATTGTTAAAATACATTTGTGAATTCCGCAAAATACATTTGTGGATCTGTGCTCGTGTGTGTGTCTGTTCTTTTTGAGAATATATTGGCTACATACTTTCTGCTCCTAGAGCAGCACCATCTAATTGATCCAGACTAAAACATGAGGACCTCTGGTGTTTTCTCTGCTCCATCCTTGTTTCCTTTTCATTTACACACCACAGACTGGACAGTATATAATTCAGCAACTCAATCAGAGAGCCAAATAATCTGTGGTGGACAGTAAAATGTCTAGAAATTGTCCAAGAGTTATATTTATGTCATGATTACAGCATTTGATCCTAATCTGTATTTATACGACTAATGGCAAATAATACAAACTGACTGTGATTCTCCCTTCTCTAATATAAACCGACAGAGGTAAACACAGAGGTGAGAGAACACCTCAACTGAGCTGAGTCAGATCAGCTCTGCTAGCAGACTGTTGTCCATCTGGACCAAAGGAGGAAGAGAGTGACATTGTTATACACTCACAGCACACAAGGAAGTCCAGATGGTAATACACAGACGGAGCCCATGTTGTTTCCTCTCTTCAACTGTGGGTCACTGTTTTCCTTCGCCAAGAATGTCATTGTTTTTAAATCTCACTATCGGCTTTATTTTTGTAACCATGATGAGGATCTGAAAATAACTCCTTCCCATAACGACATGTTCCAACAAAAACGATTAAATTAAATATTTTTCTGGACCTCCCAGTCGCTGAGATATTAGACATTGGTGTTTGATTTGTCAGCGGGTAAAAGCAGCTGTGTTTCTTAGAACATCTGTCCTCTGAATATAATCTATCTACAAAACAACAGTCTATTAAATTGTCTGGGAATCCAAACTATACAAACGGTCATCTTAAAACCACTGATGAAGGTTTGCACGAAGTAATAAAACAATAAAGTAATTGTTGGTTTTCTTTTACAAAACTAAACAATATGGGTAAAGTTATATATATATATATATATAAATATATACACAGAGTGAATATCACAAAGTGCTTTTTGGTGTCCTCCTCAAAGCTTTGCATACATATCTGTACAATAATGTGTCTCTTAAAACTTTCCTTATATTTATAACATTTTCTGCCTAGATTTTGTATAACGAGTGTAAAATAAGTTGTTAAATGATTTTGATCTTGTATATTCTATTTTATTAATATTTTTCAGAATCTACACGTGTCCCTGAAATTGCTGTGCACCCTTTCACTTGAACTAATTGTCCCAATAAAAAAAATAAAACAACTCAAATGCGTTCACTGACTTCACAACTACCCGTTTGTCTTTCTTAAATGGAGACTGAAACAATGGCTATTTGCAGAGTAAGTGTTCACACATATGTTAAATGGAAAATCACAAGACTTTTTGGGAGGAAATTTTAAGTCTGATATTGAAAAGTTTTGCACTTTAAAATCTTTTTACAATAAAAACTGATCAAATTTCTTTTTCTAAACCATAAAAAAGTAAAATGATAAGATGTGCTCAGCTGCACCTCAAAAAAAGCAGCAAAACTTTGGAACGGTTGAGGCAAAAAATAAGTTGTTAAATTTCCAAACTTGTACAGTGTCTTTTGAGGGTTTTTTTTTTTGTAACTGCACTGCGGGAGACACCCAGGCTCAACTTCAGCCGGTCCTGCTGTAATTAGCCTCTAACTCAGACATGTCTGTTACAAAGTGCACTCACTGTATCCAGAGGGAAAAGACTTGTCCTTAAGGCTGAATAAAATACATATTACCTGGTGTTGACCCAGTTACTGCATTGCATTTTAATAAGACCATGATATTATTCCACCATTCTGGAGTCCTGGCCCAACATTCTCAATATTATCGGGAAAAGGATTTAACACATCTCTGTTTATCAACATTTCTACTTTTAACTGTGCTAAAACAATAGTAGTAAAAACATTTTGATCTCAAAAGTGCAGTGCTAATCATCGGGCACTGAAATTAAATGTTATCCGCACAGAAGGCAGATGTAAATGCCAGCAACTATAAATAATGAGTTTTTAAGCAGTTAAATGGAAAACTCTGCTTGTTAACAATACCTTGGTGTTAGGCTGATTGACAGGAGGAAAATGCTTTGATGGCTTATGTTGAGCCTAATGTAGCAGCATTTCCCACTTTACACATGCCATCGCACAGTGAGCACTACACAACTGTGTACACAAACACACAGGTACACACACTTGGGCGATACATATTTACACTACTTCTCTTTCTTTCCCATTGACACACACATACATACACACAGTCTCTCTCTCTCACACACACACACACACACACACACACACACACACACACACCAGCAGGTCTCATTAGTAAAGTCAGTCTGCTCTAAGGCAGACAGGGCCCCTGCAGCAGTCTTCAGGAGTCAGAGGAGCCATTTGTCAGTGGAAAACAATTAGTGGGGAATGATCCATTCCATTGGTTTTAATGAGTACAGCCAGGTCACTTGGCTTCCACACAGCTGCACGAGGCAGAGGGAACGACGCTCACCCTAACCCACGTATGCATACAGTACATGTCTATGGTAGGCGGGGGAAGAAACGCGCAGCATCATTAATAATGTTTTTTTTTCCCAGCCTGTGTATCCAGGATAAACCACAGACTTTGAAATGCCATTCCCATGTGTTTACATAATGCATATACATACACATACAGACATACACAGTATATAGATAGATGGATGGACATGGTTAGATAGCTGGGTACATATGTATATATGAGCATATAAAGTAATGAGAAAAAAACTGCCATAAGGGAGTAGAAGCCAGTGTTTTTAGTGCCAGTCCCAAGCCTGGAGAAAAAAGGGGGGGGGGGGTTGCATTAGGAAGGGCATCCGGCGTAAAACCCAGGTCAGGGCCCAAGTTCACAATGACCACCAACAGTGCTGATAACCTGCAGGGTACTGATGAAAATTGGACAACTATTGGTCGAAGGCAATTGATTTATAGGACCATGGTGTATGCATTAGAGCAGGGGTGTCCAAACTGTTCCACAAAGGGCCACTGTGGTTTTTGTTCCAACCAAGCAGCAGCACACCTGAGTTGACAGGTTTAATCAACTGATCACAGTCATCAGACACCTGATTGGTCAAGCTGTGTGCTCTTGGTTGGCCACACCAACCCTTTGCGGAACGGTTTTGAACAGTTTCTGCTTTAGAGACAATAGCAATAGAGAGAAGACAGGAGGCAGAGCTGGAGGTGGAGGAGGAGGAGTTAAAGATGCTGAGACTCTCTTTAGGAGACACGATTAGGAATTAGGTGTTGAGGTACAACACAGACAGGATGGTTGAGAGAAAAAGCTAGAAAAGCCAGACTGAGATGGTTTAAACATGTTCAGAGGAGGGACAGTGGTTATATTGGTAAAAGAATGATCCTAGAGATGGAGCTACCAGGAATGAGACAAAGAGGAGATTGACAGATGCAGTGTGGGAGGACATGGAGGTAGTTGGAGTTAGAGTTGAGAATACAGAGGACAGGGACAGATGGAAATTGTTGACCCGCTGTGACAACACCAAAAAAACGGGACAGGCCGAAAGGAGAAGGAGAAGGAGAAGGAGAAGGAGAAGGAGAAGGAGAAGGAGAAGGAGAAGAAGAAGAAGAAGAAGAAGAAGAAGAAGAAGAAGAAGAAGAAGATACAGTTACAGAAAACATTATTAGACAAACCTACTTTTCTTCAATTGCTTGTTCATTTCAATGCCTGGTTCCACTAAAGTTACATTTGTTCGGACAAAATAATAACATAATAACAACAAAAAATAGCTACCGGTAATTAGAGTTTCATTTGAGAGCTGGTATTTAATCACTGTTCTGTGTTCTGTATTTTTTTTAAATAGTCACCATAGTAAGTTGATTTCTTACTGTATATCAATAGCTATGTTACTGCACTGCCAAAAATAGAACCTTAGCCAATCCCTGTTTTCATGTTTATCCTATTCTTCAGATAATATACCTATAGTAGTACCAGACAAGGTATCAAGGAATACAGCAGGGTGGTCTTATTTTTGCCAGGACTGTGTATGTGCACTCACACAAAAATACATTTATATACACACACACATAAATTTATATAAAATATATACAGCATATACAGTGCATATATAGTCCCACTTAATCCCACTCCATTGAAAAGTCATGCCAAGTCAAGTCTGTATTATTCCAGGATATTGTGAGTATAGTGACCTTGTGCATTGCAGTGATCAATGTCAGTTATACACTGAGCTGTTTGAATAGTTAGCCGTGACATGGTAACTATAGTAACACAGGAAAGAGCCCAATACAGGACAATAGGGGCGGAGGCAGCAACATCTATGACGCTTCTACCTTGATATCTGTCCGCTTTGTTGCTCACAGACAGCGAGGTAAACAAGACATTACCATCTCAATGATCTGGATCTGGAGATTAATTAATTTCAATAAAAGCATAAAAACCTAACTAATTAGCTTGTTAGTAAGTCTTAAGGGTGAATGTCCAGGTCAAGTATGATTGACCAAATTCGACATGAATGAGTATTTAGGTTAATTATATTGGACCTGAGGCTCATTAACCCATGTTGACAGACATATATGACTTCAATACGACATGGATTAAGGGTAACATGGGAATAAAGGGCAAGACAGGGTCAAATAGCTATTTTTTTTTACACATAACTAAGGGTTATATTACTGCAACAGTATTACTATACAGTAATAATTCCTATGCTTTTTTCTTGGTTGGACACCATTCCTTATTGTGACAAACCCAAAATGCAAATCCATTACCAGTGAATCCAGTGAATCCATTTATAGATCCTTCCAGTAAGCATTACTTTAAAACAGTGGTCAAATTTTTTCCAGGTACCACATCAACAACACAATTTCCTTAAAGGGCCAGTTGTAAATAAAAGATTATAAATGCAACTACTACATAACATAATAATATATCTTACCGCAGTTTGTTATTATTTATTTCCGTAACTAATTTATCAGGTTAAGAAACTCTGCTGTATTAACAATAAAAAATCTTTTGTAAGCTCTCGCGGGCCATAAAAGAGGACGTGTTGGGCCACAACTGTGAGTCTGACACATGTGCTTTAAAAACTTAATGTGTTGCATTGATGCTCACACAAACCTCATTGTCACATAGATATATCTTAAAACTAAATTCTACAGTTGCGTCCACATAAATGACGAGCACGTTTAACATTATTAGGACCATTCATTTGAACCATTCATTTGAACCATTCATTAGAACCGAGGCGCTAATTGGTGTGAGTGTGACGACCTTCAACGCGGCCACACAAACCATGAAAAGATTGTGATATTTTCAACACAGACCACTTAAGTTGCCATTAAAGAGTATGTGTTGGTGCATTCATGTGCGTGCGTAGTGATGACTATGGAACAAGCCTAAGGTCGGTCTAAATGCAGCTATGGGGAGATAAATATGTTTTTTCCTCTCTCCTCTTATGCTTTAATGTCTTTTCAGAGTTACTCTGTTAAAAGCCTACCCCCACCCACCCACAGCCCTCCTCCCTGTGGTGCTGTGGAGTTTTAGAAAGGCGGGCCATCAGTGTAAATGCATCAGGGATCAGTACTGTGTACGAACAAAATAAGGGTTGTCCAACAATATCACCATTTCAACCACTTTAATGGCCACATTAAACGAGCAGCAGCGATTTAGCAAAAAGCCCACCTGGTGGGGACCCTTCCCCCCACCTACACTGAAACCAGCAGAGAAAGACAACGTAATGGTTCAGGATGGCGGTGACAAGTAAAATTGGGAGGTGCTGGAGGGAGGTTAGGTGTTTAAAGAGGGGGAGGGCGACTTTTAACAGCTCCAAAAAAAACATAATTTAAACAAAGACAATTAAATAGGATTTAGCAAAGTTATTGTATATGTTGTATATATATTTAAAGACAAAAAATATATTGTACTGAAGGCAGACTAAATATAGAACATATTTGATGAATCCAATATATATATATATTATCAGATGACATGAAAAATGTATATATATATATACCTATATATCTAATAAAGTGTATATTATATAGTATATTAACTGCACTTTGTATTATTAATCTATATGTTATGAACCTGCCTTTATATTTTTATGTTGTATTTAAGTCATTTTATCTTTGCTACATTCCTTGTAAGGTGTCATTGGGTAACAGAAAGGTGCCCAACAATTAAAATTGTTATTATTATTATTATAATCCTTTAACAATTTTACAGTACCTAAATTCAAAACAATTTAAGCAAAGAATGAGACTGTTAGCATTAGAATTTTTTTAACCTTAGTGTTATTCGTTCCTTAAAAACAGGCATAAAACTCAGGACTAAATTTGTCAGGGAGAACAATAATAGTTAATTAATAATTTTTCCATTTTGTCTTTTTTGTCCATTCTCTCCCTTTTCCTCCTCTCCTGAAACACTTATACAGATACATTGAGCATCAATGTCTTAACATACCTTTCCTACCTCTCAGAGCAATGTGAGTACAAGTGTCAGGAAGGTGGGAAGTGCCTTGCAGTGATAACATGGCAGAGTAATTAAGGAGAAATATCATGACCCCAAGAGCCCACGGCATTTTCACAGAGTGTCACTTAAGGCCAAGATTATACAGAGATTGTCACATCAGTGGTGGGGAGATGAGAAACCGCTGGAGATAAGGCTGTGAGATGAGACTGTGGTCACAGAGGCCCATAAACAAGTATGACTATGTCATCTAATGTGACTGATGGTGACTTTGATTCAGTTTTCTGACCGTAAGGATTCTCTGATAAATTTAACTCAGAAACCTTATGAAATAAGGATTGAAATATGTTTATCAACCATGAGTCATTATGGTCTCAGAACTCGTTGATATTCGTCTAAACCAGGGGTGTCTACTTTACCAGGTTGGAGTGATCTACCTAGATTGAAAACTCTAAATACATTCAGCTATATAAACTGGATATCTTACTTTCTACATTAACATATAACATAAGTTATACTGTCTGACCCAATATCTATATTACTTTCATGTTAGACCACCTGGTCTAGCTCATGGGTGACCAATAGGTAGATTGCGATCTACCAGTAAATCTCAAAAGGAGTGCTAGTTGATCCTGAACAATTACATAAAACTGACCTTGGGTTACTTGAAATGTGCTATATAAAACTAAGTTATATATATAATATATTTATATTATATCAGTCTTCAATACAAAAGAAAAAAAATTGTAAAAAGTCAGTTTCCCCTAGATTCTGTGTTATACAACACTTAACCAGAAGGAGACTGTGAACTATAGGATTTACCATAAAATGTGGAAGAGAACAAATTTATAAAATATTATTCTAAATTCAACTGTCACATCAAGGTGGGGCTGTATAATAGTGTTCCACGGGCCACAAGTTTGAGACCCTTGATGTAGAGAGTAAGATATCCATTTTATATCAGTAAATATATTTAAAGTCTGCAGTCTCGGTAGATCACTTCAGCCTGGTCATTTGTGAAGTACCTCAAAGAGAAAAAAGTGTGGGCACACCTAGTCTGGATATATTTTTCTCATTTTGCGATTGTTATTAAGCTACTTCTTCAAAGCAGCTGTCACCAATTACCTCACGTTAATTTCCTTTTAGGAATATATTTTGTCAAAGAAAAAGAAACTGCGGTCGTGTAGCATCAGAAATTATAAGCAGCAGTCGTGTGATGGCGCTCGCTTTATTTTGGTGCCGTTCAACTAAATCGGCAACCGCAAGTTTGACAATGGCATCGAGAGTCAAACAAAGGGAACCAGGGAAAATAGAAGAGAAGAAGGATCTTGGTAATGACACGTACTTCGCAGTCAGAGCCAGCCTCCTTCCACCCACGCACCCCAGTGAGATAATTCCTCCCTTAATTGCAATCAAAGCTCAGACAAACTCTTGAGGAGCAGGCTCCTTTTCAGCCATTAATTCACCAGGTCCTGGAGTGCTGCTTTTTAAATATTACTTTTCCTTGAATTCATTTCTGCATATTGTTTTCCTTTATTTTTTAATGAGTATTCCTAGTTCTCTTTGTCACCACGTCGCCATCAGCTCTGTTTGGGATTTATTAATATTCATGGCAGGTGACTGCAGGCTTTATTCACTACATCAGCCTTTTCTTTGCAGCCTGTTTGTAAATTCTTATTGGACCAAAATCAACTTGACAAACAAGGAATCAGAGCAGTATTTTATTTATCCGTTCATTCATCCATCATCA
The DNA here is from genome assembly GCA_016785265.1 of Paraplagusia blochii. Taxonomy (NCBI): domain Eukaryota; kingdom Metazoa; phylum Chordata; class Actinopteri; order Pleuronectiformes; family Cynoglossidae; genus Paraplagusia; species Paraplagusia blochii. The sequence goes on along the minus strand of JAFBJS010000564.1, from coordinate 86,640 downwards.
ACAGTTTATCCCTTTTCAAAGTGGCTACGGCCAGTTATATTTATAGACATTAGGAGTACTGGTTAATCTAATCCCCTCATCCAAGTTTAAACCATTAATCTTTACCAATGAAAAACAGGGTTTTTCAAAGTGTGAAGCGGGCCCCCCTGGGGGGGCGCTGTGTGATGCTGAGGGGGGCACGTGTGACCCTGGGGAACATGCTTATTTTTCCGCCGTACTACAATAAAGTGTAATTGCACATTGTTGTAAGTTGAACTATATCTCTTTCTTTTTGTTTTATTTATGTTAACAAGGATATGATGTTATGTAGAGGTGAACCTATAACTATTTTATAGACAAATGCTATTACTTATAGTTGCGGTGGAGAGTGGGTGGTGCTGGTGGTGGTCGGGGGTGGAGGCACGGGGGCACGGGGGTGCGAATTGTTTTCTTCTTTCTAGGGGGGGCGTAACAGAACAAGATTGGGAAGCACTGCTCTAAACAATGTTCCCCAACCTTTTTGCGCCAGGATTGGTAAAATGTTGGTTAAACAGTCGTTAGGTTGTGGCAGATCAATAAGCCTTATTAAAAGTTAATTTCCAAAGTCCTGAATATTTTCCTACCTATAAAATGTTCCTTCTCGAATTAACTGTGCGTGCACACAACAAGGGTTTCCCAAGTGCGCACAGCCTAAAACTTTCTGCTACCAGACTGCTGCACAAGGTTAGAATCTTGTATCTTGATTCTGCGTCATTTTGAGTTTATTGTTGTTGTCTTTACTGCGAAAATATTTCCTAATAAAATATAATCGCATTATTGATGATGAAATCCCAGCCATTCTATTGTTAAGTTATTTTGTTGATATGGGTATGGATCAAGTGGAAGTAATAGCCAGATGGGGCCAAAAGGAAACATTATTTCATTGCGGCCCGGCACCAATTTACCACAGCTCTAAAACATATTTATATTCCTTTTATCTAAGGATCCAATGGTACAAGAAAAAATCCTATATTTTACTAATATTTAATTTTTTTTCAACTTCTACTTTGATGAATGTGATAAGGGTGTTTTAAATAACAGTAATAGTGGACAAACATTTATAAAACTTGGTATCACATGTTTAACTGTGGAAACAGCATGTGATGCCTTTTATATGCTTATGTTTTTCAAAATGAAAATGCAGGAATACGTTGCGTCTCATTCAATGGTCTCTCAGTAGAAACATCCATACCACCATACAACCTTGAATGCAGAGGGACAGGACTGCGTCCGTGCTGTAGGTGTGGTGTCAAGTGGCTCTATTTGTTATAATTATGTGGCTGTAAAGGGGGGAATCTATAAAAGGGCTGATCAATCTGATTTAATTAAGTGCAGTCAGTCATTTGAAAAGGAGCAGAATGGAATTAATAAGCACAATAGGAATTTGCATTTAAACTGATGTAATTATGCCGATTCAGTGGCATTTCCAGCTCCTACAAAGAGGAATGAATAGAATGAATGCACAAGATCCATACCTTTGTTGATTCAGACGAGTCTAACATCCAACGGAGGTGGTTTAAATATTAAATAGTCAGGATGGGAGATGGAATCTTTCTGTGCCTCTTAGAAATCCACAGCATCCCTTTCTACCTTTAAAAAACTTGTAAAAACCCTTCTCTTCCGAGACTGCTTCACTGCTTAACAATACTAACAAAAACTTAAAAAATCTTCTCTGTGCTCATTTACACCTTTGTCAGCTTATGTCCTCCTCTGTAAGTCGCTTTGGATAAAAGCGTCTGCTAAATGCAATGTAATGTAATGTAATGTAAATGTAATAAATAACAGTAATAGTGGACAAACATTTATAAAACTTGGTATCACATGTTTAATTGTGGAAACAGCATGTGATGCCTTTTATATGCTTATGTTTTTCAAAATGAAAATGCAGGAATACGTTGCGTCTCATTCAATGGTCTCTCAGTAGAAACATCCATACCACCATACAACCTTGAATGCAGAGAGACAGGACTGCGTCCGTGCTGTAGGTGTGGTGTCAAGTGGCTCTATTTGTTATAATTATGTGGCTGTAAAGGGGGGAAATCTATAAAAGGGCTAATCAATCTGATTTAATTAAGTGCAGTCAGTCATTTGTAAAGGAGCAGAATGGAATTAATAAGCACAATAGGAATTTGCATTTAAACTGATGTAATTATGCCGATTCAGTGGCATTTCCAGCTCCTACAAAGAGGATTGAATAGAATGAATGCACAAGATCCATACCTTTGTTGATTCAGACGAGTCTAACATCCAACGGAGGTGGTTTAAATATTAAATAGTCAGGATGGGAGATGGAATCTTTTTGTGCCTCTTAGAAATCCACAGCCTCTGATGCTTCAGGAAGAAGAAATATGCATCAAAACATCGGCAGATCATCAATGCATCAACGTCAGCAGGTTGAATAAACACTGTCCCCTTAGGGACGACCAGTTTAATCTTTACAACTGACCCCTGTGGAAAAATTACTTAGGCAAACATATATGCAGCAAGCACACACAGACATGCTCAATGTACCGTAACTTTCAATGCATACACACATATACTATATATATATATTTATTTTTAATTTAAAAAAGGTAAGACGTTCAATATCAAGAGGCCGTGGCATGGAAGTACAGTGAATTTACATAGATTTGCAGGAACACTGATGCAAAACCAAAAGTATAAAATTGGTCAGTGAGGCTACAGCAAGCTGCAGAAACTCACAAGAGCTACAGTCTGGACACATTTGCAAAAACTTACATCAGCTCCCAGAAACACTTGATAGAAAAAAGGTGTTATGGTCTGAAAAGACTAAGTTAAACTTTTTGACTCAACTGAAAAGTACCAAAAATCACACTTTCAGTCCAATGATTTTACCCTGCGGATCAATTTAGTAACAACCAGTGTTGGAACTCTTGCCTGTACAGGAAGACAATAGATCAATTCATCTGGTCAATCTTTTAGCGTGAGGTTTGCATTCTCTCTAAATCTGTGCTGTGATTTCTTAGGTTTCTTTGTAAAACATGTGCATTAGGGACAGTGGTTCCCAATCCCTGGGCCAGGGACCAGTACTGGTTCCGTGGTTGAATTGGTGCCGGGCTGCCAAGAAATAATGTTTCCTTCAGGCTCCATCTGGCTATTACTTCCACTTGATCCATACCCATATCAACAAAAGAACTGAACAATAGAATGGCTAGGATTCCATCATCAATAATGCAACTATATTTTATTAGGAAATATTTTCTCAGTGAAGACAACAACAGTAAACTCAAAATGACGCAGAGTCACTGATACAAGATTCTACGTTGTAAACCGGTCTGGTAGGAGAAAATCATAGGCCGGTCCGTGAAAATAGTAAGAGACATTTAACCGGTCCGTGGCGCAAAAAAAGGTTGGGGAACACTGCTGTAGAAGATTAGATTGATGGGACACTGATTTGCCTTATCTGAGTGTGAAATGATGTTAGTCTATAGAAAATCCCTTTCAGCAAGAGGACAATATTTCTCATTGGATTTTTTTCTCAGGACAACTCAGGCCGCTGTATTGGTTCCACCCAAAAGAAACAGAACAGTCATTTTTAGTGAGATCAATAAACTCGAGGGCGCCCCCTGACGTTTGACTCCTACCTCCAGTCTACTATCTGTGAGGCACTTTAATAACTGAATGGCTGGATGCATTCTGACATTAAATCTATAAGATCACACATCACATCAGAGGGTGTATAGTGGATGACAGCAGCACAAGCGCCCTCACCAGGCATCAATAAGTACAGGAGACACAATATCCACACAGATCCATGAAGCTGCTTTGGTTGGACAGTTTAGAAAAGCAACATTGTACTTCTACAGTTGGCGAGATGGAAGCGGGAAAGAATCAATGACTGCTTCAATGGATGTACAACTGGAAAACAGGTTTACTGACCGAGCGTCCGACAGATTGACAAGGTGACTGACAAGGTGACTGTTTATGTGCCGGCTCTTGCATGGATGATTTTCTGAGATGCACTGAAGCGTTTACTCTTGAGAGACCCCGGCTCATGGATAAGTGCTTTGACTTTCCCTTTGACCTGGTTTTGGCGGGGTGTGCTTTGCAAAAACAAAACCAACACACTCAGGAGATGAACTGGCCATCCTTCAAAAAGTGTTAAACGAGCAGCATATTGTGTCTGAATTTTTTTTTTTTGCATTTATATACCTGTACAAGCATCAGTTTTTAAAGAATCTTTAATATCTCCTCATAGGGGTCGAGAACCTTTTTGACTAGTAAATAAAAAGTAATTCTTACTATTAATGCGTTGTCTGATGGTTTTACTGATGGCTTTGTAGTCTGGTTGATACGTGGTGAGTGGTAGTGTTCGGTGTTTTATTTAAATAACAACGGAATTATTATTATATTAGTTATTTTGTTAAGAAAGGCCACCTGATTTCACTGAGAGCCAGCTACAGGCATTAAAAGAGCCACACCTTGCTCGAGAGCCATACATTCCCAACCCCTGTCCTAGGATGCCAAACAAGCAGAGGATGTTCTCTATCTGGGCGGTAACATAATTATATGCTAAATTCTTTGAGTTAAAAAAGAAATTAAGCTGCAAGTAATTCCTAAATGAAACAGAAACTGATAAAAAGCTGTATTTTTAAAAAAGAAACTTAAAAAGTAGAGGATTGTCATTGAAATGACTGAGCATCAATATTTCCTGTATATTAAATTCTCTCCTTCATGATATCAAGTCTCGTTCTCAAACAGTGAATAAAACCATTTTTCAAATGCCTTTTTCCATCATGCTGCTAATCAACAAAGTCAATTTGTTTCTCCATTTTATTCCAGTGAATCCTCAAGCTTCTACACTTTTTTTATTACAAGAGTCCTCTTATCTGTCATATTTCCTTCCAGTAATGCTGCAGTGGTTACAAATGGGACTTAGTCTATCTGGCTAGGAGCTGATGAGGAGGGAAATGAAATTATTGCGATTAGATCTGACCCAATAGGGGGGTGGGGGTGCTTGGAGTATGTGTTTGTGTGTTGGCGGAGCTGGTGCTATTTTATTGTGCTGTTGCGCCTCACACTCTGGTGGGTGGTAGTGGCTAACAGCTAAATTAAGGGATTAGACCCAGCTCGGACCAGTGCAGGTGGCAGATAATAAGTAGAAGCGGAGATTTTTCCAGATGGAAATATTACCTTTTGTTCACCTTTTAAACTGCATTAGTTTTACTTGACGTTTTCATTTCTCTTCCATTTTCTTTCATATATTCTGCCCTACATTCCCTTGGGTTTTGCACCCTCTCTATACATAAGCACGACAAGATATTATACCATTTCTAACACCATTATTATATAACTGAAAAGGTAAATTTATTATAATAAAATCATGACTCATGAGAAAAAAAGTAATGTGAGAATAAAGTACAAAAATTAGTCATATGCTTCATGTCTGTGAAGATTCTCAGCAACTGGACTTCTTCTTGGAGTTGAAAGACGTTTCATTCCTCAACTGGGAGCTGTCATCAGTAGGTTGATGTCAGAGGGAACTCTAGTAATTCTACTTCTCTATGGGTGTGACAACAACTCTCATTCACATCTGGACCATTGACAAGAAATCTGCTTATTACCATCAGAAGCAGTTTCTAAAAGTGTAAAAGTGTGTGACCAAAACAACTCTTCACACCTTTGTCCAGTGGTGAAGGGAGTGGTCTAGAGGAGTAGAACTTCTAAAGTTCCCTCTCACATCAACCAGAGACTGATGATTGTCTTTCAAAAAATCCAGTTGCTAACAACTAAACCCTTTTTGGGTAGTCATATGCTAATTTGACAGAAGATGAAGTATGTCTTTATTGGTGATTCCAATACTAAAGTGCAAATATAATTAAAATTTATAAATGCAAAGACCTACAACATTTATCTCCCTTATCTCACAAAACCGATATACAAAATGGTTCAAGGTATGAAAAGAAAAAACGGAAACTATTGGTATTCTGCTTGGAACAGAAGTGAAACCAGATTTTTTTTATTTTTGTTCGTGAATAAAAACGCTTATCATATAGTAATTGTAACTGGTTAATAGTGGTTTTCTTTTAAAATTTGTCTCCATAAAAGTCAATGGTAGCCTGTGACATTCACTGACTGAATGGAGAGAGTGGTTGGACCATCTGTATGGGGAGGACTGAGTCCCAATTACTATCACATCTCAAAGTCAACAATAAGAGGTCAATATTATAGTCTGTCAATATGGAAAAAATTTCAGAAACAATATCAACAGGTTTGTTGAGCATGTTAATGGACATACATGGGAATCATTTACTGTATATTAAAGCATTATGGACAACCTGTCTAGTTAGCCTACAGTATTTCTTTGGTGACGCATAAAACAAACTAATCATATATATTGGCACTTCATGGGTTTAGATAGGAAGAACTTCTGAGAATCCCATGCAACAACAATTTTCATTTGACCCAAACAAAGACTAAATGCCCCCACTAGTGGAAATTGCAGAAACTTTTCCAGGATCAATATTTTTTGTTTGTTTGGGCATGTCAATTTTATGGTGGAACCCCCAACTAGAAACATTAAAATGTAGTTTCTTTCAGAAGGAACCAATTGGTAAAAACTTTGTAAAACATCATATGACATAATGACTTTATGAATAAAACAAACCAAAAAGGAGGATTACCTTCATAATATCAATTTCTCTCTCATATTGTTTAAGTCTGCCTGTCATAAACTGTTCTTCTTTATACCAACTCTTCAAAAGTTCTGCCTCCAGAGACAATAAGTAACCCTTCTGACCTGAAGCAGGGAGCTTCACATCACATCTTCCAGCCACTCCTCTGTGAGCCTGCCTTCAGATGGAGATCAAGGACCAGCAGCAGCAGAGAAGCTGTCACCATGAGGTGCTCTCTCCATACTTAACATGGCCCAATCAATAACCATTGGCTGGGAGGACACAGGGATGAATAATGAGCAACATGCCCAGGGGACGGCCTACAGCCTTCACACAAACGCACAAAAACACACAGCATGAGGATTGCATTTTTTTTTACTCCTTGATGTTGATCTGCTAAATATTTCAAAGCTTCTACGAAGCTCCACCCTTTCACCCCCACATACACATTAATGAGATTTTGCTGATCATACACCCCATCACACACACAAACACACCCCATTGTGCGCACACACACACACACACACACACGGCTTATGCAATGAACTGCACATGGACTATACAGTATTGAGTCATCAGTGCAGTTTTGCTGCATAAAATACCCAACAGTGAGGCAACATTGTGTTAAATATTAGCCAGAAAACCAACCAAATGACACATCAACTACAGTAATAGTTAGAGAACCAAAATACTGACAACCACAGTAAACAAATACTGTTTTATAAGTTATTTTATAGGTTTTATCAACCGTCTATTCTGGAAAGGTGAATTCTAGTCTAGCCTAGCTTAATTTATTCTCTGTTCCATGCCAGGTCTATTCTTGTTTGTTCTAGTCCAGACATGGAAAACTATGGCTCGTGGCCAAGAGAGGGTCCATTTGGCCATTTTTATCTGGCTAGAACTTATTGAAATTATATTATATATATATTTTTTTGCATTTTCCCTGCTATACATGCAATAGAAAAAGAGCATTTTTAGCACACAGCTGCTCCATGTAGACCACAGGAGTCAATTTCACAGCGGGCTTGATGTAAAACTGGCATGATGTCACTCAAAAACTCAATATATTGAGAAATTCACTATATACATGCGTGTTTCCCTTGTCTCCTGATATGAAATATTGTTTTTTCATGTGGATACACTGAATCTGGAACAACCAAAGCTTATTAGTGTCGACATATGAGACATTATTAAGTTTATTTAATTATAGAGCACATATCATACTAGCATGTAGCTCAATATGCTTGAATAAAGACCATTTACAGCATATCAATTAATTACAGCATTTACAGTAAAAAAGTCAAGATGTTTTGTGATATTCACACATCAGTGGTTTTTGTTTCTTATTCTGCCTCTTTGCAGCCTTTCTATATAATTTTTAACGTAAATCTATTTTTACAGAACCCACGTATGCGCTATAACAAAAAAAAGCACCCATTATCAAAATAACAAATTCTACGAGTATGTAAAGCAAACTCAAATAAGTCAAGGTCCACCACCCACACTTTCATTTCACCAAAGGGCCGCGTCAACTTTCAGTGTTCAATACAAAAAGAAAAAGTCTCTCATAGAGACTGTGGATCAGGGTTTGAGAACTATAGGATTTACCATAAAATATGAAGAACAAATCTACAAAATATTATTGTAAATTCAACATTCACGTCAAGATGGGGGCTGCAAAATATCGTTCCACGGGCCGCAAATGGCTCACAGGCCATGAGTTGAAACCCCTAATCTACTTAGTTCAGAATCTACCGTCACAATGAGCTCACAGCCGTTCTAGTAGTGCTGGAATCCTGGTTGTTCTATTGTCGAGAACGTAGTGGATAGAGTTAGATTGGGACAGAAAGACTTTGGATATGGAAGTCATAAACCATGCCATACCAGAGGATTTTTTTTTTTCAAAATAAAACACTGTTCACAATAAATAAAACAGAGGTAGGAAGGGAATCAAACTTGCACAGGTCGCAAATGGGCGTGTGTTTGAGACCCCTAATGTGAAGGCTTCATACTGGTGGGCCAACTCTATTACACATTTGATTTTTATCTTGTGGGCCAAAAATAATTACACTGTGAGCCAGATTTGATGCCAGTGACAATCCTAATCCAGCCCTGAGTCAAATTTTGTGACGAACGTTGAGCCGTCAGTGAGAAACTTTGCACAACCCCTTAAAAACAATTTCAAGTTCTTCGTCTTATTCTATTCATTCTATTTGTTTGGGCTGTGGAGGACTCTCAGTCTTTCAACTGCTTCTGAGATCATGTGCAGAGAAAGAGGTCAAATATAAACAATATATTACCAATGATAGTGTCCAATGATAATTTTTTTGTGAAATCTACCTTGGATTGACACATTCTTCTGTCTAGTAATGCATGCTGAAGTGCGTGTCGAGGTGTGAGCATTGTTCTTTGGCGTAAATAGCCGTTCCTCTGAGTGTGCATGCAGCACAGCAGATTAGTGTTCCTTGGCTTCTAAGTGAGCACATCTGCAGCGAAGGCTCAACATCTGGAGCTCACATTTTCTCCACCGCCACAGCTCCCACAAAAAGAAAAAAAAAATGAAAACATCAGAGAGGGAAGGGAGGGAGAAAAAGAAAAGCTACTCAAGCAGTGGGCATGTTACAGACTGTTTCCTTCTCTCCTCCTCAGCCTGTCGTTTCCCCCAGCGTTTAAATCTTTTATTTTATTATAAAGACACAGCTTAGTTTTCGTCAATGTCAGATTTTATGTTTGTTTTATTAGTTTCTGTCCATATCACATGTGTTTTATAAGCAAAACCAAATGTTGTGATATTATAGATGTACAGTAGGAAGTTCAGTTTAGTGCAACCTGGGAACTGAGCTCCAGAAAAATAAATAAGAGGATTTTTTTACTTCCATTTTCGTTCTGGCCTCAGTTTTTTTTCCTGACTTCATGAACTCATGCAGACACAACACTGGATCCTGACATCTGTGCAAACCTGAGATACACAGCCTTTTATGTTAACCTTACATTAGTACTGTAATCATCCAGAGTCTGGCTCAGCTCAGCTTATTGGGTCTGGATTTTATTAAAGTAGAGAGGAAGAATACTCACTCATTGATGCTGATTTGAACAGATTTTTGCAGCGACAGCATTTTAAACACAGCAAAACACACACAGGCGCATGCACACACACTCCCACACTTAGAGGCAGTCCAGCTTAGATGGCAGCTCTTCAACAGGGCTTTGGAGTCAAGCTCTCAGTGCTCTGGGACAGACAGTTGGTCAGAGAGTCCATCCAAGACACATTTAGCTTTCTCACCAGAAACAGATGTCAGAACACAAGCCATAGAAACATGGTGCGTGCACACACACACACACACACACACACACACACACACACACACGAACACACACACTAACCCAAGTCTCCAAGACTCCAGAGACATTACTATTGACTTACATTCATTTCCTGTAGACTTTGAGGGTGATTTATATGTTCATACATAAGGTGAGTTCCCTCCCTCATCATTCATTTGCTTTTTCACTATGTACACCGTGTAAAAAATGTTAACTGTTGCTCTATATTTACTATTATTTTCTAGAAAAAAAATAGAAAATGATAAACTAGAACAGCTACTAACAGACTGAGGCAATATGGCATATATGTTATATTTTGGCATTATCTCCAATATGTTTTATTTCAATGACAGATATTTATCTACATGGTACTACAACTACTAGTACTGTTAATACTATAAAACTAAATACTTTTTCTTCTTCTCCTTTTGTCTTGTGCCTTTTCTCAGGGGTTGCCACAGCGAGTCAACAATTTCCATATCACCCGGTCCTCTGTATCCTCAACTCTAACTCCAACTACCTCCATCACTCCCTCTTTGTCTCCTACCTGATAGCTCTATCTCTAAGATCCTTCTTCTACCAATATATCCGCTGTCCCTCCTCTGAACATGTCCAAACCATATCAATCTGGCTTCTCTAGCTTTTTCTCCAAACCTTCCTTTCTGTGTTGTCCCTCTAATTACCTAATTCCTGATCCTGTCCATCCTTTTCTCTCCTAAAGAGAATCTCAGCATCTTTAACACCACCTCCTGCTCTGCCTACTGTCTTCTACCTATTCCAAGTGTCTTTAAACCATCCATCAGGGCTGGACTCAGAACTGTCCTGTAACCTTTCGCTTCACCTTATTTGACTCTCTTCTTTCACAAATTACTCCTGACACTTCTCCAGTTGTTTCATCCTGTCTGTACTCTATTCTTCTCCACTGCTCCACTATAACACTAAATACTACTTTTTTTTATTCTCAGTTGGTTGGTCTATGGCCTCTGGTGGTTGCTCCTTTTTGCCCATTATTTCAGTCAGGCTTATTATTGCTGAACCTCCCTATATATTACTTTTTTGACAAATTAAGACGCTTTCTGTTTCATTTATTTTGGAGCACGTCACAGGATTTTTTTTTTGACAAATTACCAGAAAAGGAAGTTTCTGGCTGAACACAAATTGGAAGACAACGTGTTGAATCCTATTAAGAGGGTTTCAAAAGTATGATGATGATGAAAATTGGTCCTGCGGATTGTAAAACTTGTTCCCACAGTTGTTTCTGTGTTTGAATTGACTCTAACATAAGGTTTTCTGGGACTGTAATTCACAGTCTTTGCCAAACCCTTCTTTCCATGCCTGAGGGTGAAACGAGAGGAAACTAGACATTTCACTGCTTTTGATTTACAGAGCAAGTTTAATCAGATATTATTTCTGTTCAGGTATTTTTTTGTATTATCTTCTGTTTTGTGTCTGTTCGTTACTGCTCGGTAAAAACCTATTTAGTCCACTAATCCATTTTCAATAACAGAAAACATATATTATATAAATACTAGATAACAGTCTGAGATGAGACAGACAATTCAGATAGTTATTTAACACGGAATATGACACATATCACCCATTTTGATGCACCAACCTGGTGGAAGATATGAGATCTGCTGGTGCATCACTTAAGTCTCCCATAGTACAGTCATGGAAAAAAATATTAGACCATTCTGCTGTTTTCTTCAATTCCTTGTTCATCTTAATCCCTTGTTCCACTAAAGGTTTATCACCTGGGGGAAACAATGAACACAAAACCATGCAATGACTGCAAAATGGACAGAAATTAAACTTAATTATGAGCCTTTTTTGTTGTTATTATATTTGTCCAGATGAATGTAGATTAAGTGGAAGCAGACTTTTAAATGGACAAGAAATTAAAGAAAGAGTGGTCTAATAATTTTTTCCATGACTGTATATGAGACAGGCTAGATATAGTCCATTCCCAGGAGTTTAAGAAGCCACATCTGGCTAAGGAGCAACAGGTTGCAGCCCTCTGGTGTACAGCAGATCACTGTGGGCAAACGTTTTACCTCATGGGCCGCACTTGGTCCAAAAATTGGACACTGGGGCCGAGTCCACAGCAGAAGATATATATGGAGTGTTCGTTTTAATAAACAATAAATGCATGCAGTAGTCTTGTATAAAACCTAAAATCCTACATTTGTATAAAACCTACAATCCTGTAGGACCTCATCTCTTGCAGGGAAAGGCAGAAGTATAAGGATTATACAAATAAATTATTTAATTTGGACGAGGCATTCAAAAACACTGGACCACCAGTGTTATAAGTCAAGGATTACTTTCATGTTTCTATTGTTTTTCCCATGACGCTTTAGGGTTCTCTGTATCACATTCATATCATTCCACTGGGTTTAACAGAATGACTGTTACCCCCACCCTACTCCCCCTGTGCTTTCACAACACAAACCCATGACCTCTGTCAGCATGGGGAGAATGCCAAAAGAAGACAGATGTCTGCATTTGTGGAAATGACACACTACAGCTACTTTCTCTTCATACCTTTTCCCTTTTAAGGCCCTGATGGCTGAAAGGCGCTCACCATCAAATGAATTCATCTGGCTCCTCCTTCATTCTTGGTCCAGTGCTCAACCCAGGCTCCTGGCAGCATCTGTATTGATGACAAGACCATTCCTATTTGGCTGGAGGTGGTAGCGGTAGATAGAGTGAGTGTTTAACTGATTACAGGCAATGGTGTGGGGTGTGCCAGCAGAGCTGTAGAAGAGCCAGGGAGAGAGTGAGAGAAAGAAGGAGAGGGAGACTTCCCCAAATTCAAACCATCTCTCTTCTGCAAACTTAAATTTTAAGTGAGCGGCCTTACCGCACTGATTCATTTGGCTCTTTAGAAGAGAGGCTTTAAGTCAGTTGTGATAAATCGTCGTAGTAACCTCAACGTGAACTCCTGGCATAAGCAACTGCAGAGGAAGGACATACATTAAATTAAAAAAAAATCTGTCTGCTTTAATAATTCACAATTCAAGGTGCAGCCCATGAAAGCAGCCATACATCACTTCACCAAAACAATTCAAAGCAGTGTTCCCCAACCACTGGGCCGGGGACTGGTACTGGTCCATGGGTGAATTTGGTGCCAGGCCGCAGAGAAATAATGTTTCTTTTTGGCCCCATCTGGCTATTACTTACACTTGATCCATACCAATATCAACAAAAGAACTTCACAATAGAATGGCTAGGACTCCATAATCAATAATGCAACTATATTTGATTAGGAAATATTTCCTCAGTGAAGATAACAAAAATAAACTCAAAATGATGCACAGTCATTGATACAAGACTATATCTTATACCGGTCTGGAAGCAGAAATATATAGGCTGTGTTCGCTTGATAAATCCTTGTGCCCATGCACAGCTAATTCAGGTAGGAAGATTTTATAGGTAAGAAAATATTTCAGATGACAGAAGATTTAATTTTGTTAAGGGGTATTTATCGGCCAAAACTTAACGACTGGTCCGTGAAAATAGTACGAGACATTTAACCAGTCCATGGCACAAAAAAAGGTTTTGGAACACTGCCCTTAAACACACAGACTTAGAAAAATAAGTGTCAAACCACTGTCTCAACAAAACGACAACAACAACAAAGATAAACATTAGAAATACAAGTCTAGTGGAAGAAAATTATAGGCTGAGTACACTTGAGAAATCCTTGTTGTGTGCATGCAGGGTTAATTCGGGTAGGAAAAAATTATAGGTAGGAAAATATTTCAGAACACCAGAAATTTTTCACCAGTTCGTAAAAAAAAGTACCAGACATTTAACACTGATTCAAGGTAAACTATTTCAGGTCATTTCTAGCAGCACAACATGTTGACATTAGGGGGGAAAAGAAACACTGGGAGATTGTTGACTTGCATGAGAGATCACAGTGGCTCCAAGAAGTGGGAGTTACTTGTCAAATCAGACAAGTAGATAAGACAGTGACAGGGAGCAAGGTAAAGACGCAGGGGAGCACAGACCAGCAATTAGCGCAGATTGATTTAGGTGGCAAACCCACCCACGTCTGCCGGAGCAAAGTCAGGGCCAGCAGCTGTGAGAAGCACCAGGTTAATTAGCTGTGTGTAGATCACTTTGAGTGTGTGGCTGTGTGTGTGCGTGCCGCCTGCAAATATAACTCTTTTCCCCGGTGGAGTGTATATGACCAGATGTGTGCTAAATCACACACATTACTGATGCCGAGCCCCTGCAGACCCAAACCCCCATTGGTTCACGTAGGGCCTACATGAAAACATGTACACACACACACACACACACACACACATACACACACACACACACACACACAGAGTCATTGGCAAACAGCTGGCTTCATCCATAATGTTCAGCCATTGGCTGATTAAAATGACTTCAGCTCAGTTTCGGTAACGACCTGCATGTGCAGCAAGAGATGCACACAGACGCACCCTGTAATCACAGACATGTGAGTGTGTGTGTTCATCACTCCGACTCTCCTTTCCAGAGCGGTGCCTGATTCTTGGCAATTAAAAGGTACCAATTGTGGTTGTCATTAATCAGCACGTCTGCGTGGCAGTCTCCAATTCATATCTGTCAAATCCAATGGGCAGAAAGTAATAGGTCACCAATTATACACAGGGAGCCTTGTAAGGCTGGGAGATGGCGGGTTTAAACGGAACACACACTGAGCCGCACACACTCGCAGGCGAACAAGACAAGAGAGCAGCACAGGTACACACACCTTAGCATATTTCCTGTTTCATCCCAGTGAGAGGTTTGACAGAATTTGAGGTGAGGAGAAAGGGAGAGGGGGAAAGAGGCAGGAGGCAGGACGAGGAGGAAGAGAGGGAGTGGAGAGGGAGTGTATGCGGCGAGGAGATGAGAGAGACAGCGAATGTTCCAAGTCTTTTAACAACAGTGCAGCTAAAATGAAACAAGATGTTTTTTCTCCACGGCCAAGCTCTGAGTGAAGTTTTAGCAGCTGTTGAACCAGGGCCCTCAAAAAAGAGGAGCCACAAGAAAAAAACATCCTCTCTGTACCATTCTTCTGAAACCCACTTCATGTTCTCTGATAATAGTTCATGGAAAAAGTACTCAGAGGAGATTGCACAACAAAAAATAACTTTTTAGTTAGTTGAGCAAAAGCATTTAGTATTATAAGTAGTTAGTTGAATAAAATATTGAAAGTCAAAACAGAAAAAGGAAAAAATCTGTGGTTTCAGTAGAAAATGAATGTAAATAATGGTCTTTCAATCTACCACAACTCACCTCCTGGCTTAAAATTGTATTAGACAAAAAATGCCAAATCTGGCCTCGGAAAAAAAGTTAATGGGAACCAAATTGGAAACGACAGTTGGCTTTGGAAGCTCACTGATAGAAATATCTCCAAGTTCCTAATAATGAATTCTTTTTCTTCTTTTAGTTTGTCCCTTTTTCAGGGGTTACCATGGTGAGTCAAAATTTTCCATCTCAACCTGTCTTCTGTTTCCTCAACTTCTAACTCCAACTACCTCCATGTCCTCCCTCACTGCATCAATCTCCTCTTTGTCTCCTACCTGGTAGCTCCATCTCTAGGTTCATTCTTCTACCAATAAATCCACTGTCCCTCCTCTGAATATGTCCAAACCATCTCAATATGGCTTGAGAATATGGCAATATGGCTGTAAGAGAACCATTTAGGTGAGGCACCTTTTCTGTTATGTTAATTCATTAGAACTAGCTTGTTGACAGGAACTAATATTACTAAATCCTATGTTTATTGCACGTTAACATGGTGAACCAACAGATCTGAAAAAAATAAATAATTTCTAAGGCTGATAAAATGCATTCTGACTCACAGCACCTTGTATGTTGTCGGTTACGTAGAACACACACACAGACCCACGCATACATAGAGTGCAACATCTCTGAAGTGATGCAACTCTCACATATGTATTGAATTCAGTGTGTGGGATGGAGAGCCCGATGATATAATTACCACCAGATGTAACGCCCTGTCGAGCAGCCAGTTCTGGTTTCTAAATAAACAGGCTTTTATGACTCACAGCATTGACCGAGCTCCGATTTCCTCCTGTTGAAACACAAATAAATAATCAAGTGCACCCCCCCCTGACGTTCAACTGTTACCATTTTGTTCTTGGTGAGCTCATTGGGAAGCAAATGTTTCAAATTAGAGCAAAAAAAAAAAAAGAACGGAGCGCAGCACTTCTTCAGTGCTTGTTTTGTTGATGTTTCTCAGTGTGATTGCATGTAGGTTATCTAACAAGAACAACGTAGGTCCTAAGGTGATCGTTATCTTCATTAGATGATCCAGTTAGACATCAGAACAGCCAATCAACACACACCTATCAACAATGCTACATTTCCCTAGACACATCATGTCTGTATTGTTTGTTTCCGAAAAACTATTTCTTGTCCCGAAAGCCCTTCACGGTGTTGAGAGTTGCTTGTTTGTTGGCTCTTTAATAGGTTGTTTGGCTGAAGGTAACTCGGCTCTAGCAACTTGATCCCCTTGATCTCTGGGCAGACTAATCAGCAAGGTGCTTCTTTTTTGCTGCAGTAGCATTAAGTACTCCTGTCAGTTACAAGTTTGACTTAACAAGGAAGTAGTCTGCCTCTGCAGGTGGACAGGATTGAGGAGAATACGGAGCTCTCCTCTCCAGAGGACGAGGGATGAAATATGTTTTCTCTGAATATTCTAAGCAGAACACCTAATAAAATTCTGATCCCCACAAGCTTTTTTTTTCCCTTGACTGGCTTCTCCTCAGTTAGAAATATTCTCCAATATTTTAATTTTCTCCGCAACAGGTTTTCAAGCCATCACGACATTTTCAACACAACTGTACC
Organism: Paraplagusia blochii; assembly: GCA_016785265.1. Lineage (NCBI taxonomy): Eukaryota > Metazoa > Chordata > Actinopteri > Pleuronectiformes > Cynoglossidae > Paraplagusia > Paraplagusia blochii. Next base: position 69,808 of record JAFBJS010000564.1, on the reverse strand, counting down.
TCCTCTGCAGGTGTCTGTCTTATCTGTAGGTATCCTCTCTTTTTCCAACATATATAACTGGAACACCGTGGAGCAATGTTAACTCTGCAAAAACTACGTGAGAGGTCAATAATTCGACTTACGTTGATTAACAGCTATTAATCCACCATCTGATTAATTGGAATGAAGATTTGAGACCTGACAGCCCTAATTTTAAAGCCCATTAATATATACTGTACTTACACCCCTGCTGACTAATTTTTTGTTATAACTTTAACTGTTAAGCAGACGCCGGCCCTTCCTCTTCCTCCACCTCTCTCCTCTAATATACAATTATCCACTCTCTGTGCTGGGACCGCTGTCAAACCAGGCAGCTCCTAGGACGTCACACATACATTAGCAGTCGGTCCTTTAGGAGGCCAAGATGAATGCCAAGGACCATCTCTGTGTCTGCGTGTTAGCAGGTGGAATTTTAATAATTGACAGCCAAATTACAGGGATTCTGCAAAGGCAGACAGGTTAATAGCCTGTCTTGAAGACAGGACAAAGTGTGTGAGGACAGGAAAAGTCATGGTGTGCACAGAGCTATGAAGAGACACACCGCAGATGAACTGCATTAGCAGCAGAGAGTGCATACAACCATAGGAAACACTGTAACAAGACAGCGTTTCCTCTTAATTTGAGACACCAGGTTGGTGTTTCATCAAACTAACAAGCTGTAGGAGAATCCTTTTCTTCCTCCTGCTCTCGCTGGAGGTCACCTCCACAAATCATCTGCCTCCAGCAGCACCACAGGTCTGACCTACTGTATGCTAACTATCCTTATAGTATCATGGTTTTAGGTCAAGTATCGATAATAGCAATATTTGTCTTTATTGGCATTTTTTATTCCAACTTTTATAATTCTAAATATTGTATCTATATTACTTTTTCTTCACTTGAACCTATAAAAAGTATAATCTTGATTAATTGAATTTCCAGTGTTGACAGGTTTTTGCTTTATGCTCTTTTTTGGTTCCATGTCATAGTTTTCTTAACTTAGGCGTTGCAACATCGAGTCAACAATTTCCATCTTCCCCTGTTCTCTGTATCTTCTACTCTGACTCCAACTACCTCCATGTCCTCCCTCACTGCATCCATTAATCTCCTATTTGTCATCTACCTGGTATCTCCATCTCCAGGATCATTCTTCTACCAATGTATCCAATGAACCTCAACCATCTCAATCTGAGATGGTTTGTCTCTAATGAACTCATTCCTGATCCTGTCCATCTTTGTCTCTTGTAAAGAGAACCTCAACATCTTTAACTCGGATGGTTCATACTAACGGAATGACAAAATAGGCACAATGCTTAAAAAACATATCCTATCTTCACAAAACAAATACCAACAAAAGTTTTGGGGTTTTGTGGAAAACAGTGAAATCTCCAAAAGTCCTTCTCTGTAATGAGCAGACACCGTGTCAAGAACACATCCTCAGAAAGTGACCGCAGTCTCATTTGAAAGGCATTTTGAGTATTTGGTGAAATACACAACAGTGGAGACATCATATCTATGCATGAGTAACATTCAGAGAACAGTCTGTGCTGTTGGGAAGAATTCAACACCTCTTCAGGAACAACGATGGCTCAAAAACGGCATCTGACGTCATATATCAGTTTAACTGTAATTAAAGCTAAAAATGCAAATATCAAAAAAATCTAGTTAGAAATAATTCCTTGTGCACAACATACATCCTTTGCAATTTCTGCCCAGATTTTTTTTACATATACACAATTGGTGAATGGCTTCATTCTAGTTTCTGAGTGGAAACGTAAGGCAACACAAATAAATTATCTCTTTATAAAGAAAAAGGACTCCGTTTTCATTCTGACACATGCACTAACATTAAGAGAGCAGCACTCTCCACCTGTTTTATCCACTCATCACAGCCTGTTAATTTGGCACATTTCAAATGCCTGTAGATTTCAGCACAGGCAATGTTTTGCCTCTCAAGCTGCCACTTATGGAGCAGACCTGGAGAGTGGTAAAAGCAACTTACAGCAAAGGTTTGCAGATCAATGCATTTATAAGAGAAGCAGTGGAAACTGACAGAGGGAGTTAAAAGAAATCAACCAAGACATGATGTAAAAAGAGAGGCTGTGCTGAAACCCAGGGTTTCTCTTCAAATGTGCTCACTTATTGATCAAATATCTTCTTTTCTTAAAGTCAAGGCAATTCTCCTTTTTACTCTGACATGGCCTGTCTCTGCTCTGTGGAGAGAAATGTTTTCATTGTGAATGATGAAAGAAGTTGAATCACAGTTGACTAAAAGATGCGGCGAGAGGGAGAAATCATTTCTGAAATTAAATGGAATTTCTAATTTGTTTTACTGAGAAAAAAGAGATGAATAATAAAAGGGAGAAGGGAGAATTCTTTTTGTATATAATTGTTAACCTGTTCATCGCAGCTTCAAAGAAAAACTGATGGATCTTTTGCTCAAGGACAGTCTTTAGAAGAAAAAAATTAACTATAGTCCCACTAACTACAGCTGAAGTGACAGAAGTTTGGTCTAAGTTTTTTTTTTAATCTAAACACATACTGCTTAGTGCATAGGTGTCAAACTCAGGCCCTGGGGCCAAATTTGGCCCTCAGTGTAATTATACTTGGCCCACGATTTACGATCTATGCTCTTTGTTAACATACATAACACAAGGCAGCAAATAAAGAGACAGAAAAAGCAACAAATACTACTGCTGTGTGGTTCATTTTTATTTTAATTTCATGTGTGTTGATAGTATTAAGCGTTGGTGGTTCAAGTTTCAATGTTTTTGTTACGTTCTGGTGGCTGAAAACGTGGTTGGACCCAATAATGCAGCGCTGGGAGGCTTTTGTTTAGTTTCAATGGTTTAATTAAAGTAAATAAACAAAATCTGAAATTAACTAAACATGTCCTTCACAAGGTACATGCAGCAGACGCGACAAAGACAACAGCGCCAAGCACGACAACACACAACAACGTGAGTGAAGGAGAGGGGTATATACGGTGAGGGCACCAGGTGACACAGGTGACTGTGCTTACACTGTTTAACCCAGCACCTAGCAGGGAAAGGGAAGGAGACAGACAAACCTCACAGTTTTTATATGAAAAAAACTCAACCTGCCGTGCATTTTAACCATAAGCACTAGGTGTAATATTTTTTTGACGTCAAATTAATATGCTTTATAACATCATCAGTATGACACCAGGACTTGAGGATCCACAAATATATTTTAAATGTAAAAAATATTTTTATAACAATAAAAAATACAATTTTGTTTAAAAATATTTAAGAATAAATGTGTTTATTCTTAAATATTAAGCTTCACTGGCCCTCACAGCCCACCACTGCCTGGTTTAGTGTGTGAGTTTGTGTAGCATAGGTACATATGTGAACTGTGTAGTGATTCAAGAATCAAGTTTGCATATTAATGTACGTATATACACACTGTCATATTTGAAATGTTAATTATCTTCAGGTCGCAGTAAAAAAAAAATAGTGATAATGCCTTTCACTTCAGTGATTTCACTCATTCCAGTGCTGCAGAGCCGCAGCCCTTTACTCTGTAATACACAAATAGGACAACAGCTGGATGTGGATTGTTTCATCCAGTCTTGGCTGGCCACCAACTCTCCCTCTGCTATTTTAGGCTCCTACCTCATTTTCTCTCTCTCTCCCCCTCTCAATTTAGTCGAAAGCATAACAGATACTAACAGATGTTGAAGCATCGCTTCACTCCTTATCACCCTCTCACTGTTTGACTCTCCCCATTTCCCTTTGCTCTCAGATTTATTGGTGAAAATTTGTGCAACAGACTCTGACACAGATGTTGAATGTTGTTCTCGGGATCCAATTCTCGACTCATTCTCTCTCTGCCGGTCTGCACCTGTGCAGAATCAGTGCCAAACTCCTGTTGAGTCTAAATAGGTGGTCCAAACTGTCCCATTGCGTGGTTCATAAAAGCAAATCTTCCATTATTATACGCTATATTATGGGATGTTGTTGGACGGTCCTGCTTGGAGATTTACCAGCCAGTAAATGCTACCAACGCTCAAGTAAATGCAGAATCAGCTAAAACAAAATATAAACACAATGATAAGAAAACAAGATTTGTCTGTAGACATGAATTTGTTTCCTTTCTGGCCACACACTCAATCACACACTTAATCACCACTAGGGGCTAAATGTGTTTTAGATGTTGAACAAAAAGGTTGTTTACAACACTAATGGCTGTCTCTATGTGTTTTTGAGAGGAGATTTCATTAACATTCTGCTTCTGCTTCTCTTCTTAAACACATATGTTTGATGAAAATAGTCGTCTTTGTAGTTAGTCAATTTGTGACTTCATCTCATGCTCATCCTCTCAAACATGGCTCTGTCAGTTGGACTGGAAACCACACCATTCACACCTTGTCATTTCAAAATGTTAAACATATTATCTCAAAAGCAACAAAGTTGCACTGACTGATACAGTTTCATAGTTTGCAGTCAACTGTAAACTTTACCAGAAAGAAGAAATTTCTTTTTTGCCATTGTGACGTTGTGATTCACACCACAGTGCACAACGAAATTTGGACTCTGCATTTAACCCATCATCAAAGTGAGCAGTGTAGGGACAATACAGGGCATCTCAGTGGTAACTTGACGGTAGTGGGATTCGAACCGGGGACCTTGCAGACCCTAGTCTGCTTCCTTAACCACTAGGCCACTGCCCTGTCACTACTATGACAAATAGCCTTGGATTTGTTGATTTAGTTTCTGATAATTAGGATAACATTCATGAACTTGCATGTTCAATATACCCAGGCCTATAAAATACAATTTTTTATATCTTTGAGGGTTTATTAGGGGATTCACAAAGCCAACATACCTTTCTATGGGTCCTTCTTGGACCTTAAAATGACAACATGTAAGTGCTGTCGTTTTAAGTTCTATCTATTCCTATTGGCCAGTATGTGTGTGTGAGCAAACACCACAGGAGAAGAGACCAGGGCAGAGGGAGACAGCAAGGGCGTAAGGATAGAGAGTACGGATGGAGATGAGTGAAAATGAGTGTGAAGCAGATCGGAGGCTGTGTGCAGAGGCAGCAGATGGACTTGGGAGCAGCAGAGCGAGGCGGAGGAACACAGCCTTTTGTTCTCCCTGATGCCTGTCTGCCTCCTTGTTTGTGTCTGTCTGCATGTCTGTGCCTTCCCTCTCTCTGCCTGCCTGACGGTTTGTTTGGAAATGTTTGAACACTCACCAATACGCTTGCCGTTCTCGTCTCCTTTCTTTCCTTTTCTCCAACTCATACCTACCGACTGCCATGCTATCTGCCCCGCTGCTCTCTCCTTGACACTGCCTTCCCCCTTGTCTTCATTCCTCGTGCATATTTTTATTCATCATCTGTCTTCCTTTATTTCCTTTGCCTCACTTCAACTCCATCTCACATTTTCTTCAGTCCCACTCACTTTGACCTCCAGACTACCTTTATACATTCTCTCTGCCCGCATCCCTGCATCAACAGATCTTACAATCATCTATCCTGCTGTAACCTCAACACATTCATGTTCCCAGGAGGTTTTTTCGAAGCTCAATCCTTCTCTCTGTCCTTTTGTTTCCCTCTCCATTCCCTTCCCCTCTCACGGCCCAGATGTTGTGCTACATGCCATTACACCTACATGCCACTGCCCCTAATATCTCACTAGGGTGAGTGGATGAACACAGAGCACGCTCATAATCGAAGTGAAATTTACTCTCAGAAAGAAACTGCTGTTTTTCTGGTGAATGTGTAGAGATTTTTCTTTTTAAATGACAAATATATATATATTTGCAGCAAACAATCAAACCTCAACCTGAAATACATTCCAGCCAATATAAGATGCCACTCAATACAAATGTCAGACAAATCATAGGTAGTCATTTACACACACTGTTGCAAAAAGCTTTAGTTTCACAAAGGGTCTAGAGCTTCAAATAGTATCGCAATGCTCAGCATGCATTTATGTAGATTTGACGCCCAGCCTCAGCACACAGTGAAGGGCTCTACGGCTCACATACACTTGCCTTCTGTTATTTGTATTCTTGTTTCAGCGCCATAAGTACAATTAATCTCATTAAATTACGCACAATCATGATAAATCATGATCAATCAGAATGTTGTTTGACAGTCCTAGTCATTATGTGTAACATAATCAAAAATAAATACTTCTAGTAATATAAAAATTAATGCCAACTACTGTAAGTCTACACATCACCTTCCAAAGTTCATGTCAGCTTCTCTCACCATAGGAGAGTGCAACGCTGTACAGTAAACAAAGGATTAAGAGTGCCTGTCCGTGTGTACGTACATGCACATTTGTGCATGTTTAGCGTTATACCGATATCCTCAGGGCCAACTGCAGCTAAGGTTCTATTCCTTCTTGCTGTGTGTGCACGTGAGCACACTGATGCTATCAACATATTAACACAGATGACAATCTGGCACCAAGGTGCTGATCAAAGATAAATTTCCCTCCCTGGCTTGCCTCCCGTTAATTACGCCATCTGTGTAGGATTGTTGTGTTCGGAGAGTGGGGGAGGCCGATCCATCAAACCTTCCAGTGCTATGTTGCGTCGACAGGTTTCACAAGAGACTGATTGCCTCAAGCCCTAGGGTAGGTTAGCCTGCCTTGGCTGCAAAGGGCACCTGTATACATCCTGATCACTCCTCATCATCTCATGGTATAGCAATTCCTCTTCCCCAATCTTAAAGACAATTCTTGAGTTTATCAATATTAAACAACAATGAGAGAAAGTACTACACTGACCTAAAAATATAGATATTTAAGAGTGGGCTAACCACCCACAAGATGGTGCGGTGCAGTGCAGAAAGATTAGGGTGGCAGAACCGGTAACCAGTATATATGTGTATATATATGTGGGTGAATGGAAGGGAGAACAGTGGAATGGTGAAGTTACAAGAAGCAGAGGTGGTGAAGGTGGAGGAGTTTAGATACAGAGGATCAACAGTTCAGAGCAGTGGAGACTGTGAAAGAAAGGAGAAGAATAGAGTACAGGCAGGATGGAACAACTGAAGAAAAGAATCAGGAGTTAATTGTGATAGAAGAGATTCAGCTAAGGTGAAGGGAAAGATTTACAGGACAGTTGTGAGATCAGTCATGATGGACGGATTACAGACACTAGGAATAGACAGAAGACAGGAGGCAGAGCTGGAGGTGGAGGAGTTAAAGGTGCTGAGAAGATCAGGAATGAGGTGATTAGAGGTACAACGTAGACAGAAAGGTTTGGAGAGACCTAGAGCTAGAGAGGCCAGATTGAGATGGTTTGGACAAGTTCAGAGGAGGGACAGTGGATACATTGGTAGAAGAATGATCCTTAAGATGGAGCTACCAGGTAGGAGACAGAGGCGAGATGGATACAGTGAGAGAGGATATAGAGGTAGTTAGAGTTGAGGATACAGAGGACATGGGAAGATGGAAATTGCAAATTCACTGTGGCAACCCCTGAAAAAAAAAAGGAGAAGAAAAGGAATAACCGGTAAACCATTATTCAGGTATGTTCCTCACATAACTCTGATAATGACCTGTTACACCATCATATACTTCCTGCATTTAACAATTAGAACCATCTATGTTTACAGTTAATAGTCAGCAGCCTCCATCTTTGACACCAGGGCTAAGGTTTGCCTCATTTACTGCATAACAAACACAGCTATTGTCTGCTGATTCCTGGCTGCATCTGGATTAATGGCCTGTTTTTAAATGATGCAACAGTAGTTGCCTGTGTCCACTTTTGCCCGACACAGTGAGATTAAACTGTGACATTCCATTGTGAGTCCAAGTTCAAGTCTAATTGAGGTAATTTTTTGTACACTGTATAATTACACATAATTTCAGTGTCTACGGTGAACAATATGGATAAAATAAATTAAAAGTAAGCTTGTTACTAAACCCACAACAGGATTCTATGAACTACACAAACATATCTATGTACCTATGTGTGAATACATATCCAAACAGCAGGGACCTGAATTAGGCATGGAAAGCCATCTACTGCAGGTGACGCATTTAGAATGTTTTAGCACATTACACATGATTATATGTGACATACCATACCAGCATATGTTTCATTATATTCATTTGTATTCACTATGAGAACAGTCTTATCAGTGACTAACACAGTAATTATATTAGTGCCTACATGAAGGTAACATAGAAAGCAGTTCCCAAAAGGTTGATTACTAAGTGCTGTAATTGACAGATATACATCTGGCGAACATAAAGTAATCTCAAAAACAAGGTAGTGTCCACAATGGAATACCGTAAGCCCGGAGGCAAAGATGATAATCGAGAGATAAAATTATACAGAAATCTCACCAAAAAAAAAAAACATGATTTATATAAAAGTGGTGAAAAAAATATATGGAGAAACATTCTAAAAATATATTGTCTTTATTTTTATTTTCAAAAACATCTTTGATTTGTTCATTAAAGGGACTTCATGTTGTTGTTTTATTTGTAGTAAACAAAATCCAATTTCGCCTTAATTTAAATACTTCTCTACTTACAGAAATATAAACAATGCAGCTTTATATTTTCTAACAATGTAGCCAGCTCCATTTTTTTACTAATTCATCTTCACAATTTATTTTCAAGAAATCGAGTTCAGCAGTTGTGGGTGCGGTGGGAGACACACTGGGCAGTTCACTGGTCAATCACCCTTCCTCTTAGTAACTGTGGCTAATTTACATTGAACAACTGATCCCAAACCCCAAAAAATAATTGGAAAGACATGACTCTGTACAGTTTGAGCTGCCACTAGACAAGCCAACCACTGTCCTTTTTGCTCTAAGAGAGGGCTCTCAAACTCAAATATGTTGAGGTCCACAACCCACACTATCATTTTAACCAAGGGCTACGTCAGCTTTCAGTGTTCAATACATGAGAAAATTCTGTGTAATGAAACACTGAACCAAAAGGAGACTGTGGGGTTTTGAGATCTATAGGATTTACCATAATCCTATAGAACATAAATCTATAAAATATAATCATATTCAACTTTCACATCAAGGTTGGGGCCACAGTAATCGTTCCACGAGCCACAAAAGGCCCACGGGCAGGAGTTTGAGCCCCCTGCTCTAAGATCATTGGGTAAAATTCCAGTGGGTGCCCCCCATGCCTTAATCTTTCCACTTGCTTTTTTTCACTGTTGTGTTTGCATTGAATGCTATTCTTGACACAACCAGAACTGGGACTTGAACACAGTACCTTCTGATGGTAGACAACTTTCCAAAACCACTCTTTTACGTGTTGACAGCTGTAGCTAAAACAAAAGGCGATTTTTCATTTCAAAACTTGCCGAAGGATCAAGAACATGACTATGGACTCACGAGTAGCACTAAACAACAAGATCATTTATGTTCTAAGACGAACTTTGTTTCTTCACACAGAAATGAAACATAGCAGCATAGATGGATCAGTGATCCATGCCCCACTCACGTGCCAGATGTGTGAGGTGGGCTTTATGAGGGGCGGGGGGCTTGGCACAAAGAGGCATGAAGACAGACAGACAGGCACATGCCATTAATCTCCTTCCTCTGGGATGCCTTGATGCCACAGAGCTTCCTCCATCCCCCTTTCCTCTACACCTCTTATCTCACCCCCTCTACTCACCAATCATTCCATCAATCCTCCCATCTGTTCCGCTGTAAAATCAGACTTAGGTTTTTTATTGTTCTTCACTTTTCTAAATGAATTCAGCCTCCATCCTTCCATCCCTCCATCCATACATCCATCTAACGCTTAATCTAATTTGACTACAGTTCCCCTCTCTCATCTTCTCCTTCTGCTCCCCCAACAGTGAAATGAAGCAGTCACAGCTGTGCAGCCATTCCACATGGGGCAGCCCTGATCACACCATTACGATTATTGACTACATTAAGCAAAGGCTGTGATGGTTGGGGTATTAGGGTTTTTGACCACAGCTCAGGATGATCAATAGATGGTTTAAAAGAGAGAATCTGACAAGAGAAGATTTTACACATCAGTAGTTGGAGTTAGTTTTCACTCAGATGTTTGATGGTAAAGAAAATCCAGGAGAGCCAGTCAATAAATGTCTCATATTTACATCAATGTTTTTTTTTCTCTCTCTCTGTATTCAAATCAAAGGATTTTCTTTGAAATCAAAGGAGGACCTGCTACAGGGTTCATTAAAGGATGTTTGTCTTCAGAGAGTAATTAGTTATCATCTACCACCCGCTGCTATCTTTGGAGACTCTGTGGATGAGCAGACATTAGTCGCTTATGTGCGGGGTTCTTTAAAGAGAGCGAATTATCTCCCGCTGAAGCATTTGATCCATGCAAGAATCAAGGTCACCGTTAAAAAATTTCAAAGACTTCAAAGCAGCAAGGTCTTAAGCAGTGCTTAAATTGACCATTAAGAGAGAAAAAAAACAGTTGAGTGACAAAAGAATTCTCTTTCATACATTCAGTTATTTTTATACGATGAAACCATTAAGGTTAAGGCAGCTCTTCTGGGAAAAATGAAGCAAAACACAGCTACAGAACAAACTTTCAATTGAAATATAAGTCAATATCTTTACAAGGTTTGAAAATACCAAAGGCTGTAGTATTCCATAGTAACTTTAATGGTTTATTTTTATTTGATGGGAAAATCTCTATGTGTCAAATTCATGGTACACGTTCTAGGTAGAACACACCATAGATACTTGTGAAACTATTACGTACTACACCTCTTTACTACCACACCACTCCACTGTACACTATAACTTAGGATGGGGATGTACGCTAGAAATCATTCTTTAGGGCAAACCAACTTCAGTATGTCCCAGTGCACTTGCGCTCCTTGTTGCAATTTTGTTAATGATTCATTCATTTTCAGATCCCAGGCCCTGCTGATGTGAGCCAGGCTCTCCCAGGCTCCTCCTGGAGAGTTCCCAGATGGCCTGAAGGACTCCTACCGGTGTCAGGACTGGCATTGCTGCCAGATCCTTGCTCACTTGCAGGGCACACAAACTGGGGATTTGGCACACATCTCTCTCCCAGAACAAGAAAAAACAACTTTTGGAGGTCATGTGAGGGCTGTGGGACCAGCTGTACTTTTGTCCAATGCTGGCATCCTTGGTTTTTCATTGACTATTAAGGAATGTGTGCTAAAGTATGTGAATTGGAGAGTAATTCTAAAAGGATTATTGAGTTATGCCAGGAACAATATAAGAAGTTAATTGTTCAAAATCAAGGTAAGGTGCACGCTGGATCACATGTTCTACTATGTGAATTCTTAAATTTGGGGTAAATGTGGTGTAATTAATTACCACAGTCACAGACCCACACAGTGGGACCATCTTTTAAGAGTTATACGCTCTATGAAGTGCACTTCTTTAATTCGTATAATTGACATTTATAAAAAAAAGGAGAAAAGATGAAGATAAATATTTGATAAATATATGAGCTTCTCTTTTAAGCCTTATATGTGGCTTAAGAGATGTGTGAATGTGTCTGTGTTCTATACTCTTTCTTGATGACTTCAGTAAATTACAACTCAAAAGCAATCCACCTCTGTTTGTCTATCCCTCTAAATAATATCTATGTTTTGCTTTGTTTAAATAAGTTTAAACAATTGAGTGACTAAAACTACTACTATTAAAGCAACTACTTCTAACACTGCTATGAAATCCAATCATTTATGCTGTCACTTCCTGCAACCAGGTAAATAATAGGTTGTCTACCAAATAATACCTTGAGTTACCTCTGAATTTTCGAAAACTTTTTCATCTTCTTTTTTGTTATCCAACCTCCAAATGCACTGGGGAAAATGGTTGGAGATGATGATTCAGAACAGAATTAAATGATGCGGAAATTAGAGTAAGGATAAATGACTAAGTGAGGGTTAAGGACAGAAAAAAATGACTCAAACTGATTCTGGAGCTGGAAGATAAAATCCAGCAGGGATGAAAAGAAAATTTTACAGTTCTCACTCTCATCTGTCCCACTCTTGGCCAAGCAACCATGTAGTGCTGTTGGCACCGTTGGTTTTATAGTGACCACGTATGTTGGAGAATGTGTTGCTAGGATTAAAGATAATTACTGTGTAAAGTAATTTCTAAAAATATGAGCAACCCACCGCTCAGTCCAGCTGGAGCTGTTGGGAATAGAGCCAGGCCTTTTCCTTTCACACCTGTTAGAGCCTCCATGCAATGTCTGTCCGTGTCCTGCATTGTGTCTCTCGGTCAACGACATGTGTTTATCCCCAAAGCCCTAATTGTGTGCCAGCGCTGAGATGAGAAAAGATCGACAGCGGTGTTTAGGTGAAGAAGGAAACTGGCAGATGGAATCAGATCAAAAAAGCCTTTCTTTCTCTCTCTCTTTCCCTCTGAAAGCACACCAACAAGGAGAATGCTGCAGACAGGTCCAAATCAAGAATGCTACTGAAGTTGCATCTACAGGCACACTCAAAGCAAGCCCTGAGGGAAGTTGACAGAAGAAAGAAGAAACAGCAGTGAGCAGAAGTGAATGATCCATTTTCCCTCAGGAGAGTTCATCAGAGCCTGACCACAGAGAAGGAGAATGACTTTCATCCATGCATCTCAAATAACACAGTTCACACAGACAGAGGAGAGATATGTACTCTGCTGAGTTATTCCACCATACAATATTTGACCGAGAAAGGGATTTGATAGTTGAAGAACAGATGTGTACAACTAATTTTAGTATGTATGAATAAATGTTGACCCACTTTTCACACAGAGCTTTGATCAATAGTGGGAAATATTTGACAGATAAAAGACTAAACATTGCTTATATAAACTGTAAAAAGAGTGAAGCAGTCTTCAGTTATCCACTGGGCCAATGAACTCAGCGTGGACAAAGTAAATCAGGGGTCTCAAACTCACGGCCCATGGGCCATTTGTGGGCCGTGCAACGATATTTTGCAGCCCCCACATTGATGTGAAAGTTGAATTTATAATAATATTTTATAGATTTATGTTCTCCACATTTTATGGTAAATACTATAGTTCGCAAACCCTGATCCACAGTCTCTTTCTGGTTCAGTGTCTTATTACACAGAATCTAATCTTTTTCTTTTGTATTGAACACTGAAAGCTGACTCGGCCATCTGGAGAAATGATAGTGTGGGTGGTGATCCTCAGCTTATTTGAGTTTGAGACCCCTGTAGTAGAAGGTAAGACTACTGCTGCCTTACCATTAGTTTTAACATAACATAGCATTAACAATCGTGACAATATGAGGGAAACTCTTAGAGGAGGATAAAATTTGCAGCTAGCCCTTCCCAATTGTTTGTCGTTCTGTTGACATAGGTTCTTGTCAACTTATTATTTAGTACGGTAAGTCATTTCTGTGTTATCTGCTAAAGTCTACAAGTTCCTGTCTCAATCCTAGGTTCTGAGATCTCAAGAGGACAGTCCCTGATGAGTTGCTCTAATTACTCTCTCTTTCCCAAGCTGCTAATATCTGTATTTAATAGGGCCAGCTCTGATTCATATGCAAAGTGCAGACACAATTTGGATTTAAAATGATTTCTTATCTACGTTGGTTGAGACCAACTGCTGCATGACTGCATCCGAAATCAATTACCGGGCCCGATCCCCTGGTGAGCACTTGGCTAGGAGCAGAGTGGCACCGTGTGAAGCTTCAAGCACAAACTTTAAAACCGCAAAGATTACTGTCTATTTAACTGTGAAGGACATATCTGATACTGGTGGTTTTAAGTATTTAATGATAAGGAGGTTGATGTGTCACATCCTCCCAAACATCCTATGAGTTAATTGATAAAATGAGTGAAGACGGACCAATTCCATCAACTCAGCTAGGTGGGATCATTGGAACAACCCAATGAGTTCCATGATGTTAGTAGATCTAATGAAGTACTCCAGAATCCACAGTAGACCAGCAAGACTACATGATACACAGCATGTTCATTGTATGGTGCAAATAGTAACTAGGTAAGGCCATCCTGGCCATCTTGGTTAAGCCCCGGGCACAGGAGGAGGATTCGGCGCCGCCGATTGCTCAACGGCATCCGCGCAGGCTGATAGTACACCCGCACACGATAAGAATTCTGCTCATGTCTCACTAGTATGTCAGCTGATTTCCCAGGTCACGTGATAAGTTAAAACCGCGGACTCCGAAGACAATGAGGTACTTTTACTGTTATTGTTGTTGTTGAATATTTTTCAGACAAGAATGGTCCTGCCAAAGATCCAAATGCTCACGATGAGACTTTGTTCACTTGGGTCCATGGAAATCGAGCTCGATCGATATTTTGCTTACGGCCTTGAATGACAAATGGCTCATGTAAATTTACATCTGGCGCTGAGCAATCGGCGCATGCCGAATCTTCCCTGTGTTCTGATGGGAGAATATTCTTTTGAAAATAAAATTAAAGTTATCAACGTAATTTATTGCCAGAACCCTATAACCCTGATTCCTCTCACCATTCTGCATTTGAGTTTTAGAAAACAGAGCAGTCAACAGCGAATGTTGTCGCGCTGCACATTTTTAAGTAATCATCAGGCAACCCCAGCCCCGATGGACCAGGACTCGATACAACTTATCAACTGACAAGTCTGATCAATTAAGCTCCAACTTTTGTATCACCTAGCATCTTTAAGTTGCCTGTTCTTCCCTCTGTCTTCACTGACAAAAATGAAACTGCATTCCCCGGAAAACACCTCCTTCTGGCATCCTATGTTGTCGTAAGCCGTTCTGCCATTGTCCTTGCGGTGTGTAACACCTGTGTTGAACACACGTCCCCAAAGATCTTTGGCTATTCATTTGCAGAAACTTGTTGTTATAGATCTATTATGGAAAGCACCCAATGCAGCGGGATGTAATGACACAGCCAACATTGTAAAACACTGCCATATGGTGGAACTACACAACATTAAACATTTTGGAGACTGTGCCTCCCCGATGCCTAAACAGCACAGCCTTTTGGCAAATAAACCATTATGCAGTGTGAATGAGTCATAGACTTGTTCACCAAGCTGAGCCATGAGACAAACAAAGCAGTTCTACAAAGAGAGTGTCGTACGATCACGCAAGGATGTGAATAAACAGAGGGAGAGCAAACTAGACAAATCTAATTAGTGCAAAACGTGTTTAAACAGGTGAAGCAGAATGGTTGTCTTACTCCGCTTACTACACTGTCCTGGTCTTATTGACAGACTGTGCCATAACAGACCCTTAAGCATCATTAGTGAAAAAAAAAGATTATTATTTGGTACTAGAATGTTAACAGTCCTGTTAAAGGATGACATGTTCTGTTATAACATTTGTGAAACACTGAGTGGAAAAAATACATTTAACAAACAAACACTTGTCAACAAAGTATATGTTTAAGTGCACGTTCAACATTGTAAATGTAATGTGTGTATTTTGACATTGAAAAACTGTTCAGGTAAATGTGAATAAAATCTTTGGAATGTTGAAAATAAATACAATATTTAAATGACCACAGACTGTACGTAAGACCTCAACTCAGTGGCTCAGAGGTTACTGTTTGAGCTTAGTGGACATTGCTGTATTGGCATAAAAATAAATCCAATTTCAATTAATTATTATTTTATACCATAACATGAGCTTTTAGGGCAAAAAAAATGTTATAAACTGTTTGTGATGATTTATTCTGTATCAGCATTTTGAGGTCCAGAATAATAATTGCACAAAAACAGTGGTTTTTGTCATCTAGATTGGCCTGGACCCTGCAACTTCATCTTTTTCTGGTTGTTAATGTGTGCAGCCTCTCAGACGTGCATCTCCCTCCATTTCTGTTTGATTGATTTGAGTGCTTAGGCAGACGACAAAGGTCACTGTGCCTGGGAGATTGTTTTACCCTTACCTGAACCTTTTTTTCTCTACTTCTGATTCCTCTTTTTCTTTCTCTCTCTCTCTAGCTCATACTCTCTGTCTTCCCACCTGGAGTGTCGTGAACCCTCTCCACACTCCACCACCTAATTATATCCTGGACGTGTAAATGTATTCATATTCATGAAGGCACAGATGCTAAATTAACTGTGGCAGGGACACCTCGCACTGTGCCGACTGCACAATCTGCTTCCTCCACTTACAGAAAAGGAGGAGGGGGGATTGGAAAGGGGTGTCTTAGCTGGAGGAGAGAACATGAAGGTGAGAGGAGTAAAACAAAAGAAAGGAAGAGAAAAGAGAAACCAGAACAGGGAACGACAAAGGATGTGCTGCATCATAGCAGGAGTGGGGGACAGAAAAAAACATTCAGAGTTACCTGAAAAGTCAACACAGTGTTGCCCCCCTGCGACCCTGGGTAGATCAGACCCTGTTGGTCACATGGCTTCTATGTTGCATGAAGTGACAAATCAAAAAGCCAGAGTGCATAAAAACCTGGAGTTGGCTGCGGCGAAACAGCGCATGGGGAACTCAGGGGCAGATGGAGGGAGGTGCAGCAGTGCGTGGTGAACAGATGGCCGCTCCAAACTTGATATATGAAATTAATAACGTTTCCCGAATAGAATTCAGAAACAGGAATACATTACCTGAATTTTAATAAGTAATTTTCTTTTTTTTTTAAGATAGGAGGTAAAGGGGGAGCATTTGCATGTCAATGAGATGTGGGACTGCCCGTGTGTTTATTCAAATCATGGTCACATCTTTTTGTGGCTTGTTGAAATTTTGTGCTTCTAGGTTTGAGAGACTGGTAAAAATGTCATGTTTCAAACTCTGCCAATTGTTTGCAAATGTTTCTGTCTTTGAACTTCACTAAATGACAGCAAAAAATACAATAAAAGAGAAATGAATAAGTAAAAGAAAAGTCCTTGAACGCCATGTGCATTGGATGACTTCTACATTTTTGCAAGGGTGCTTTCATAAAAATATTTTCTGAAAATATATTTTTATGAGAGTTTTGGAATTCCCAACAAAGCACAAGATTCTGTTCACAGATTTGCTTGCAAAAAATACAAAAAATCAATGGTTTTCCGATCCAAAGTCTTTCATAATATTGAATGTAGCCATTGTAGCCACACCATTTAAGACAAAATAAGCATCAGTATTGTTAGTTGTATATCTGGTTCCAAATCATCTGTCCTGAAATGAACCCAAGATGAGAGAAATATTACATTTTTCCTCAACAAACGAGGCTGAAGCGCCATTAATATATCATTATCTGTAGGTCGTTCCCTTGTGTTTTGCAACTAATCAAAGCAACCCAGAGTAGAATTGTTTACCAGTGAAAAAAGACGCCCAGTAGGTGGCATTAATGCAAATTTAAGACGTGCAGGGCTACGATTAAAACACAACAAAGAAGAAGATCCGCGATGAGAGGGGAGGGGCTGAGATGATGGGAGAGGGTTTCATTTAGCCATGAATAAAATTAATGTTAATCACACTTCTCTCAGAACACCATCTCTGACATTAACCTCATTATTTTTGCATTGCATCAAAATAAATGTAAAAAAACCGAATGTTTTACAGCTCTATGGTGTAGGTGTTGATGCCTTATATTTGATATTTTATAATCCTAAAAAAAGACTGTTTTAAGACAGATTACTGTACTGTACAGAAATGTGACATGTTTGTCTCAATTTTCAGTGTTTGCACTGAGTCAAGAAAACCAGCCTGTGACTGTGGCTTTACAAGGCTATTTAATCAATCATTTCATTGCTTTTCCAAGAAAATGTCAAAGATTTTCTTTTAATTCATATGAATAACACCAGCTTTTATATGGATTCAGCTGTTTTGCAGAGGAAAATCTATATTTCTTTATGATACATTTTAACACAAATATCACATTAATATATACACCAGTTTACTGAGGTCAGGTCTGGGTACGTAAAAAAAAACTAAATGGGCTCCAGGAGATTACTCCTCATAGTGTAGGAGTCATGTCTAAGTTTTACTGCTTTGCAGTTTGTCCATTTTTCAGCAGAGATGTGCTGAGCCAGTAAAGTAGTCAGAGCAAATAACAGGCTTCAAGTGAAGAAAAATGACTTTTAAAATGTTTGTTAGCAGAAGTGTATATTTTTGTAGCCTCAAAATGACACAAGAGTAGCAGGGATCTTGGAAACCACATGCCGCACTTCTGAGAGTATATTTGGGCTTAATGCCACATTCATGACCAAACTCCTGATCTGTTTCTCCCTCTCCGCTCCTTTCTGCTAAACAATTCCAGACTTCAGGCAGGAAACTTTGGCTCACGGGTTAAAGAAGAAATCAGCAGCATGTGTTTGGAGCAGCATCAGTTTGACTCATCTCCACAACACCCATCACACCGAGATGCTTGAATGAACAGATATGCCTTCTCTGCATGTGATCACTACACCAAACAAATTAAATGTATTACATTAAGGACAGTTACTAAAACACTGACAACAACATATGGGTCTCATTTAATATAGTTACAATGGATTCTCTGAACCATCTGGAGATGTCCTACAGACACTCGGATCATATGGGGTTTCCAAATTCCAGATTCTGCTTTAATTGGATAAACCTCAAGTCTTGATATTGACACCACAGGTAAAAAAAATTGCCAAGACAAATGTAATGAAGGCCAGTGTTCCCCAACCTTTTTTGCGCCACGACTGGTTAAATGTCTCGTACTATTTTCATACCCCTTAGTAAAACTACATTTTCTGAAATATTTTCCTACCTGAATAAAATATACCTACCTGAATATATTAATAATAATAATAAATCATCTTCCTACCCAAATTAACTGCGCATGCAGACAACAAGGGTTTTCCAAGTGCACCCAGCCTATATTTCCTCCTACCAGACTGGTATACAAGGTTAGAATCATGTATCAATGACTCTGCGTCATTTTGAGTTTATTGTTGTTTTCACTGAGAAAATATTTCCTAATCAAATATAGTTGCATTATTGATGATGAAATCCCAGTCATTCTATTGTTCAGTTCTTCACAACATCAACGCCAGTCCAAAAAATCTAAATCATAAAAGGTATGCATGCATGCAAAAGAACTAAACTACTTGGGGAAATAAGTAAAGAGTGCATCACACAATCTCAGACAAACTGCTAATAGTGGCAACAGAGAAACGTTACCCATGCAATATGTAGTGGGAGTGGTAGCACGAGGAACTTGGAAGTGATTCAGGAACACAGTCTGTTCACCTTCATGGGTAGAATGACAGATGGCCTGAGTAGCATTCTGCAGTAGAGCAGAACTTGTGTAAAGCTACTGTGTCATAAAGTAGTTTGGAGGGAGTTTTTGACAAGCTTTCATCTGCGGCGCAGACTCCTCACACAACTGCTCACACCAGCACATGCCTCAGACACAAACTCAGACTTTGAGTCCTTCAGTCCTTCAATAAAAACCATTTGTTGTCCCTCTTAAACATCATTACTACAGTAATAGAAAACCCAGTACTGTTGCAACGTCATTAACACTAGTGCTGAGGCGAGTCGGGAGCTTCAAGGTACGTCTCAATCCACGGGGGCGCACGATCCCTCCAAAAACAGAAGGTAGAAGTTGGCGAGGCGTTGTGCACATGGAGAGTGTTACTTACTGGTTATTGTGGTGGTCATACTGTGTCCCGTATGGCAGTGTATAAACGAACAGCATGCAAACACCTTCTGTCCAAACATCTGCGACAGGCACAGTTTTAGGCTTCCTTCCAAAAACTACAAAAAGATGGAGGCAGACGGGGAAAAAAAATCCCCTCGATCTGCTTGGCTCAGCTCATTTTGCTGGCATATTACTCACTTGTTTTTCAGGTTTGTTATATAAGTTTGTTTTCACCAACCAACTTTGCATTTAGTTCCGTTTTAGGCATGTAATGAGCACAAATAAAACCACAATAAGACACTAACTAACTTTCTAACTAAACTACTGTGTACTGTTATACTATTGCACAGTTACACTATTTGAAATAGTGGGGCAAAAGCAAGCACCTTCACTCATCAATGAGTAGCGGTCCAGTAAATATGATAATGGTGACATGGGTGTCATTCTCTGTTCTATGAACTGGATATTGCTAGCCTTAAACAACAACTGATGTACTCCAAAAGTAAGACACTCCAACAGACTTATTTATTACTTCAACATAAGAAAATCTGCTGAGGAATAAAAATCAGAACCACGGCCAGCTCCTCTTCACTAACCTCGTTATAGTCAGAATCTAAAAGTCCACGCGAAGTGTGAAATCAAACCCACTTACAATTGCTTAAAGTTGCAAATAACACAAACAAAAAAACATTTTAACTCTGCTATGAAATTCAAAGCAGGGGAAAAAGCTTTTTCACTTACACAGGTCAGCAGCAGCAGGACATTTGCTGAGTGCCATCTTAAAGGGGCTGAGTAGAGCCATCTGGTGCATCTTGGAGTGGTAGAGCTGAGTTAGATGATGAAAGTCCACTCTGTTATTCAGTTCCTGATTCTGTACAAAAAATAAAAAACAAAAATTTAACCATGCTTTTAATCATAAAAAAAACAGGGATCTCAAACTTGTGGACCATGGGCAGTTGGGGTCCGTGGAACAATATTTTGCAGCTCCCTTGATGTGAAAGTTGAATACTGAAAGCTGCCCTTCGGTGAAATGAGTGTGGGTGGTGGTCTTCAGACCCCTGATATAAACAGTTACCTGGAGACTTTATATAACTTTGGAATAAACCTTTTATTTAAATATCAAGAGAAAGGATCATGTAAAAAGCATGAATATTATGACACATATACTTGGAAACCATATGGGACAGACAGCTAAACTAACACATACAGACACGACAGTAGGGAATATCTGTGCATTGTAATTCACAAAATAAATGTTTTTCAATCTAGTGCAGCCTGTTAACTCTACTGGAAACAGTTTATTGAGGTTGTAAAAATCTAGAATTAGCCCAATTTTTCAAAAAACTTCCATTGATAGGATGGAAACCTGCTTCACTGGCTCACATTCACAAAATCCTTCAATACACTTTCAGTTACTTTTGGTTTGATTTCTCTCATGAATTTACACTCACTTATAAACACTGTTTGTAATTGTTTTAATGAAGAACACATAAAATAAAGGAAGTATTTTTTCTCCTTTTGTTTCTTTACCAAACTGCTTCATCTCACCAGATTTATCACGGCAAAGATGTTTTTCATCTAAAACTTACATGACCTGGCCGTTTGTGTATACACAAGTACTTGGCACCACTGTATGTAGCTGGCCAAGGAGGCGCCTGTTGTAAAAATACACAAGTGGAGGCTGGGCTGCAGAGTCTGCTGCTCCTTCTCTGCATAACGTCATGCATTCCTTCTGTTTTCACTCATTTTCCAACATATTTTGACGCCAAGGCTTTGCCCCCTGAACACGACTTATAAAAGACATCCAGTGTCAGCCAATTATTCTGGACTTTGATGGTCATAAATCAAGGCTGACCAATAAAAATGAAGACAGCCAAGTATAATGTTCGTGTATGACTCCAACTGGATTGTAAATGAAGCCAGATGGGCTGGGACAGTGCCACCGAACAGAGCTGGATCCCATCACGAAATGACTGCGTGTGTTTTCCCCTCGTGCACAAATTACGGCATCACCTCATTTGGCGGCATAAATCAAAGCCCAAGCTGTGATATGTGCGGGGCAACTCTCCATCTCATTACTAAAATAAATTTCCTGGCGGCTTTGAACGTGCCAGCACTGTTTGAACAGTTGATATTTACCACAATGGCTACCTTTGGTGGACACTTTTATTTTTGGGTACTTTTTCAAGGCCACTTATGTGATTTCAAGCACGCAAAAAGACATTCTTGGAGATGAAGCAGACCCCGTAGGGGTTTCCCTACTAGAGACCTTTGGAGACTTATGGAAAGGTCTGGATCTTTGAAAAGATGGAGATAAAGACAGCAGGGTTACAGGCAGAAGAAGAGTCAGTTGAAAAGAACGGGACACCGATACATCACCTGGGAAACACAAAAAGAAGACTTGGACAGTGACAAGGATAAGAGACAGGGGTGATGGATATAAATAGACAGATGTATGTGGGCAGGGAGACACAGACAGACAGTGATGGAGTTATTTGGAAGCTCTCGCAGGCGGACTAAATGACTTCTATATTTTCCAGACACACCGCTGACCTTCATCTGTGACTTCCATTGTAGAGCGAAGAAACAGACCCATGAAAAAGCTGTCTTTCTCATTCAGCGATAAGACAGGTTCCCTCATTTTTTCTCTGCAGCTCTCCATCCCTTCATCAGTGAGAAATTTACTTTGTGTGGGTTATAATATTTTTTCTCCTCCATGCTCCAGCTCCGGGAGAATATGACCCAGCAAGCAGTACTGGGTGGATTTACAGCACAAAACAGTTTTGCATATGGTGTCCGTGAATTTTCTGAGGTCGGTAAAGAATGTCTAAACTAAACAAGATCCCCCTCTCTGAAGGGCTAGACTACTTAATCAGCCAGTAATGAATTAATACCAGGTTTGAAGGATGGCCCTCTCTGAAGAGGATGATTCATGGGAGTGGTGAACAGCCTGACCTGCTATGCTTTCTGCATTAAGCTCAGTGAAGGGGAAACACTGTGGACCTGGCTCCTAATAAAAGGAGGTTTTCTGTCGATACGTTGGACCGGTGTTTAAAATTGAAGGTCATTGATAAAGGTCTGTGAAAGTTGTTGTAGGTTTGAACCTGTGCGAGGCCGATGACAGTCAGTCATCTGTCAGTGGACGCCGGAAAAAAACAGACATTTGCACAGACATAGGGCCTCAGACAGTTCAGTGGCAACGTTCCTGATGTGTTGAGTTCACATTGCTCCCTTAAACTTTTATTTGCACTCAAAAGTCAATAGTTAATATAATATGATTAGAAGATTATTTTTCCTTCCAAACATCAGTTGTTAAACATATGTTGTACAACTCCAAGCTCAGCTTCTTTACATACAAATGATTTCTCTTTAAATCTGGCGATAGGTAAATATTTGCACCATAGTAGTGGAACCAGCCTTTAGATTAAGATGGTTTGGACATTAATGGTTCAGAGGAGGGACAGTGGTTATATTGGTAGAAAAATATCCTAGAGATGGAGCTGCCATGCTGAAGACTAAGAGGAGATTGATGGATGCAGGACATGGAGGTGTTGACTTGCTGTGGCAACCCCTGAGAAAGGGACAAGCCGAAAGGAAAAGAAGAAGTAGTGGGATTAGCTTCAGACTGGAGCTGTACTAATATAAAAAAATGTAATAGGAAAGACACAGTAATGCAAAGGTTGCACACAGTGAACACAACAGGACAACCTAAATAAGGGCAGTTGGGGAGCATCAGTCTTGCCAAAGTCCAAAAAAAAAAAAAAAAGCATTTTCTCTTCCCGACAGGACTGTCTGCCTGATGCTGCCTGGGAAAAAACCTCTCGCACCCCACAGCCGTGAGCCATAGCAGGCGTTCTCCCTCCCACAACAAACACATCATCTGTTACACACTCCAGGAATTGTCGAGGTACGCAACAGCAAGCGTCAAGATGCAGACAAGTCATACATCTTCTGTGTTTCGCTTGGAGGAAGCAGAGAGGGCAATGTGCAGAGTTTGTGTGTATGTGTTGATATTTCTGTGCATATGTGTGTGTGTTGAGACATGTTTTCTCCGCATTCATGAGCGTAGATGTCTCAGTGCATGTCTGCCAGTAGTCATCCCCACGTCTCAAACAAAAGATCTCATTGGTTTGCATGGAAAAAGCGCAACGTGAAGCGGACAGGGCCTGGGTCTTATCATTCAGTGGTTTAACACTAGCCAGACCACCGCTCGCTAACTCCAGGCAACAAATTAGGAGCTGGGAGCCGCCGACTGCAGTTGTGACAGGGACATGATGGAGAGCAGGCGGGCTGGGCTGCTTCACGGCTCACATGGACCACGATAGGAGAGGAATTTTCCTCTGTGCATGGCCAGAAGGAGCTGCGAAGAAATGGCAGCTCACACCATTCTAACATGAGAGGAGTAGCTGGAATCCAGTTCAATGTATGTACTTTGAATACAGAGTTGAGTCAATATTGACAAGACATGTAGAGGTGAATAATGTACAACAAACACAGTGAATACCTGAGACACAGCTGTTAATTTTAAGTCTGTGTTGGTGATACAAAAAAAACTATTTTATACTAAATATCTAACACTGGTAGATTAAGAATCATCAGCCAATTAGCTAATTGATGGAGAAGGTTTGCTACTGTACTGACAGTCAAAACTGTCAAATAGTGTTTGTTTAGACCAGGGGTTTCAAACTCGTGGCCCCTGGTTCATTTGTGTCTCATGGAACAATATTTCACAGCCCCACCTTAATGTGAAAGTTGAATTTCTAATAATATTTTATAGATTTTTTTTCTCCACATTTTATGGTAAATCCTATAGTTCTCAAACCCCTGAGCCACAGTCTCCTTCTAGACCAGTGTTGTATTACACAGAATCTATGGGAAACTGATTAAAAGTTGACACAGACCATTGGATGAAATGAAAGTGTGGGTGATGGCACTCAGCTTTTTTGAGTTTGAGACCCCTGGCTCAGAGTATTATGTGTAGCAAATCTTTGCCTGAAAAGGGACAATAGGGGAATATATTTATAAAGTTATTAGCTACTATCTCCTGGAGTTGACAGATGTAAGTTTTTTGTCACAAGTTGCGTTTTTGGTCTAGTTGTGAGGGAACACCACCGCGCAACCACATAGTTGAGATGAGAGTAAACGCTATAACAGTGCAATCGTTCACGCATCCCAACAGAGTAATGTTAACTTTCAACTTGTCAACTGCTATTTCTGCTACATGTACCATGTGTTTTTGTTATCCTACTTGTCCTACCTCCCCTTCTGCCCTTTGTACTTTCTCAGGCTAAATGTGTCTCAGCCCCCCCCAACATGGACCCACAATTACACACACACACACACACACACCGTACAAAGACTGTAAAGATGGCATATACTGAAGCATTAACTTTTATGGACATTTGAGTCTTTTTGGTTCAGGGTAAAAGACATCTGTCACCAAGGGTCTGTCAAAAACCTGCTCCTTAGTACTTGGCTGCAGGCCACCATCTTTTCCACATATTGGTTCTGCTTTGAAAACCACAGTCCTTTGCTGCCCATTCTGTTCTGCAAATTAATTTATATTTTGACCCTCTGATCCTTGAATCCTCTTGTTTCTCTAAAACCCCTGTCTTTTCAAAAACGTCAGTGAACCCATGAAAAATTGAGATCTCACCTTTGCCTGCCAGGAAGAATAAAAGTACATGAGGGATCTTTTACACAAAAATGTTTGCACATCCACAGCTAAGACACTGAATATGTTTTTTTTAATGTAGACAATAAAATGATGGCAGTCCTTCAGTGTTCTGGTTTTATTTAACAACGCTTTCTGAAATATGTCAGCTGTGTCCCCGGGCTTCAACCTGTCCACTGTTTACACAAGTACACGGATTCACAGGGCAGCAGAGATGACTAATACTTTGTTACAACTGAATAAATAGAAATATAAGTATATGGTGTTGGCCATTCAAAACAAACATTGCACTCTGTTTTTTAAAAGCAGCATTATTGTAAAAACCCGGTCATTGTGCGACAACTTATGGCCATGGGTTTTTTTCTACAGTCTTTCAAATGTTAAAAGTAAATATACAACCAGTAAGAGCCAATAATGCAATTTTAACCAGGTTGCCTTCTGGTTAAAATCTCTTGGTCAAAATCTCTTGAAACATGTTGAAACACTTCATAACCTGTGGAGATTGCTAGGATTACGTTAAGGTTGAATCTCCATGCTAGTCTACAAAGCTAAATGAGTTACCATTTAGCTACCATTTACCATTTTTCAATCAATCTTTCTGGTATTGGCTTCCACCACGACAATGTTGTTTCTGAATTGGTTAGCAGTGTTCCCCAACCTTTTTTAAACCACGGACCGGTTAAATGTTTATTTTTTTTATAAATACACCTTAATAGAAATACATTTCTGGTGTTCTGAAATATATTCCCTACCCAAATTAACTGTGTATGGGCACAACAAGAATTTCTCAAATGCATCCAGCCTATAAAGGTATAAAAAGTTAGAATCTTGTATCAACGACTTAATGATGAGTCATTTTGAGTTTATTTTTGTTGTCTTCACAGAGAAAATATTCCATTCAAATATAGTTGCATTATTGAGGATGGAATCCTACAAATTCTATTGTTAAGTTATGTTGGTGATATGGGTATGGATCAAGTGTATGTAATAGCCCCATGGAGCCATTCACCCACGGACCACTACCAGTCCCTGGCTCGGTGGTTGGAGACCACTCTGTTAGAGCATAAAAAGAGTTCCTGGATCTGGACTTAGGAGACGAATTACTTGGATTGGGGGATACACAGGATAAGAAACAAAATATGACAGGTACTAACCGGTTACCATTATTTTCTGATACACAAAAAACAAAAAAGCACAAAAAAGGTTTCTGGTGTTGTTTCTGTTCCAAGCAATATGTCAAAAGTTTCAGGTTTTCATTTCTTGAACCGGTTCAAAGCTCTGGACCTTGCGAATGCAGAATGCCGACATCTCATACACAGTATTTTTAAAGAGCCACAAAAGTTTTATATATATGTGTGTGTGTGTGTGTGTGTGTGTGTGTGTGTGTGTGTGTGTGTGTGTGTGTGTGCATGTGTGGTCTAGAAATGACTTATTTTATGGGAACGACAGTCTGTTAACACACTTACATTATGGGGTCTTGTCGCTACACAGGGACCAAAGGGGAGTCTCTATAAATCGTTAAATTTAAGGCAAATAAAAGTTGAATATCAGACTGGGTTTAAGTTAATGTCAAGTGTAGTGGTTGTAGTGGCAAGTCTCCATGAATGTGTTTCTTTACGTATTTGTGTGTGTGTTTTTACTGAGGCCAATCTGGCTCTGATCCAGTATTCCTTCATGTGATCCTGTGTCTCCATTTCTTATCAACAGCACTTTGTCGTCTCTGCCGTCTTGTCAGTGCAGTGTGTCTGCACCACCTCTCAGTCTGATAGCTCACAGCCACCCGTGTACACCTGCACTCTGTCACACTGCAATCGTTTGCTCCTCACACAAGATTGTTTTTGGCTCATATGACAATTGGCTACGTTTGCACACAGTCATAAAGCAAACTATATTAATAATAATTTCCCAGGAACTGTAGTTGTGTCCACATTTTTAAATTGATATATTCAACATCTGATGCTCAACTGTTTAGCTCTTGGTCCACAGGGAAAAAATTTGCGATTATCATTTTATGTTAAGCGAGGCCCAATTCCAAAATCTAAACCTATAATTACAAAATATATATATATCTCCCTCTACCATGTTTCATATTTTATGTGAGAAAAGGCAGAACAGAGGAACAGCATGGAGCACGTACTATATAGACAGCAACTTTCGTTTTAAGCACTAAAAGTTTCCTTTGAACCTCCTTCTCTTTTCCTCAAACTGACTTCATACAAAGTAAAGGAATATCCACAGTATCCTTCCCTAATATTGCTTAATCCAGCCTACTTTACTATCTCTTATTTTACAACTTCAAGATAGAATGTACAGATTTTATCACCACTCTACTCATATTTCCTTCAGCAGTAACTCTTCTCCATATCCTCTCCAACACTCCCTAGTCTTTCCTACAGAGTACAGTACTTCTTTTCAGTTCATCCCTTCATTCCAGCAGCGCTCTACCCTTTAGTTCCAGACACCGTCTGGTTTGTGTCAAATGAGTGCACTGGTAACGTATCAACACCCAGCAGGCGTTCTTTAAGTCAGAGGTTTGCGGTGGCTGATAACCTGCCCTGGAGCTGCCCTTTTCCTCAGGCAAACACTCCCACTATTTTTCTAAGTCCACGGTGAGTGCAAAACAGACCAGGTCGGACCACACGGCTGAGAAATGCCAGACTGATCAACAAAAGAAGTTCCATAATCAGAATAAAGAATAAAAAATGCACAAAGCTTTGAATGAATATGTTTAGTAAAGGAACAAACAGTTTAATGTCTGCATCCTTTCTCATAGAACCAGAATAATTCATATATTGATGAATACAGCTCCAAAGACTGCAGACAATATAGTAAAACCAAAACACACTCCTCAAACTGAAGCATTTAAGCTCTCGTGGAAATTTACTTTACTTCCTTCCTTCTTGCTGCATTAAAAATATTCACCCTCAGTATCCGAGATCAGCAGTAATGGTAAATACAGCCAGTGACAACATAATACACCCAAAACACTTTCCACAACCTTGTGTCTCTTCAAAATCAATCTTCTGTCACAAATCACTCTCTCATGCTTTTTGAATCAGACTTGTTTCCAAGTATTTGTCAGTCAATCGTGGAAAAAAAACCCCTCTCCTCTGAATACTGCAGCAGACGGACCCGAACAGATGACAGGGAAACTTACCCATACTGAGAGACGTCTGAGTGCTTCAACAGAGCTGAGGCAGCAATAGCATGGTTTCTGGGGCGATGCTCTCTGCCAAAACACAAACAGAGATACAAGAGCAGGTTTATTGTCAACTGGCAAGTTAATGCATTTAATTTTACGAAACAAATTCAACATTGCATCCTGTAACTCTGTCAGAAAGGCTCATTCAGAATTGTTGAACTTATAGACGGAAAGTCAACAATATCATAATGTAAATTGTAGATTCAGATAGATAGATTATTCTTTGGATAGCTAAGAATCCAGTTTAAGTATCAGAACTGGGTAAGAACTTCCGGTGCGAATATTCCATTTTC
Source organism: Paraplagusia blochii (assembly GCA_016785265.1). NCBI lineage: Eukaryota > Metazoa > Chordata > Actinopteri > Pleuronectiformes > Cynoglossidae > Paraplagusia > Paraplagusia blochii. The sequence continues at coordinate 41,119 of JAFBJS010000564.1, read as the reverse complement.
CGCCATTTTGATATTGCACCTTAAGCTGCCCTAGGTGTTTGTTTACGTTTTTACTCTTTGTTTTGAGACACACGCAAAAATGTTATATTCCACACAGAGTGAGAATTAGACAATTGAATAAAATAATAGTCTTAAAACTTAAGTGGAATCATTTTGACATAACGAAGGGGAAAATGTACTACATTCACGTCTTTATTCACCACAGCACCACAGCAGTTCCGCCTCCTCCCCACAAAGAGTGCAATCACCGGCGTGATGGTTCACTCCGCGAACCTGCGCATGCCTCACACGCTGCAAAGAATATTTTATTTATTTATTATTTTATTTATATTTCTGCGGACAAATTACATCATGCTGTTAAGAAGTGCTTACTTTTTAACTAAAATTACTTTAATAAATTACTTAGTAACATTTCTAATAGTCACAACTTCCTTGGTGAGCTAACGAAGCTAAAGGCTATCATTCAAATATTTTAAAATAGGTGCCACCAAACATCGATTTTTTTTATTATAAAAAAACTACAACATACCCTTGGGATTGTTTGTCAAAAATCCGTCCAGGTGTCCATAATTTGCTTGTTTCAATCAATATATAAGCAGTTTTATTAAATTCAACTGGCGAGAGGCTTATCGTCTTTTCTAAGCGCCAATCTGGATCATACCATGTTTCCAAAAAGACGGGGTAGACTGACGTGATGGACTGTAAAAATCAATCCCCATAATATATTTAAACGTTTAATGTTTTTAAACGAATTAACAAAGCATAAACATATTAAACAATTAATTAATTAAATAATATATGTTTAATAATAACATATGTATATGTATTTATCATTATTTATGTAATGTTTCCTATTATTTTTCCCATATTTGTTTTTCCAGCTGTCCTGTTTATGCAGCACTGGTTCATGACATCTGAAAAACACCAGTTTGTGGAATTTTTACTCTTGTTATCCAACACACATGTACAGATGCCGAAAGACCTACCCCACAAACAATATGAGTGAGTGTGTGTTGTGAGATTTTTTTTTTTTGTCTGTCAGTAAGTGAGCGGCCAACGCCGCGTGGGCTACCAACCAGCTGTGTGGGCCATGTGGAGGAGGATGTAACACAGGGTCAGGAGTTGGCAGCTGGTGAGGAGGGAGAGAGTCCAGCAGTGTCTCCAGGTCCAAGCATCAGGAGCTACTTCAACACACTGATATGTGTGAGGGTGGTTGTGAGAAAGGAGGAGTGAGGACAAGCTCATGTTGTGCGGGTGTCCGTGTCTATTAAATCAGATAGGCACATTAACACATTAACAACAGTGAAAGCAGAGTCCCTCCTCTGAACTGTGTTCCTCCCTGTTAATAGTCACCCCCTGAGTCAATGCACACACACTCACACACTCTGTGTTGATTTTGTGGCTGAGCAGTCATTAACACCTTCACACAGCGTCTGGTTTTCCTCTGACATCACTGATGGTTTTGAACCCTGGAGCAGGGAGGGCACAGACGAGTCACATGACTTGAATCCAGGGTGAGGGGGGTGCACATCAAGGCAGCACAGGTCTCAGAGAGTGTAGTAGAAAAATATTGGCAACTTTGACCTGAAGGGGTGATGATGTTTTGACAGCAGTGCCATCATTAGAAGAATGGATTTTGTAAAAATGTAAAAATTTACAAATTTACTTCAGCAATAGACCAATAGGAGGGGACAAAAGTGTTATGTTAAGGGGAAATATTTTACTCCTGAACATAAACATCTTTTAAATCTTTTTTCTCTAAAAATCAATAATAATAATATCATAATATCAAATTATAATTTAGGTTTTTGTATGTCTGAGGAATGTGAGGTAAAATAATTTTATTCCTCAAAAAAAATGTCATACTTTATCTTTAAAGTTTCAAAAAGTAGATATGCTATCACAAATATTATGTTCTGTCGAATAAAAGTATTTAAATTACAGATATGGCATCTTCCCTGCCAAAATTTTAACATCAACCTTAAAACTACAGTGAAAACATCTGTCTATTTTAGTTTCTTTTCCACAGACATCACTGTCAACACTGTAACAGTTTTACAGTGGATATAAATAGACCAGAAGTTGGACCTTAAGATGTTAATGTTACTCTGTAAAAAGTGCATAAAACTGTGGGAAAATAAAAACAAACAGATCTGAGTTTCCAGCTGCCGTTGAGGTGACAAACACACGTGTCAGTATTGTAACACTACTACGTGCGGCGTCAGTAGCTGCAGAGCGTCATTCAATACTGTGTATTTTTTTCTAGCCTCCCAAACCAAAGGCCATTCCAATCAAAGACGCTCTAATCACGGCTGTCAGTGACTCCCAGCGGTGGATGTAATGTGTCTCACTTCCTGATGAAGCTTCTGTGCGTTGGCAGGTCTCGGAATATGCTGCAACATCTGTGAAGCTACTCGGGGTCCTAACGTTCCAGCCGTGCTCTCAGCTAAAGCAAACAAGAGGAAACATATTGAGAAGGAATTAAGGGCAGATTTGAGACAGGCTGTATTGTTAAGCTCTCACCAGTGACCAGTCTGTTGCAGTCAGCATCTACAGACAGCCTGACCTGGCAACCACTTAATGGACCTGGCAACCCCTGGCCAGGATTTGCGATGTACAAGGTTAATTTGCAAAGTTATTAGATATACGTATATTACCTGTGATTTTTTTTTAATGCAGCCTTCAGCGTCCGCAGGTTTGGAGTCAAGAATATTAGAAGTATACATATCAACTTTGTTGATGGTTAAATTCTTGCCATAGTCTTCACACTTTCTCTTCCATCCCACTGGATCAAACAGGGTCATCTCACACACACCAGCAGGCGGACCATTTGTTCATTTTCTTGCTGAAAAATCGAACAGATGACGGCTACTCCTTTCGGCCCAGTGCCGGTCGGGGTGGCAGTGGCGGTGGCGGCTGGCGGCCTCATGCTCATCATTCCACAAAACCCCAGCCAGATGTCCCTGAGCCTGGGAGGCAGGTGGGCCAGGGCCCCCCTTCCACCACAGCGCGACAGAGCTGGCAGCTCTTCAAACCTGCTGGGTATAACCTTTAATTCACATGCTTTTTCTGGCAAGGCGGGCCGAGGGGCTGCCATCTGCCCAGCCTGTTGTGGTGCAGGGAGAGAGAGGAAGTAAGAGAGACAGGAAGAGAGGGAGAAAATACGAGAGAGACAGAAAGACAGTGAGAGAGTGGGTGGCAGAGTGAGCCCTCAGGCCACCGCACAGTTTTTTATGTGGTGGTATATTACTTTTATAGATACACTTTTTGCACTGCATGACATAAACACAGAAAGACCGCAAAAATTCCCGTCCCCATCAAAAGACGACATTATCCTGACTCTTAAGGTTTTTTTTTTTAATTTTGCTAAATGATATGCTGGTGTTGAACACAATAACAAGGAGTTTCCTTTTGGCCTTTCTCCTGTTTAGGCATCCTCTGTATCTTCTACTCTGACTCCAACTGCCTCCATGTCCTCCCTCACTGCATCCATCAATCTCCTCTTTGTCTCCTACCTGGTAGCTCCATCTCTAGGATCATTCTTCTACCAATATATCCACTGTCCCTCCTCTGAATCTGTTCAAACCATCTCAATCTATCTTCTCTAGCTTTTTCTACAAACCTTCCTGTCTGCATAGTCCCTTTAATCACCTCATTCCTGAGACTGTCCATTCGTGTCTCTCCTACAGAGAACCTCTCTAGTGTCTCTAATCCATCAGGGCTGGTCTCACAACTGTCCTGTAACCCTTTACCTTCACCTTAGCTGACTCTCCTCTATCACAGATCACACCTGACTCTCCAGTTGTTCCATCCTGTCTGTACTGTATTCTTCACCTCTTTTCCACAGTCTCTACTTCTCCTCAGTTTCTAAACTCCTCCACCTTCTCCACCTCTGCACCTTGTAAACTCACCATTCCACTGTTCTCTCTTTCATGCACACATACTCACTCTGTCTTGCTACGACTGACCTTCATTCCTCTTCTGTCTGGTGCAGGCCTCCACCTCTTATGGTGCTCTTCTAGGTCTAGAGCATGTTCATCTCTCACCCAAGACGTTTCTTCAGCTGACATGGTGCTCCTCACTCCTGATGGCGACTACGTATATACGAGAACATTTATAGAAAATGTGCCAACTTGGACTTGAAGAATCCTCTTAGATGAAAGGTGAAAGGCCTTCAAGAAACCTCCTCCGTCCACTTCCCACCGATGTAATACAATGACTCAACCTTAATCCTTATGTTGAACCTCACAACACTGTCTCATCCAGATGCTAAATCCTATCCAAGGTTCAATATGAAGTACAGTTACACCAGTAGAAATCATGAATGTGCTTTTGTCATACAGACTTATTTAGCCACATGCAGTGAACGTCCCTGCAGTAGTACTGTACAGTACTGCACTCAGTCTGAAAGATGAATGGAACAACTCCAAAAGTTATCTTTTAAAACTAATGCATTTACTGAAAAACTGGAAAGTAAAATCAGGAATAATTCTACACACTCATCAGCACAAACACCACCCTGTGCTTGTGTTTTCTCTTTTCGCAAACGTCTTTAAACAATATCTAATTACTAGGGGTGTGCCGAGTGCACCGGTCCAAAAAGCCAGATCGACCGATAATGCAGTAAAACGGTTTGATGGTTCGGATTTTTTCACGTTGATCGGTTTCCTTGGCCCCGCCCACAAATGACAGACATAGACGCGACACTGGCCGCTTCCGCCCACTAGAGCAGCGAGCCAATAGACAGATATGTATACATCTATTCACACATGTTTGATTGCAGGTTGTGTCTCTTGGGTGTGTGAACTGTGACGTTGGGCTGATTTGATTGGAGTTCAGGTTGAGGGTTTTACTCTGCTCTGAGCAACATGGCAGACATCACAAACAAAACTTCTCTTTTAAAATCGAAGGTTTGGACATCATTTGTTTTTTCAAGTAGGACAATGAAATACACTGGAGGTCCAACAAACCTTAGCAGTCACCCGTAGAGACGGCAGAGTGGGACTGATGACTGGGTGACGATGACGGGGACGCTGGCACGGCAGGAACCACCAGTAGTCAGAGGAGAGGACAGAATAAAATATAGAGGGTTTTTCAAATCGCAGTTTGGCAATAACTCGGCAAATTCCAAGGCAATAACAGAATCTATCGCTCGTTATTTTATAAAACAATGTCCTGTGTGAAAATCTGGTTACAGGAGTGCTGTCTACAGCTGAACCTTTCTAAAACTGTAGGCATGTATTTCATTAAACAAGTAGAGAGTCACCTGATCCTGATATACTTGTTAATGGAGATAAAATACAAATTGTCAATCAGTCTTTAAACAAATAAAGTTGAAGTTGAAGTATAAGTATCTTGTGTTAATATTAGATTCACAGCTCTCCTTAAAGGCCATATTGACAATACTGACAGTAAGTTAAATCATGCAATTCAAAAGGAGAGGCCAGATGAAGCTGAAAAAATGTCTTATTGTGTAAAAGGTGTTTGCATATGTATTTTCTGCAGATTTGCAAAATTTTATTCAAGATTCAAAATACTAACTCAACCGAATCGGATCGAACTTGAACGATCGTTTAATATTTTTTATGAATCATTCCTGAATCAAATTGCAGCCTGTAAAATTAGATATGAATTGGATCGTTATGTGAGTGAATCGTCACACTCCTACTAATTACATTCCACTGTAAATACACAGTAACTGTTGAATGTGGACACGAGTGAATACGCCCCAAATTATTGTGATTTAAACTGCTCTCCAAGTGTGACTTTTTTTTTCCCGCAGCAACCATCACCACCTTGGAAGAGAGGACATTTCTGTCCAAGTCCTGCAGATGCTCAACAGATGCAGGAATTTGCACTTGAGTCAAACACAAATTAGATTGTTTTACAGTATCGACTTTCATCTGTTCAGTCAGCGCAACCTCCGCTGCCTTGCAAAGTACGCAGCATGAAGGGAAGGACTGTGGCGCTCTGCACAGATGTCATTAATAATCCCCGACATAATGGAACGCAGCTGAACCTTCAGTCATGATACAGTCGGCAAAGGTGGCGCAGCTCAGCCTGGAGGTGAGCGGGAGAATATGGCTACTTGAGACATAAAAACAGAGGGTGAAAAAAAACGAGTTATTAAAATGTGCGGAATTACCGTCGAGCTGAATTAACTGATAAGATCAAGGAAGGAACGGGGAAACAAATGGAAAGTGTCTTATCTACTGATACGAGGTAAATCTTGTGGAATTGTGGTGTTTTTTTATATATATATTTTTACAAATCTGTGTTGATAAGACATTCAAAGATAAAGTGGTTTGATGGCAGCGGCAGGAACGATAATGAAAGCAACTATTTTCAGAGGAATTATTTCCGAAGACTCACATTACCTTTGCATACTACAATAAAATAAAAACAAGACGTTTGTAGCTCTGTGTCAGTGTTGTCCTATGAAGCAGAGCTAACAGGCTACACAGTGGAGAAGTGGTTCGAGCTCATGCCTTACAGGAAAACCACTAGTTTAAAGTTAAATCTGTGTCTTTCTCTGTTTAGTTTGCATATTATTTCATATGTTTTCTTCAGCTAATCTGACTTTCACCATTAATTGAGTGGATACCAAGGTTTCACTGCAGCGCCCCTACTTTCATCTCTTCCCTTATATGTCCAATATGGACACAGCCGCAGCTATTGCCTTAAATGTCTAACCAAATAAATAAAATTCCAGGAGTGGAAGAAGAAAGGTTTTCCGAAGATTTTTTTTTAGAGGAAATTGTTCTCCTGCTGGGCCCTGTTACAGAACTCCATGCCCACTAGGTGGTCCTCGCCCCCCAGCTTGGGAAGCACCATATTCATTATGAGTTGTTGCTCCGTTACTGACTAGTGTGGAGTAAATCCAAAGTGTATCTGCCTCTAATGGTGGGGAATTTAGTCGTCTGCTGTAATATTCTCACTTTTTCCTGGCTTTGGAGAAAATTTGATAAAAAAGAAAAATGTGTCAGAAGATCAGAGAGACGGAGAAGTGGGAGGAAAAAGATCCAGACAGAGAGGGAAAGTGGATCAAGCAAGATCCAAGGAAGTAAATGACAAGAAGGAGCGAGAGAGACAAAGACGAGGCAGAGTCAGACTGGGAGAGAGCGCTGACAGAAGACAGATGATGAGACACATTCATCACACGTGAAGGAGACAATAGATGTGAAGAAGATGCCAGAAACAGAAAAAAAGAAGACGTAGGTTAACATGAAGAGTAAGGACGAGAGGGAGAACCAGGAAGGGGCGGGGGTTGTGCTGTACAGCAGCAGCCATTGGCCTGCTGTGCTGTGCATGGCTGAGGCTCATCATTCAGCTAATTATGATTAGCTTTTTCCCTGCAGGTACAGCAGCCCTGCAAATGGAAAGTCTTTGTTCTCACACGGCCCAGTGGAAGCAACGGGGCATGGCGCCATGCAGATGAGATGAACACACACACCCATGTGTGGAATAGACACACACATAGGGATAAAGACATGCACAAAACACACATATTCTCATTGGACTTACTGTAACAAAACTGTTTATCTTGTACTTCTTTCAAACTATTGATGTAAAAATCAAAAATATATATAATTTAATAGCAACAGTCAAAAAACTTAGGCGAATTATGAAATTATATAGTTTCTTTTAACAAAAAAAATAAAAATTAAAAATCTAATTATAGGCCTTCAATTTGTCCCAGAGGCACGTGTCTGTCTGTGATGTAAAACTCCAAGTCTTCTAGTGGGCTCACCACCTGCAGGAAGGTACAGTAAGGTGAACTGTGATTTGGGTGGCAGTGGTGGAGACCGCTGCTCCAGCAACTTGGCAACGGATAAGCAGATAAAAATGGATGGATGGATATCAAATTGTAAATATAAATTAATTTAGTTTAAACCATTAAATGTGTGTAAATATTTTGTAAAAAATTTTTTAAAAAGGAACAAAATAGGTTGTATTATTGAAATCAAAAGTCAGAATCATGGAATTAAGGAAGAAAAATACAATTGGTTATAAAAAATGAATGGCACTAGGTCCCGGATTCCAATACCCATCATGTATGGTTATACTTGGAGGTGGAGAAATAAGGTTCTCTTTAGGAGAGACAAGGATGGAGAAAAAGCTAGAGAAGCCAGATTGAGATGGTATGGATATGAGGAGGGACAGTGGATACATTGGTAGAAGAACAATCCTAGAGATGGAGCTACCAGGTAGGAGACAAAGAAGAGATTGACAGATGCAGTGAGGGAGGACATGGAGGTAGTTGGAGTTAGAGTAGAAGATACAGAGGACAGAGGGAGATGGAAAATGTTGACTCGCTGTAGCAACACCTGAGAAAAGGGACAACCTCAAAAAAGAAAAAAAGAAGTTTCAATCCACCATCTGCCAGGTTACCACTGAAGTGCCTCTGAGCATGGTACTTGAACTGGTGGTGTGTGTGAATCACAATGTCACGAGGAGTTTGATGTCCTTTCCTTTCCTTCATTATTGGAATGCTGCAAGAATTACTTTAGGGAAAGTTCCATTAAAGACACAATGTAGAAAATAAATTCTTTCTTTTGACAAAACGAAACTGAACCAAAATAAAAATGTTAATGAAATTCCATCTTCACTGTCTCAGGGCGATTACTCCAAAACACCTCATTTCTGGGCTCACGAGTTCAAATATCACAGCAAATGATCCATAATGTCAGCAGTTACCTGTCAGGAGCTCACTGTGAGGTTCATGGCCACTGAGCAGCACTCATTATTGGAAATTTATGGGCATTTCAAACCCATAATGATAAAAGGGACTAATGATTGCTTTATTAATAAATAAAGCCAAAGAGACAGGCTGCCAAGGAACAGACTCGGTCTGGATGCATTAGTGCCCTCTTTATTTCAAAAGCCACTTTCTGTAAAAGCGGAAAGTTGTTGCACATCTTTAATTCCCTTTATTTATCATCCAGAGGTCTGGAGTTGAAATGGATCGCTGCAGTCGGAGGGGGGAAAAAAAAAGCGAGAATATCGGAAGGAAAATAGCAAAAAAGAGTCGACAACAAGTTTCTGTGATGCAACAGGGAGAGAGGAGGAAGTAAACAGCCAAAGAAAACAAGGCTCTGTATTTTATAAATGTTGATGGTTTTCTTGTAATTTGTAACTTCTTGAAGCCGAACAAATCCCCGCTCAGGTGCGCCAGGAGAACGAGGCTGTTCAAGGATCCTCTCAGACAAAAACCACAGGTGTCAGTCTGAGAGGCAGCGAGTCTTTGCTGCTGCTGCTGCTGCTGCTGCAGAGAGAGAGAGAGAGAGAGAGACGCAGAGCTGGAGAATGAAACCTTTTGTTAACATGCAACTTTGAAAGAGTAACATCTGTGCACAGCAGAGGGAACAGTCAGAGGGAACAGCACACATTAAGCAGGCGGCCATCTATTAGTCCTGGTGTATTCTTAACCAGGACTTCAGGAAGTCAAAACGACCAAAACAGTCACACAGATTTAATGAAATAAAATACAATTACGTTATAAGCTGATCGACTCATTCATTCATTTTCATCTTCTTTTCGGTTGCTTGGCCACAGGTGCAGCAGCCAGGTACAGTGTGTTCTCCCCAGGTGGAATAGTGCAGGTTACAGAGGGGTTACAGGGAGCAGAGGTGGAGAAGGTGGAGGAGGTTAGATACTGAGGATCAAGCAGTGGAGACTGTGGAAGAGAGGAGTTAGAAGAGAGTCAGCTAAGGTGAAGGGAAAGGTTTACAGGACAGTTGTGAGACCAGCTGTGATGGATTAGAGACAGAAGACAGGAGACAGTTAAAGATGCTGAGATTCTCTTTAGGAGAGACAAGGATAGACAGGATCAGCAATGAGGTGATTAGAGGGACAACACAGACAGGAAGGGTGTGTGAATGGGGACGTTGCCATGCTCAGAGGACCTCAGTGGTTACCTGGCAGTTGGTGGATTCCAACCAGGATCCCTATGGCCCAAGTCCAGTCCAGTTTGAGGCACCCCTGCCTCAAAATGCGGGAAAGGAACATAAATAAGACGATAGAGAAAAGAAAAATAATTAGAATTGTTCATCATCATCTTTTATACTTTATGTGCCACAGGGTCAGCAGTCTCCACAACTGTCGCCCCAATCTCACTGTACCATACAGTGAGCCTCCGTGTGGTGAGCCCCCTGGAGGTTATGTGGGTCAGGACGGTGCTATTCAACTATCCTACCACTATTGCTATCTGTGGCAACCCTGGCAGCTGGTGGATTTGAATCTCAATCCTTGCGGAACCAAGTCTGCTTCCTGAACCGCTTGGCCACCACTGTTGCACATCTAAAGATTATATGAAATGAAATATAAAATTTAAAATGGGAGAGAAGAAGATGCAAGATTTTTGACGTGGAATCAAAGTTTGACCAGCGGGAGTCAGTATCATAGAGAGTCTTGGACGCATCGTGCACTCCTTACTTTCCAGGTAATGTGTCCATCATTGAGTTCACTGTGGGGAATCATTTGTCTTGGTTCTGTGTCACTGTGTCCAAAAGGTTGTTATTGATCATGTTTCATTCTCACAGGTGCTGAGCACATTTGCTAAGAAGCTCCAGCAGGCAGGAATATATGTGGTCGCCTGGTAACATTCAGAGAGGCATGGGGAAAAAGGATTTATTTCTCCAATGAAAAGTGAATTGTCTTGGCCTGGGGAAACACTGTGATATTTTATATTGCTTCAGATGAAGTGGACTGGTAGAAAATCAAGAAGTCAAAAAAAGGATGTACTGCAAAAGGAAAAAGTAAAATTTAATGTAAATATTCTGCTTACGTAATTACAATATAGTAGTAGAAGATGAACACTGGGTTTTCTAACTAAAAGTAATAATGCCCGGTGCTCAGACTTTGATTCAATTCCTTTAAAACACTGACTGAAAGTTAGACAAAGCCCGAGTGTTGGCACGCACTCCTACACACCATTGTTCCTGGCAGTATTCTTGGATGACGTCTAGGATTGCAGGCCCCTGGCAGCCAGGGAGGATCTCCTGGCATGGCTCTCCTCCACTCTCCTTCTGCCTTCTCTTGTTTACAGTACAAACACATCTGCCTTTCACGCCTAAGTGGCTCCTCAGAGTAGTGCAACGGTAAACAATACACCCCCCTGCTCCCTGAAAGAGGTGTGCAGTGCAAAATAATGTCCCCAAAGCTGAGAGCACTTGGCAAAACACATTGGTTGTTTTAATGAGCTGCTTATCACTGAGTGGGACTGGTGTGTGTTTCAGACGGACCTACAAGGCGGCACGAGTACCACCGCTCTGTCACCGCCTGGGTCAGAAATCATCACAATGCTATTTTACGTAAAATATGTGAATTAGTACAAAGCAGGGCTTCTAACTGGTTCAAGGAACGGAAACCAGTATCCGCATTTAATAGCTCAATGGGCCGCAGCTTGCCCCCAGGCCTTAGTTTGCCCTGTTCTAACCCATTCGCGAGCTTTGCTGTCATGGTGGAACCCAAAACCAGAAACGTTATAATACTGTATCTGATCCAAAAAAAACAATTGGCAAAACAATCTGTTTTAAAGCTCTGGCTACCATAGAGAGTCAATAACTCTGATTGTAGGCTTGACATGATTTTTAAAGAACCAAATGAAACAAGTGTGAATTAGATCTGTTCAGGAACAAGATTTTATGTTTCTGGTACTGCTTCTAGGTCAGTGGTGGCCCAGTGGTTGAGGATCTGGACAGGGGTATGAGGGTTCCAGGTTCGGATCCACCAGCTGCCAGGTTGCCACTGAGTTGCTCTGAGCATGGCACTGTCCCCACTCACTGCTCCCCTGTTGGTCAAAGCTTTGGTGATGGGTTAAGCGCAGAGATCACATTTCGTTTCATGCAGTGGTGTGGATCACAATGATGAGGAGTTGGATTTCCTTCCTTCCTTTTCCATATCGTTCAACACCAACACCCCTGATATTTGGAGATACTGCACCATCTTCTGCAACAAAGATGTTCTCCAAGACATCCACATACATTTTTATGAGTTTTCCATGAAAAGTCACATTTGAATTTATCACCATGAGTTGTAAAATGAACAGAGAACATAGTCAAGACATTGTTTTGTTCTTCTCACACAATGAGCAAACACATTGTATCATTAGAATGATAGTTCCTGGAAATGGGCCTTTGTACACTTAGCAAGTTATAGCATCAAAAAACAGACATTTGCAGCTAGAAAAGTCATTTACCACATTAACAATGGATAGAATGGATTTGTGATTAGCTTTAAGCAGTGGTTTCAAACTCATTTTTACCTGCGGGGGCGCCACATCAACAATACAATAACCTCGCATTTGGCCCCCTGGCCTTCAATTTGACACGTATGGTTAAAATCATCTTTGTTGGAAACAACAGTGCTTTCTTGTGTGGAAAAATAAATTGACCCCGAACTTCTGAAGTGTACTGCATATATATAAAGAAAGGGCTGTCATTTCCATATATATGTATAGTATATATGTATATATATATATATTCAGTACATATACTGTATATATACTGTACATATATATATATCTTCTTCTTCTTTTCCTTTCGGCTTATCCCATTTTTAAGGGGTTGCCACAGCGAGTCAATAATTTCCATCTCACCCTGTCCTCCGCATCCTCAACTCCAACTCCAACCACCTCCATGTCCTCCCTCACTGTATATATATATATACTCTTTGTCTCCTACCTGGTAGCTCCATTTCTAGGATCATTCTTCTACCAATATATTCACTGTCCCTCCTCTGAACATGTCCAAAGCATTTCAATCTGGTTTCTCTAGCTTTTTCTCCAAGCCTCCCTGTCTGTGTTGTCCCTCTAATGACAGATGTGTATAAGAGACAGGTCTGCTGGAGGAGGCTGGCGACCTGTGATCAACTTCAAGGCGTTAAATCGTCGCACTATAGCAAACAGATCCAGCCTGATTAACCCTCAAGGTGCCTAAAAAACGCTGAAAGTCAAGAAATACAAGTCCTGCATTGACTTAGCGAATGGATTTTTTTCACTAAGACTAGCAAAGAAATCACAAGGCAAGACGGCGTTCACCCACAAAGGCAAAGCATACGTATGGCAAGGATTACCCCAGGGATATAAGAACTCTCCTAACGTATTTCAATCTGCTGTGATGGAGGTTTTGGACGCCTTGGGGTTGCCACAGC
>JAFBJS010000564.1:0-27917 GCA_016785265.1 Paraplagusia blochii | reverse complement strand
CTCCAACCACCTCCATGTCCTCCCTCACTGTATATATATATATATATATATATATATATATATATATATATGGATCTGTTGAATTATTTACATGTGAAAAAGTCTGACTTTATATTACTTTTTCTCTCTCTTCACGGCAGAGTTCCCCCCCAGGCTGACAGGGAGCGACTGACAGGTAGAGAGTCAACTTCCTAACAACCAAACTAACCAGGTAGTCAGTCAAGGAGTAGCTGACTCCCAATCTAGACAGCCATTCAGCAGCAGGCAGTGCAGCTGAGTGTCTCCTCCGTGCACCGCTCTCGTTTTCCCCTCCCAGTAGCTACAATGTGGGATTGTTTACAGCTCTTTTTATAGTCCAGTGAATAAGCCCTTATTTTCTCCCAATCTGCCCCCGCTGAGAGAGCCAGCCCAGACAGTGGGAAGTGGCCCTGGGAAGTCGTAATTATATTTGGCAGCATGTGCAGAGAGCCACACAGGCACAGGCTCAGATAACCATACTGTAGTTATACAATCAGATGCCACAGAATGTGTAGAACTAAATGCCGGTGTCTAGTAAGTTTATATGAGAAACAGAAAATCACTGTTTGGTACTGATGGTGCTGTCAGTGCAGCGTGGTTCTCCCTAGAAGCTGCGACCCATGTTATGTTGTGTTAGTGTTAGCGAGTCCAAACCCAGGAGTGTCAGAGTCAGAGTGTCTGAGGAGGACAGGAATATAAAACACACTCCAAGATGAAGGACAGGTTCAACTGTCTTGTCTAACTCGAACTGGACACATTAGAGTCTCACCACATTAGTCCTTAATAAGGTAAATTAAGAATAAAATCAAACATGTCCATTAAAGTTAATCTATCCAACACACACACACACACACACACACACACACATACACATATATGCATATATACATATATATGTATATGTATGTAGATATGTATAGATAGACAGGTAGGTAAGTAGGTAGGTAGGTAGATAGACAGACAGACATTTAGTTATGTATAGATAGACAGACAGAAAGACAGACAGACAGATATTAGATATGGACGGACAGACGGACAGACAAGTAGACAGACACACAGACATTTAGATATGTATAGATAGACAGACAAAAGGACAGACAGACAGATATTTTGATATGGACGGACAGACAGACAGACAGACAAAGATAGATAGATAGATAGATAGATAGATAGATAGATAGATAGAGAGAGAGAGAGACAGACAGACAGACAGACAGACAGACAGGCAGACAGACAGACAGACAGACAGAGAGTCACACAGACAGACAGATAGCTAAACAATGAAAATAATGAAGGTTACCTTTTTCAGATTCAGATTCAGATTCAGAAACTTTATTTATCCCCGTGGGGCAATTGAGAAAAACCTGATAGGCACAGTGTGACTGTTTAAAAGTGTTAAACTCTCAGCTGTATATCTATTCCAGGTATCATCTCTGGTGTCAATTGGCTGCAGATTAGGATGATGGTAGGATGATGTGTGGGCGGTAATCTGTGTGTCAGGCCATGGCACGAGGCTCATATTGAAATAATAGTAACAGTCGGTGTAATGGCCGGGCCTTTTCCCTCAGCAGCAGTTCAATGAGTTCTCTGGAGTGCCGCCTGCATCTTTACGGCGTGTGTGAGTACACCATAATCCATTCCTTTTTGTAAAAACACAATTCAGCCTTTGAGAGTAACAACACTAAATGAGATGAATAGGCCATCAATTGTGCCAAAGAAAATTTGCAGGGGATGGCAGCACTGGGCTCCAGGCAACTGGAGGTAAAATGGTTTATATTCTTCCCTCTCACAAGCCTTGGTTAGGTTTTTCTTATTTTATTCATAAAGAGTCGAGGGTAAACGCTATGTTCAGTGGAAGCTTTTACATCAGCAGAGCTGAGGTTGGAGGAAGAACTGGATCATAGTTCAGCAGAGTAACCAGAGGAACACCACAGGGAACTGTACCTGGGGTTTAGTTTGAGCGGCAATCTGAATTTTTAACCAAAAATATTTAAGAAAATAAGGATATAATAATATCAAATATCATATTTTAAAAATTGTTACTTAAGAAGAAACACATGTCAGAACAGAGGCAGAATGACAATAAAAAACAAAGCCACTGAAACAAATATAGATAGATGGATGGATGGATGGATGGATGGATTGATGGATGGATGGATCAATAGATAGATAGATAGATAGATGTGGAGAGAGACTGTAGCTGCTTATTTTTGAATATCATCAGATCTAATGCAAATATACTATATATTTTTTAATATAAATGTATATGCAGTGCGCTTGTTATTAGATGAGAGCAGCAGCAGCAGCATCCAGAGAAGGTTTAGAAAATAGGAAGGTTGTGATAAAACACAAATGACAGAACATTTCTCTCTGACTCTGACACACACACACACACACACACACACTTTCACTCACATACCCACACATTTAAAAGACCTACGTATTCAGCCATTCAGAATCTGTAAATGATTTGCCGTGAACTTTTCCACTGACTGCTTCTCAGGTCAAGGTGATGGAATAATAAGAACAGGATGGAGAAAAAGGTCACTATTATGGAACACCTTCCAATAAAATCTCTAGAACTGAAAGACTTATAACATTATATATGTATATATATATATATATATATATATATATATATATATATATTAATACTGTTTTAAAAAAACAGTATTCAAGTAAAAAAGTATAATGTAATCATCGAATTTGAACATGATTGAAACCAACTCCAACCAGGGAAGACATTGATGATTTCAACATGAACATGCCTTTCATTTATTTATTTTCTCTTGAAATTAAAGTGCAGTGTTTTCAACTGTACGGCTGTGGTTCTTGTCTGAACTCAGTGCCACTGTAATAGCATATCTATTAAAAACAAAAATGCAGGCAGTGGATACAATGTTGTATGAAAATCAAACACAGTTCACTAAGATATTTCACTGAGCGAGGAATAAGGGTATATTGATTGACTTGAAATTAAAGTGCCATATTTTTAATCATACAGCTAGAGTTCTAACTTGAAGGGCTACTGTTATATTAAAAACAAAAAACTCAATGCAAAATGTTGCATAAAAATCAAACATTTTTCACTATTTTAAAAGTGAGGCATGCATTTAGCCACAACACAAAACAACAACAATGCTTGTACTCCCAGCGAGTGAGAAATGAGACTATATTGTTTGACTTCAAATTAAAGTGCCATATTCTTAAACATATGGTTACATTTCCTGTTTAAACTTAAAGTTCCGCTGTAGCCTGATATTAAAAGCAAAAATCGAACTAGCGGTCAGCGTTACAGAGAGACGTTGACTCGTGTGACTGTCATAAATGGGGAGTGTGCAAGACGAAGCTTTTTATTTCCCATTGCAAAGTAAAATAGTGTGCAATCACGGTGAGGTAACTTTCAATGGTCCTAGAGGTCCATCCATCTGTAGTGATAGCTCGGTGGGCTGTTTCGGACAACTCCCTGACTATTTCTTTCGTTTTGTATTTATAGTTTCAGAAAAAATTGTGATAAAAGATTGACAACTAAGGTGAAGAAAAAGGTTTAACAGGACAGTTGTGAGACCAGCCATGATGGATGGATTAGAGGCAGAAGACAAGTGACAGAGCTGGAGGTGGAGGAGTTAAAGATGCTGAGATTCTCTTTGGGAGAGACAAGGATGGACAGGATCAAGAATGAGGTGATTAGAGGGACAACACAGACGGGAAGGTTTGGAGAAAAAGCTAGAGAAGACAGATTGAGATGGTTTGGATATGTTCAGAGGATGGACAGTGGACACATTGGTAGAAGATGGAGACACAGAGAAAGAGCAGAGAAGATCAGGGCCACAGGTGCGTTCAGTGTCTGCTGATGTGTGGTATATTTAATGGCACCTCCTAACTGTGGCGCTGCAGTCGTCCTTCACAGAGGTATTAGCCCCGTCTGTGTAAATGCCACATTAGCCCTGAGGCCTGACAGCTCAACCTGCCTCGCTCTCCCATCAGTCTCCCTCTGAGGGTGTGTGGGAATGGAGGCGAAGGATAATTAGAATCAAATGCAAATATCACAGGAAGTTTTTTTTTTATTTTCTGAACACCTGTGCAAACGGCCCCAACAGTCCAGACACCTGTTTGGTCCTGATAACATGATTTTACCGAGGGTCTACAACTGTTAGAAAGATAAAATAACTTTATCATCTCCGTGAAAAACTCTAAAAGTATGACAGGTCAGTAGCTCTGCTCTGTACGCTGCCACTGCAGGGCAAACAGTCATGGTAAATCCTGCAGGAGTCAGCCATAAAGCCCTCTTTGAATGTGGACTTTTGCCTCTTTATCCTTTGACGGAGTGGCAAAGGAGCTGCAATTAAAAGTAAAAGTAACATGAGAAAAAGTTCCTTCTCAATGAAACTCTTTCTTCCTCTTACGTCTCTGTGTCTGACCACTGGTGACCTGTGGCCTCAGAGGACAACAAAGAGAGAAAAAACTGGACATTGGAGGGCAAGTAGGGGGCCTGGTGGGGTAGTGTCCCTTCTCTTTTTTTGCCCCTGGGGTATTAACTATTGAAGTCAGGACAGTGATGATCTAATGTTCCGGTCAACAAGGAATTTTTTTCCTGGAATTCTTTAAGTTGTTTTTTATGATGAGGACAAAGGCTAAAAGACAGGGCTAGTTAAGAAAGAAGGAAAGTTTCTGTGATGGAGTAGCCTGTCTCACTGCAGTCCACGTCTGTTTATCAGACTTTATCACTTTATCACATCAGTGAAATAGATGGATAGATGGGAGGGTGAAAGACAGACAGGCTGACTGATAGGTAGATAGACGGACGGACGGACGGATGGAAGGACAGATGGATGGACGGATGGATGGATAGATAGATAGACAGATAGATAGGTAGGTAGGTAGGTAGATAGATAGGCAGGATAGATAAAGAGGTAATTAGGCAGATAGGTGGGTAGGTGGGTAGGTGGGTAGCGATAGACAGACAGTTAGACCTTGAATTTGACACATGCATTTGTCTTTTGCATGCAGTTAGTACTACACTAGATAAATAGTCAGGTTTGGAGGATGGGTTAGGTAGTAGGGGTGTGCAAACAATTAGTTTTGGATCGGTTATTCATCTGTGACCTACACGATCCGAGTGCACCGGATCAAAAAGCCCTGAACGATCGATAATGCAGTAAAACGGTCCGATGGTTCAGATTTTTTGCACGTGGATCCTTTGTTTTTTTTCCAAGAAGGAAGGAAAGATGGATAAAAGTAACGCGATTCACCGGAGGTCCAACAAACCTTAGCAGTCATCCGGAGAGACGGCAGAGTGGGACTGATGACTGGGGGACGATGACGGGGACGCTGGCACGGCAGGAACCACCAGTAGTCAGAGGAGAGGACGGAATAAAATAAAAAAAATTTTCCAACCGCTGTTCGTCAATAACTCGGCAAAGTCCAAGGCAATAATGGAATCTATCGCTTGTTATATTACAAACCAGTGTGACAATCTGGTTACAGGAGGGCTGTCTACAGTTGAACCTTTCTAAAACTGTAGGCATGTATTTCAGTAAAATAAGTACAGAGTCACCTGACCCTGATATACTTGTTAATGGAGATAAAATACAAATTGTCAATTGGTATAAAAGAGTTAATATTAGGTTCACAGCTCTCCTTTAAAGGCCATATTGACAAATTGTGTAAAAAAAAAAAAAAAATCAAGTCAAATCTTGCAAATTTCCATGCAATTCAACAGGAGATGCCAGATGAAATGAAATTCTTAATTGTAAAAAGGTGTTTGCATACGTATTTTCTATTGTATATGTATTGTGTGCTTCTTGCCTTTTTACATCATGGCCAGGGGACAACAGATGAAAACTAGCCTCTGGCTGATTCTTTTCTTATTTAACCATGTGTTTATGAAATTCCATTTTCCCCTTTTAAATAAACTAAACTTAAACTAAAAAAACTGGTAGCTGTATAATGTCGTTGAAAGCAGAGTTGCATATTTTTTTTGAAGATTCAAAAAACGAATCGAACTGAACCGAATCGGATCGAACTGGATCGATTGTTTATTGTTTTTTTTTTTTTTACGAATCGTTCCAGAATCGGATCATAGCCTGTGAATCGAGATATGAATCGGATCGTTATGTGACTGAATCGTCACACCCGTATTACGTAGGGTAGGTAGGTATGTAGGTAGGATGATGATTTATCTGAAATACGGGTTCGACTGCTGCTCTAAGGCTTGTTACCTCTGTGTCATGTGATATCGGTCCAGGTTTGTTTCATGCACAAAGAGGGAACGGCTGAACAAGACGGAGGGTGAAGAGGAAGATTGATGGGCAACAATCCTCTCGGAGCATGTATCATCTGCCGTTGTCACTGTTGCCAAAACACAGCGACTGCTGCTTCAGCCTGTTTAAATGTCAGCGCTAATGATGGAGGTTATGCTTCTAATGTAACTAATGTGTTGTTCCTCTGGGGTTTGGTTTCCTGCCCAGGTCACACACGTGCCTGTGGAGCGTGAAGATGGAAGAATGGCTAATTGTTCCCAACCTGCTGTTTGGGCTCAAGTTAGAACAAAACGGGGGGAAATAATGGAGTTTGATATTAATTAGTGGGAGAATTTGACTTCAATTCACAGCTCACACCTACTGCTGACGTCAATGCAGGGTTAGGGTTTTTGTTTGAGAAATATTTATACTTTTTAGAGTAATCTTATGGATGTTAACGTGAACAGAGTCAAGCCAGTCGACTTGGTCCAATAATAAAAAATAGTTGTGCCATGATTTTGCAAGAATAAAAACTCTTAGGTTGTTAGTTTTTCCCTAAATTGCTTTTAGTAGAAATTTTGTTGAAATATGTTCTTTTCCTTACGGCTTGTCCCTTTTTCAGGGGTTGCCACAGCGAGTCAACAATTTCCACCTCCCCTTGTCCTCTGTATCTTTTATTCTGACTCCAACTACCTCCATGTCCTCCCTCACTGCATCCATCAATCTCCTCTTTGTCTCCTACCTGGTAGCTCCATCTCTAGGATCATTCTTCTACCAATGTATCCACTGTCCCTCCTCTGAACATGTCCACTCTGTCTTGCTACAACTGACTTTGATTCCTCTTCACTCTTGTGCAAACCTCCACCTCTCTAGGTTCTCTTCTAGTTGTTGCCTACTCTCACTGCAGATCACAATCTCATCCACAAACATTAAGGTCCATGGAGAGTCCTGTCTGACCTCATCCATCAATCTGTCCATCACCAGAGCAAACAGAAAGGGGCTTAGGGCCGATCAGATGTGTATAAGAGACAGGAGTTAGTTGGAGTTAGAGTTGAGGATACAGAGGACAGGGGGAGATGGAAATTGTTGACTCACTGATTTCAACATACTCGTATAATAGACCCATAGCTTGGTTGAGTAAATAGTTAATTCCCTGAACCTTCTCCAAACTAAGGAGCCTGATGGATGACAAACACCGTGTTCACCGTGAGAACAGCTCCTCTACTTGAATGCACCAGCATGCAACAGCGCTCGCTTACTCTCTGGAACACTGACTCACCGGGGGGAAACGGAGCTGAGATCTCCTTACGTATTCCAGGAAAAAAAAAAAGAAATCACGGACCAGTAGAAGATGAGCTGCTGGTCTTATTCCCTGAGGTGATTCCGTGCACACTCATGCATGACCAAACCATTTTGGGAAATCTCTGCTACATTTCTGGGAGGCATCACTTGGTATTAGTGTCCAAGGGCCATATGTTGGAAATTCAGTAAAATATATCTAGAAAATGTGTTGAAGTAGTTTAATTTTATCCTCTTGTATTAAAAGCAGGGGTCTCAAACTCACAGACCGTGGACCATTTGGGGTTCATGGAATGATATTTTGCGGCCCCCACCTTGATGTGAAAGTTGAATTTACAATAATATTTTATATATTTGTTCTCCACATTTTATGGTAAATCCTATAGTTCTCAAAACCCTGATCCACAGTCTCCTGGTTCAGTGTTGTATTGCACAGTATCTATGGGAAACTGATTTTTAATTAATTAAAAAAAAATTTTTTTTTTCATTGTGATCCACACCATCAAATGTAACCTCTGCCTTTAAGCAATCACTGCAGTGACCAGTGGGCAGCTTTGAACGACAGAGCCATGCTCAGTGGGAACCCGGCAGCTGTTGGATTCAAACCTGGAACCCTGCGGACCCACGTCCAGTTCCTTAACCACAGCTCCAAGAATGAAAAGAATTACATGGTAAAATTAGTGATATCTGATATTAACTTATACTGTCGGATACTGTACAATCACTTAATTCCCAATTACAATATATGTTGCAGTTTGTTCCTTTACATTAGATTAGGGATGGGCAAACTAAGGCCCGGGGGCCAGATGCGGCCCGTTGAGATTATTAATGTGGCCCGCCATCCTTGTCCAAATTAAATAATTTATCTTTATTATCATTATACTTCTGTATTTTCCTGCAATGCCTGCATTTCCCCTGTAGATGACATCATGAAGGCTAGAAAGATGATTTTTATTTGCCATTTATCAAACAATGGCACCTTGTGTCCAATTTTAGTATGAAATGTGGCCCACAGGTCCCAAAGTCTGCCCACATATTTTAGTATAAAGGTAAATGTCTCATGAGTCATGTGTGATTTCAGCAAATTTGGCCAAAATACCTTGTGTTATGGGATTTTCATTATTGGAGGAAAACACAATAACAACATAACCGATATGACCTGATGAACGTATTTTCACGACCATAAGGCACATCGTAATAAAAGGCGCAGTCTCTGTTTCGTGTGCCATTACTATGTTTAAGACACACATAAGGCACACCTGATCATAGGAGGCGGGTTTTATATACAATCCACGCCCACACTTCCCCCTTTATTGTCTCATGGTGTCCTCTACCAGGTCCGCAACACACAGACGCACTAAAGGACGCGCTGCACATTTTAAAAAAATCGAAGACTTTTATGTGCGTCTTATATTCGTGAAAATACGGTATACTAATATTGGATGATGATGATCATACATCCCTTGTTACAATGACTCAGGACGTACGCGTAAGATTTGACGAAAGGAAAACTGATTCACGCGGAGTGAAGAAGAAGAAGAGAGTGAGGAAGAAGTCAGTGGTTATTAACCAGAGTGCTGACAGCTTCCTCCCTGCTCTGCTTTCCAATTTTACCAGTTGTGTGCAAGAGGCCAGGTTCTCAGACGTGTGAGTCTCAAGTGGCTCAGAGCTGGATGGTTTACTCAGGGTGTTGATTCTGCTGGGAACTAAAGGATAGGATGTCAGCTGCTGCTTCCTGCTTCAGCCAGGAACAGGAACTGGCAGTGTTCCATGGTGCGGGAGTGTGTTTGTCCATGTCTCTGTGTGTGTGTGTGTGTGTGTGTGTGTGTGTGTGTGTGTTTGTCAGCGTATGCTTCTAGAGAGAGGACTGGGCAACCGGCCCAGGTGCAGCAGCAGAGCCCAGGTGTTTCTCTATGATGAACACAATGAGCATGTGCAAACACGGAGGGACAGGCAGGCGAATGGAGAGGGATCCAGTCCACACCTGTTGAGCACCTGCTCTGTCTGCATATGACACAGATTACGGTGTATTTGCGCAGCATCACACACACACACACACACACACACACACACACACACACTCCTTAAAGGAATATCATCTTCACTGTTCTACTTTCACGTCTCCCCGAGTCTTTATTTTTCTTTCTTTGTGTTCCAAACTTTTTCTGTCCCCCCCCTGCTCCGTCCTCACCCTCCCTGCCTCCCCTCCGCTCTCCCACCAAGTTCTTCTGTCTCTGTGTCATTAGGCAGCACATCGGGGATTTAAAAAAGCAACGGGAGGACGAGGATCGCAGCGGAATCCACTAAGTCTGACATTACCACACACCTCACAAAGCACGGGGGAGTTTCTAATCTGCTGCACAGCACAATCCTCCTAATGCATTCAGATCTGTCACGGAGCAAACACAGGTCGGCAGAGAAATTCAGATTTGAGTATTCATGAGGAGTTTACCATGGGAGTGATGAAAGGTGTTTTTATTAACGTATAATCCAAATCTAAATGCTATTTTCCCCGACAATAAAAGAAGTAATGTCACCTATCACTGTCCAATAGGAGCCTGGCTACAAACAAACAAGTCAGACAATGTCTTGGAATTGCCACGATCCACCTGGACAATCCTACAGCCAATCACAAAGGAGCTCCATTATTATCAGCCAACCCACATCATACATCACACCAAGTTACTGGATATTCCTGTATGTCTGGACACAACTTATTTACGTTAAAATGTATTATTCACTGTTTACGTGGGCAGCAGTGGGGTCACAGTGGTACAGGAAGCACACTTGGGTCCACAAGGTTTCAGGTTCGAAGCCACCAGCTGCCATGTTCCCACCGAGGTGCTCTGACCCACATACCGTATTTTCACAACTATAAGGCCCATAAACGTCTTAGATTTTCTTCAAAATGTGCAGCGTGCCCTATAGTACAGTGTCTTTGTGTGTGTTGTTGTCGTAAGGCGGACGTCGTAAAGGACACCTTGAGGATGTTTAAGGGGGAAGTGTGAGCATTGCTTTGCTCCCACTCTATTTTTTAGATACGAACTCTTGTATGCCTGTGTGTGTGTGTGTTGATAAAGGACCAGATCCCCTCGTGTTTGAGTGTTCAGGAGATGTCCAAAAAATACTACTTTTATGCTGGACGTTTCATTTTCATTAGTGGTATTTATCAGCTAAACCTCAAAGACCGGTCCGCGAAAAAATTTCTAGACGTTTGACCGGTCCATGACGCAAATAGTGTTGCGGAACACTGTAGTAGAGGACACCATGAGAACCTTAAAGGGGGAAGTGTGAGCGTTGTATTGCTCCCGCTCTTTTTGTAAATAGCACACATGTATGCTTGTGTGTGTGTTGTTGTAAGGTGGACATAGTAGAGGACACCATGACAACTTTAAAGGGGGAACTGTGGGCGTGGATTGTATATAAAACAACTGCGCCCTATGATCAGCAGCACATTATGTGTGTTATAAATATAGTAATGACACAAACTGAGACTGCACCTTTTAGTACAGTATGGAGCAGTGTGATTTGGGTGACACTCGTGGAGACTGCTGCCCATGTGACACAGCATTGGACAAAGATGAATGAATGTGGTTCTCAACTGGTCTGGCTTGAAGAGACCCCATTAACATTTGGGATCTTAAGGCACAATGGTCTGTAGCAGACAATTGACTGACAGTTAACCAGGAGCTGAACCCTGAGTTCCAAACCATCGACAGAGACATTGACCCTGAGACAAGGTGCCATGAAATAATTGATATAACACAAATAATATAAATGCTTATAATAATATACACCAACTTGTAGGTCAGTGTTTCAGCTGAACTGTAGGAGTGAATGTAGAGAAGTGAAGGAAATCAATAAGAAGAGACGAGTGACATGAGTGTGTGAGGACATGAGGGAGGGAGGGAGAGACAGAGAGAGAGAGAGAGTGTGTGTGTGTGTGTGTGTGTGTGTGTGAGTCGTCGGCCTACTTTGTGACACACATCATCAGTCCTGTCTCCTCACTACATCTCCCTAATGGTAACACTAGGGTGTGTGTGTGAAACTGCAGAAGCAATGAACCTCTTAGAGAGAGTGACTCGCAGCAGGAGAGTGTGTGTGTGTGTGTGTGTGTGTGTGTGTGTGTGTGTGTGTGGTAAAGATAGGGACTAAATGAGCTCCTGGCGGGACTGACCCTCCCTGCTTTTCACCAGTCCGTCAGAGAGACTGAGCGCTCCAGTGGAGCGTGGACAGAGACGTGGTTCTGAATATTGGAAAAAAACACACAGACACACACACAGACACACACACACACACACACACATACGACAAAAACAGGGAAAAATACGCCATGATGTCACGTGACATCACCCATACAGATTATGCGACAAAACGCTCCAAGCTGTTTGTTTATATCAATTATCTTCAGTCATGCTCCCCCTTGGGGATAAAATTGCTTTTACACCCCAATTATTGTATGTTATGTTATGTTATGTTATCATGTAGGCAGTGGTGGACATAGCGGTTAAGCACCGTCCCAACCTCCCAAACTTCTTGTGGGGTCACAATATGCTGCAAGCACTTCATTACTGCCTTAATGCTGTGGAGCCCAGAGTTCTTCACTGAAGCTCCAGAGAAGAACTAACAGGATCAGTCAGTTCACAGAGCAGCAGCCTGTCTCTTATACACATAGATGTGTATAAGAGACAGCTCCAGTGGAGCGTGGACAGAGACGTGGTTCTGAATATTGGAAAAAAACACACAGACACACACACAGACACACACACACACATACGACAAAAACAGGGAAAAATATGCCAATGTGATTTGGGTGGCGTCACCTGAGACTTGGCAGGGGACAAGCAGATGAAGATGAATGAATGTTATCATGTATACTTATAAATATATATATAAACAATATATTTTAATATATACTAATATTTATATATTTAATAATCTGTACAAACCACTGAATGGCCTTCACTTTCACTGTTACAGGTGTTCGAGTGTATCAGTGGAGCTCACCACCTGCAGGAAGGTACGGCTCGGTGCAATGTGATTTGGGTGGCAGCCGTGGAGACTGTGGACCCCATGACCCGGTAACAGATAAGTGGGTGAAAATGGATGGATGAATGGATGGACAAACCAAGGGGTTATTGCCACTTAGGGACTGGAGGCTTCCTACCACTCAAGTGCACTACTGCAGTAGTACACTTACTGCAGCGGTCTCAAACTCGTGGCCTGCGGGCTCATTGCGGCCCGTGGAATGATATTTTGCGGGCCCCACCTCGATGTAAAAGTTAAAATTATAATAGTATTTTATACATTTGTTCTCTACATTTTATGGTAAATCCTATAGTTGTCAAAACCCTGATCCAGAGTCTCCTACTGGTTCAGTGTTGTATTACACAGGATCTATAGGATTTTTTTTAAATGAATTTTTCTTTTGTATTGAACACAGAAAGCTGACGCGGCCCTTCTGTGAAATGATAGTGTGGGTGGTGGCTCCTCAACTTATTTGAGTTTGAGACCACTGGCTTACTTTATATTTATTCAATACATTTCGCAAAGGCGTTAATATTGGAATACCAATATTCCATTCAAAGCCTCATATGTCCCCTCACACCTCACCGTGCCTCCAATCTTTGGTAAGTACTGGTTAATATCACAGGTAAAAAAAACGTGTAGATACAGTAATGACCATTTCCTGTAAGAAAGAGCAACCGTGTTCAGTGTTTTGTGTGTTCTTTGTTGCATGAACATGTTTTCCGGGCTGAGTGTAATTATTCTTGGTGACATACCTCACATGACTAATGAGGGAGATTTGGGAGCGTGGCATGGAGCTCATTTGTCACAGGTTTGTGGGTAAAGCTTCTGTGCGTTGGGCTTCTGCGGTAAAGTAGTTAAGGTCGCAGTAAGCGCCGTCGCAGCCGCTGCTCCTGGTGCGGCTTGATAAATTCCCTCTGTTTGCCTTCCTGCAAAACACAAGTCAATTGGCAGGAGTGTCACATGTTACGTAAACTGACGTCACACCCGTGGCCTTGAGTCACTGTGCTGTGACTAATGTCGCCGTTATCTACGTCCGACTGTTGCCTCTGATGTCACAAAGCGTCTGGACAAGTGGGTCCGACTTTGGTTTCACACTCCAGTGGATTTGTTTCTAATCACGGAAGGTTGTGACACAACAGCGCCACCAGTGAAGTCAATGCAAGTTAATAAGCCATCACTGATGGAACAGCCTGGTGAAATAAACCCATCTGAGGGGAAACGACGGCAGGTTTTTGGACCATTAAAGAAAATTGGGGCTGAGATTTTTTTGTAATTCATTAACTTTTAAGACTACACCTGCATTTAACAGCTAAATATAAACCTTTAGGAACAGACAAGGATAAAATATCACCGGCAGTTAAAGTTAATGTCAAGGTGTTATCTGGAGAAGAGGAAACACTTATTCCACATAATTTGCAATAATAGAAGGACAAAGATATTTATACATATAAAAACCCTTATATACCATTGAGAAAGACCATGTTGTAACTCAGGATTGAACCTTAGACTTTTTGGCTGTGCAGCAAAAGCAATAACCACTCTTCATTAGTGTTTACGGAGCTGTTAAAACTCATAAGGTGAACTCATGTGTAGGGATGTCCGATATATCGGTCCACCGATAAATATCGGGCTGATATCAGCATAATTTTTTTATATCAGAACATATCGGTATTGGTTTTTCCGCCGATATTTAAAATCTGATGCTGCAAAGCTGCGGTCTCAGCAAATACGCTGGACTTCTTCATGGGGTACTGAGTCAGTACTACTGACACTTTGACCGTCATGTGATTAATGATGTCATTTAAAGGGACAAAGGCAATGATCAATGCTACAGTTAATGTCTGTGGTCTGGAGATTTTTGTGGATAGAAAACTCTAATTCTATTAACACTTTATCCCGAGGTGTTTTTTATGCGGGAAGTAAAGAAAAACAATATGTTTTAATTTAATATCGGTATCGATAAATGTTCTATCGGACATCACTACTCATAAGAGTATTTTGCAACGTTTTTTTTCCAGAGGATTTGGCCAAAGAAAGAAGAATTCACAAATTTTCCACCGTTCTGAATTCAGGATGTTTTTTTTTTCCCTGGTTTTGTCTTTCCCAGAAAAAAACAAGTTGGATCCTAATGGAGTCAACACACAGAAAGGTTCTTTGTATGTTTCTTTTAGTTGTTGTCTCAGCATCACTGCTGAGGTTTTAAAAGACAGGGTGTCATATACAATCAGACTTTTTTTTTTCTTCCAATTTAGATTTTTTTTCCATCTGAGTTCAAACACGTTTCAGATGGTCATAAGCAGTATAAATCGAGAAAAAAAATCTATTAATTATTCAAATCTAAGAAATAAAAGTACACACTCTTCCAACATTGTGCTATCACGTTGCCAGTCGCATACCCCGCTATTATTTTCCCTGCGCTGATGTCAAAACCTTTGTATTTGGCGAGATTGACCTTTACGATAAAAGGTGTCACATATGAACTTCCAACTCGAGGGTAGGGGGTTGTCTATGGTTGCATATGTGGAAGTGTGGGGGTCTGATAGTACCACAGCCTGATGAAAGCCACCACGGATACAGGCTTATCATAATGGTTTCTTTGACATGTCGTCCTTTTACCAGAGGTCCACAGGTCATGGGAGAAAGGGAAAGCTCAAAAATCGGTCTCACATTTCAAGCCCCTAAAGGCATCGGCGGAAAACAACATGTTGTCAAGCAGAGACGTCACAAGGCCTCCTGTGTTCAGTGCTGGTCGTTCATGTGTTACGTAAGTACTTTCTTACTTTCGGCTCGTCCTCGCCCACAGCGAATCAACATTTTTATATTTCCCCGTTTTCTGTATCTTATAATCTTACTCAACTAACTCCATGTCCTCGCTCACTGCATCCATCAATCTCCTCTTTGTCTCCTACCTGGTAGCTCCATCTCTAGGAACATTCTTCCCCCTCCTCGTCTTGAACATGTCCAAACCATCTCAATCTGGCTTCTTCTACCTTCCTGCCTGTGTTGTCCCCCATATCACTTCATTCCTGATCCTGTCCGTCCTTGTCTCTCCTAAAGGGAATCTCACCATCTTAAACTCCTCCAGCTCTGCCTCCTGTCTTCTACCTATTCCTAGTGTCTCTAAACCATGACTGGTCTCACAACTGTCCTGCAGAACCTCTTCCACCACAATTCTGACTCTTTTCTCCCCTTGTTCCATCCTGCCTGTACTCTATTCTTCTCCTCTCTTCCACAGTCTCCACTGCTCTGAATAGTTGATCCTGAGTATCTAAACTCCTCCACCTTCTCCACCTCCGCTCCTTGTAACCTCACCATTCCACTGTTCTCCCTTTTAATTCACTCACATATTCTCTGTCTTGCTACGACTGACCTTCATTCCTCTTCTCTCTGGTCCAAACCTCCACCTATCTGGGTTATCTTCTAGTTGTTGCCTCTTCTCACTGCAAATCACAATGTCATCTGCAAAAAAAACAGTACACACGGGGTGATTATCAAAACAACTCACTTTATTATTATATTGTAAGGGCAAGTACACTGGCGTGAGTGTATTCACTTAAGGTAAGTGCAAAATGTGGAAAAACAAACACAGAAAAACCTTTGTATCCCGAGCAGGAGCAGCAGCTCCTCTGAGAAACACGCGTCGCTCATTTCCATTCAAATGAAAAGTACAGCCCGGTGGTTGTAATGGTAATTCTGCAGAGGAGTGACTAAGTCTACTGTATGTGTGCCTCCGTATTCTGAACACATGTTCAATCAGAGCCGCAGGTCCGCGGATTCTAATCTCACACTTTGTGAGCCGAAGACACCCTGGAGGAGAGAGGTTTGTGCAGCGGAATGCGAGGCAAGTGTTTGTCTTGATGTGACGAGAGGGTCCGCCAGAGATTTACATTTTTCTATTAGTGGAGAAAACAGTGGGACGTGAACCCGCCGAATAAGATTTAATGGAGCTGTGTCTCCGTCGCGGCCTGTGTGAAAGGAGGCTCAGTGTTGTTCCGGAATGGAGGAGTTGTGGTAAATCAGAGAGGTCAGGGAGAAAGAGAAAGAGAAAGTCTCTGTGTCTGACAGAGAGGTATTATTTATAAGGTAGGGTGAGAGTCAGTCCTGGAGTTTAATTGACTGCAGGAATGTCAGCGATGCTTAAAAAGGTAACAACAAATATCCAGAGACTTGATTTGTTCGCTGCAGACAGACATGGAAATGACATCAGGAATGACAGCAGAATATTTTCAGTGACTCAGTCCAAGGAGAATTAATCCATGTCCAGATCCAGGTCCACTTCCGTGCTCAGGTTGAGGTAGAAGAAGGCGTAAAGGCAGAGAACAAACAGGACGATTGCAGCAACGACCAGGAAGGCATCCTGACAGGGAGGGAGAAAAACAAAAGCGTAGTCAGTAAGGTCATATTAACTGTGATGAAGAATTGTTATAATCACACACACACACACACACACACACACACACACACACACACACACATATATAAAGGCATGAAAAACATGTGAATGGGGGATGTTAGTCGATAATTGGGTTAGTAGAATATAGATAGGTAGGTAGGTTAATGTTAGTAGTGCTAGTAGATTAGTAGGTTACATTCTCGCTGTGGTCTTATTGAGTATTAAGCACAATCTCAATTGTTATTGAATTTCACTATGACAATGACATGGATACCATTGAGTGAAGCTAAGTTGTATTATATTACTATGTCTATCCTGAATTTGGTATATACTATATACTATATCTATGTGTGTGGCAAGATAACGTTACCGTTAGCAAACTAATCCAGCCACAGTTATAGTCTGTTGGCTAGTTTTATAGTTCCACTCCCCTGATGTTACCGTTTTATTTTATACTTCAGGCCACTACGTTTAGCGGCAAGTAGCAGCCTGCGTGTATTGAGCCTAACGTTAATTCTATGCATGAATGACTGTTTTAGTTTAGACTAATGTTGTCACTGACATAACAGAAATGGAAACCTCTCCTATGATTTCTTAGCCTAAGCACATTCACAGTACATTGTTCTGATCAACTTTGATGGTGTAGTGTGCAATAACATATTATAGGCCTATAGTACAGTACAATACATACTTCCAAAACAATCCAAAACAACACAGCAATGCAGTATTATCTTGGGTACCGTCTAATATGAAAACTTTCAGCTATTTGAGACTTGACTTGGACTTGGGACGAAAGACTCGAGACTTAACTTGGATTCGCGCATAAAGGCACCCGCATACACATGTACATATACACCCAGATATACATATGTATGCACATACAGGTATACACATAATATATATATATTATGTATAATATATATAATATAATATATAATATAATATATGAGCACATATCCCATGTCCATTATTGATCAGCCTTATAAACATGTCATAACACACACACATATATATATTTATATATATATATACATACATACATACTGTATATCTACTGTATATACATATATATAAACATTTTTTATTCACTGATAAACATCATCAGTGCTTCAAAAAACAATTTTGATTCTTTTCACACTGTGTTTCCATAACAGCAGAGACTAATGGAACGTTGAATAAAACAGTCACTCACAGGCTGTTTGTTTTATTTTCTCTTATTTACTATTATTTCTTATTTTGTAGAAAAAGTAATTTCAGAATGGAACAATCTTTTGGTATTTTACAGGCTGAAAAAGTGTTTTTTCTGAGAAACAGTTTCTCGAGACTGGAAATATTTATCAATTAAGATGCAAATAATGTATGAACGTTAATGAAAAATTGAAAGTACCCGTCAGCAGTGAAAGAAATGATGAAAGTGTGAGATTATACTACAGTAGCAGACTGTACAGACTGTACGCATTGCTTCATATATTCCCCGCTGCTGCGAAGAGCTTCATCAATATAACAGGATGAAAGCGCAGCCACATCAGACAAGAGACTCTTATTTAGAGAAATGAAAAATGGAGTGAGTGCAGTACAACAATCTATTCCATCTGCAATCTGTCTCCAGACACTTGCAAATTAAACTTTCTTCAACAAAAATGGCCTATTTTTTTTTTTTTTACATTTTCTATTGGTTAATTGCCTTACAAATTGAGGCTTTCCAGAGGAGTGGCATTCAACTTGAAAATGGGAATTTGGAGCGTCTGTTCATTATGTGGCGCTCGCACGATTACAATCTTCATCAGCTGGAGTTTCATTAGGGCCACTCAGAGTATTGAACAATGCCAGTTGCTCTTTATCAAGAGAACTCATTAGTTGCAAACTTTCTAATCAACAGTGGAGGGGCTTCAAAAGAGCTGAGAGAACACTTTGATTAGAAGGTTTTTTTTTCTTTTTTTTTTTTTTTTAATACCACAAAACAAAAATGGATTTCTATGTTGAAATGCGTTTGAACTGGAGAACTAGGCCGAGGCGGATTCCGGAAAAACTGGACTGAATTAGCTCTGCTAATTCAGCTATGGTTAGTGCTCAACTGGAGGGGCGGGGGAGAGTTTTGGAGTCACAGCACAAGAGAGTGATGATCATGAAATGAAAAAGGTTACTTGCAAATTGTCACCTTTCGACTTGTCCATTTCTTAGGGGTTGCCACAGTGAGTCAACATTTTCCATCTCCCCTTGTCTTCTGTATCTTCTACTCTGACTCCAACTATCTCCATGTCCTCCCTCACTGCATCCATCAATCTCTTCTTTGTCTAGTACCTGGTAGCTCCATCTCTAGGATCATTCTTCTACCAATGTATCCACTGTCCCTCCTCTGAACATGTCCAAACCATCTCAATCTGGCTTCTCTAGGTTTTTCTCCAAACCTCCCTGTCTGCGTGGTCCCTCTAATCACCTCATCCCTAAACCTGTCCATCCTTGTCTCTCCTGCCAAGTAGCTCCATCTCTAGGATCATTCTTCTACCAATGTATCCACTATCCCTCCTCTAAACGTGTCCAAACCATCCTTTTGGAAATTTATGCTTCTGCTGGTGTTATGAACTTGAGATGGAGCTACCAGGTAGGAGGAGATTAATGGATGCAATCATAGTTGGAGTCAGAGAAGAAGATGGATAATAGGAGGAGGTGGAAAAGTTAATTCGCTGTGGCAGCCCCTGAAAATGGGGACAAGCCAAAAGGAGAAGAACATCACTGTTGATTTTAATCATCAAGTCATTTACAAGATCAAATCAAATCAAAATTGACAGCAAAAAAAGAAGAAAATACAACATGAAAACAATGAAGGTAAATAAGGAGTAAAAGAGATTCCACTCTGCAGAAGGGCCTCTGGTGGTAATGTCCTGAAGGTGTACTTGCATCTAAACTCAAATAAGTCCAGGGCCTCCACCTACACTATCTTTTCACCAAAGGGTCAGTTTTTAGTGTTTAATACAGAATACAGATTAATACAGAAGAAAAAACTTTCACCTCAAGGTGGGGGCCAAAAAATATCGTTCCACGGGCCGCAAATGGCCTTGAGTTTGTCATGTTCTCGTGGTGTACATCAGCGTTGGTCTCCATCAACCAACCTGCAGCCTCCAAACAGCTCAAAGTCTGCGCTTAATAGGAAAACTTTTACATTTCATGCACTTTAGCTTCACATATTAACCGCCAGGCACCAACCTTGATTTACTTTTGTGTTTGCCTGAGCCTCGGAGAAAAGAAGAAAATTGTTATCAAATCAGGCTGCCTTGATTGTTTTTCTGCTTTTATTATGCCCCTTCTCATTGCTTTGAAAAACACAACAAAGACGACGAGCGAGAAAATTACAAAAAAAAAAAAAAATTTAAAAGAAACACCTCACTCTAACCTTGAAAAGTAAATTCTGCCTAAATAGAAGAAGAAACAAGAATACACTGCAGTCTTCTCTCTCTTTTTCTCTTTCTCTCATACTTTTTTCTGCAGGATAGAGGCGGGGGGGAACAGCTGCTTACACCGACTCATCTACGAAAACAAGCTGGAGGAGTTTTGGTGAAAACACTTGAATGGTAGAAAGCACCTGCACTTGATTGAGATCATTGTCTACCAGGAGAGTGGTCTACTGTGTTGTCTCCTCCAGGAACACATTTACCTGTGCACTCTCACCGGGGCTCTGCCCACATTCTGATGAAGAGACCCCCTGAAAGGAGCCCGGGCAACGTCATCATCTTCATCAGGTCACTCTCACAGCTCCTGGCGGCAGCTGCCGACACAGTGCATGTTGGGAGGTCTCTGTCACCCTGGCGACAAGCCACTGCGCAGCAGACGTGTGCTCATCTCTGCTGTTGTTCCTCCAGGGTGTGTATTAAAGCATCCTCACATACTGGGGATGTGTCATGTTGATACCTCATAGGCCAGGTATGAGCTAACTAAGGCTCGGGGGCCAGATGTGGCCCGTAGAGCTTTTTAATGTGGTCCGCCAGCCTTGTCCACATTGAATAATTAATTTGTACTATGGAAAGGAACTAAGAGAGCAAACTCCTTGTCATTTTGATTTACACCACAGCACACAACGAAATGTCGCCTCTGCATTTAGACAGCTTTGAGCGCTCGGGGAGCAACAAATGAGGAAGGCGCCATGCTCAGTGGTAACCTGGCAGTTAGTGGATCAAACTTGGAGCCCTACAGACCCCAGCCTGGTTGCTTAACCATTAGGCCATCACCATTATCATTGTACTTCTGCCTTTTCCCTGCAATGCCTGTAGTTCCCCACTTGATGATGTTAGAAAGGCTTTTAGAAATAAAGCATTTTAGGTTTAATACACTCTTTTACACACCATTTATCTCAGTTTAACGAAGGCACCATCTTTATGCCCTTGACCGTGTCCAACTCTGGGGCCCATTGTGGCTGCAAGTCAAAGAGTTTGCCTACATCTGGGTGTCAAACACTGGCCAGGGGGGCCAGATTTGCAATTTTATTTGGCCCACAAGATCAGATGTGTATTAGGCCTAACCTATTTATGTATAGTCACTATACTATGGCAGGATTTGTAGCATTAGCAATGTATGCTTGATGTTATAGCAAATATATTTCTGGTTGTTTTGTGGTTCAGTTGCCTGTAAAAAAGTTTATTATCATTCTAAAAAAAATGTATTTCTGGTTCAGTTGCCTGTAAAAAAGTTTATTATCATTCTAAAAAAATGTATTTCTGGTTCAGTTGCCTGTAAAAAAGTTTATTATCATTCTAAAAAAATGTATTTCTCATGTGTTTGTAAAATCTATATAAAATATCTGGTTAGAAGGGAAAACAACTGAAACTGCCATCAACTTTCCGATAAATATTCAGTTTTGTTGGAGTTTTTTTTTTTGCCAACCTAGTTTGACACCCCTGCAATGGACCATATATAAGACCCATGGCCCCTGCACTGAGGTCTGTGAG
This sequence comes from Paraplagusia blochii, assembly GCA_016785265.1. Classification (NCBI taxonomy): domain Eukaryota; kingdom Metazoa; phylum Chordata; class Actinopteri; order Pleuronectiformes; family Cynoglossidae; genus Paraplagusia; species Paraplagusia blochii. The sequence goes on along the minus strand of JAFBJS010000564.1, from coordinate 5,994 downwards.
TGCAAGGCAGCTGAAGCCAAACCACAACTGCTCCAATGGCCTCATCCATATTAATGGCGGTCTCCGAGGAAGTTACTTTTGCTCGCGTTTACTTAGAGACAACAGTTTAAATCTAAAGACCAGGCATCAAACCTCCAAAGTGACCTTCTTAGCGTAAGGCAGGGGTCGGCAAACTTTTTGACTAGCGGGCCACAACTGGTCCTAAAATTAGACACAAGAGGCACAGATGGAAGATTTGTTTGAACAAAGATAGTTTCCTGTAAAAGTCCTGTATAAAACCTAGAGCCCTGCGCACACGGGGAGGATTCGGCGGCGCCGATTACTCAGCGCCAGATTCCTTATCGTGTGCGCGTAAATTTACGTGAGCCATTTGTCGCTCGAAGCCGTGAGCAAAATGTCGATCGTTCTCGATTTCTCTCGGCGCGAGTGAACAAAGTCTCATCGTGTGCGGGCTACGTGAGCATCTTTCTCACTACAAATGATTTGTGCGCATGCGTTACAATGATGCAAGATGGCAACCAGCAGCGACTTGTTGAATGAAACGATATTAGAAGACAAATTTGTGGATCTTTGGCAAGACCGTCCTTGTCTGAATAATATTCAACAACAACATTAACAGTAAAAGTACCTCTCCGTCGTCAGAGTCCACAGTCACGCGACCTGGGAAATCAGCCGACTTACTAGTGAGACGTGAGCAGAATTCTTATCGTGTGCGGGTGTACTATCAGCCCGTGCGTATGGCGCTGAGCCATCGGCGCGCGCCGAATCCTCCCCGTGTGCGCGGGGCTTTAGATGCTACATTTCTTTAATGGGGATACAGTGGGATTGCATGTAAAGGGCAGACGTATAATGATAATATAAATAAATTATTTAATTTGGACATGGTTGGTGGGCCACATTAAGAAGCTCAACGGGCCACATTTGGCCCCCGGGCCTTAGTTTGCCCATGCCTGGCGTAAGACAAGCACACTAATCCCTTCTTCACTATTGAGGCCATATTTCCACAGAGGTGCTCTGATCATCGCACCATACTGACCCACACAACTTCCAGTGGGCTCAGCACCCACAGGAAGGCTCACAGTATGGTGCGTTGTGATTTGGGTGTCAGTGGTGGAGACTGCTGCCCCTGCAACACTGTGGTGGATAAGAGGATGTAGATGGATGGATTAAAATATTAAAGCACTCTTCCTTGATGGGTGGTGCAACCTTGTGAATGTGATAGGACAGTTGATGTTTTTTTTTGTCTGGCAGATAAACACATCTGTTGTCTAATCAGCACACACTGCAGTGACAAATAACCAGTAGTTAGGTTTTATCTCCTAACCAGTTAAATGGATATTGCTCCTGGCAATGTCCTGCCATAAAATCCTCTTGTCCAGTCATCGATGAAAAATGCTCCGCCACGTTCTACGCTCCACCGTTCCCTTGAGGTTCAACGAATCAGATCGTCAGACGTTGGAAATTCTCCTTTTTTCCCCAAAGATTAAGAAAATGGAAATGGATTTAAAAGCTCTCTTTTAAATTAAAGTTATTATCGTCATAACCATGCTGTTATGATCATAACGTCAAGTGAAACAATAGCGTAGTTTTTTTTATTATTATTATTATTATTAAATTACAGATATCTCTCGTTCTTCCCATTCCAGCCTCATGTTTGTTTGCCGTGTAAATAAAAAGCCAGAACAAGGAAAAACCACTTAACGCTCTTCAAAAAGCTTGTTGTTAATTAACTGGCATAAAAGGCCATTAAATCCAAAAATTCCCATGTGTTAGCTGGCAACACTGCTGGCCAACTAAAATGTGTGAACGAGCATTGTAAAAACCTAATGGCCAGCACAGATGACACATCCAGCAGTCTGCTCCAGTTGGAGGCTGGAGTCGGCGCTACAGCTGTTCTGAACCCCGATCAGGCTTACGTAACGCACTGAGCATCAAATCAGCCGGCGAGTGGAGCCGGTTTAAAATGTCGGGGTAGATAAATACATCTGGATATTAATGTAATACAATATCTATACGTGCAGTAAAAAGTCTGAACCTTTGGATTCAATTAAAACTCAGCCCTTTTTTAGTAGTGTAATTAATCTAATAATTACTTCATTTTTGTAAACTTTACAGTGCACTTTACAAACTTTACAAAATGCAACTTTTATTTGTTTACCTAGGTTTATAAAGTTTTAAAATCCTTGTAGGACTTTAAAGTTCTGGGTTTAATACAAGTTAGTTTCAGCTCCATACTTGTAGTCCTGGGTCCAGTTCACTGACTATAGGATCCAAAGAGAGCTGGGTCATGAATCCACACACAGGTGAGTAATGTTTTCCTGTTACCAAAGTTACATGTCATTTGACGTTCTCTTATCAAATACTTAAAGTATTTTTGTCAGCGATCTGGTAAGCTAGTATATAAGTGAGCACTATTTAGGACAGTGTTTCCGAACCTTTTTTGCACCAAGGAACGGTAAAATGTCTGGGAAACTGGTATTTATTAGGATAAAAATCAACTATTAGCATACAAAGTTGATTACCACTGAATAACATTTGTCTTTTTATGCTGAACTCTTCACCTTCAAGAGGCGGTTTTAACGACTTCATTGTCTCGATGAAGAGCCACCATAGTATGTGCGTCCTCGATCAGACAGAGAAAGCTAACTCAGGTGGACCTGTCGTAAAAAACATGAACACAACAGGCTCTGGTCATCTTTCTTTCCATCAAATAATAAATAAAACTGAACTAGTGTAAGTTAAACTTTATCTCTATGTGGGCCTGTACTAACTGACCCCGGAATCAGTCCACGTCCAGGTGGTTGGGGCCGACTGATGTAGGACACTCCCAGTCCAACAATAAAACATTTACCATCCATCCGTCCATCTATCCATCTTCCAGAGCTTATCTGTTACCGGATGGCAGTCTCCACAACTGCCACCCAAATCACATTACACCGAATCATACCTTCCTGCAAGTGTTGTGCCCACTAGAAGTCAACCCCCGCAACCGGGATTTGAACTTGCTCAGGAGGTGAACCATGGAATTTTGCACCAAAGACAGAGACATTGACTCTGTGAAGTCAAAGTGAGGACAGCACATTTTCTGTACTAGTTATTGAAGTTTGATATAATACATAAGAACTGCTCAGACAGAACTAAGGCTAAGCTTGTATAGGGAGGTGGATAGGTGTTTATTATTCCGTTCCCCATCCTTACGTGCCATATTGTTTATGTTTGCATATATACGTCTTCCGCAAATAACAGATGGTCGCTTCCATCCTCTGCTAATTCCTTAAGCGTTTTCCTAATTTTATAGACTCAGCAGCAAAAGACTGAGGGAAAATCGTGCAGAACTGAACAGAAGGCTACTGTGCCAATTAGATGAGACAGCAGGCGTGTTGCCCGTGCTGAATGCTAGTGCGCTGCTGCCACTTCCAAGGATCTTCTTCTTCTTCTACTTCCACCACTAACTAACCTCATCTTCATCCTGGCCTCTTTCCAAAACCAAGACCGGGATCGAACTCCGTACGACACGTGTTTGCCGGTTCCCTCCACTCCTCAGGTCCGACTTGTTCTGGTTAGACTCACACACCTGACACTGTTGTGGGAACAGTCTGCCTTTCCCAGTCTTTCTATCTAGTTTACTGCCAACTTCTCCAGACTGCTCTGCTACGAGGACAGCCCCGAGACAGTCTGTCCTGGCAGCTGCCTGACGCTCCGAGTCGGCATGAGCAGGCTCTTCTGAGAGACCAGCTGCACCGGGGACCCGGCTTTCCAACTGGAGAGGGTGGCAAAAAGAAGGGAAGGGGAGCCCAGGGACGAGACTGGGACAACCGAGATGCCTTTATAGAGTTTTGACAGAAGATTTCAATGAACCATAAGAGAAGAAAAGAGGAAAGAAATGGTGGGCGTTTCAAGAAGAAAACCTGGCTACGGTGATATCACAACCTAAACTTCTATTCCTACTTCATGCATGAGATAAAGGGTAGTTATGACTGTGGTTATTAAACATTTATACTGTATTCCTTCCATACTAAACATGCTCAATACATGTGGACACGACTGAGCTGTTTCTGATAGTTCTCTTGTAGGCACTTGGTGGCCTAGTGGATGAGGAAGCAGACTTGGGTTCGCAGGACCCCCAGTTTGAATCCCGCTACCACTTAGTTACCACTGAGGTGCCCTGAGCATGGTATCATCCCCACATGGCTGCCCCCTTAGGGGTCAAATGCTGAGGAAAAATTTCCTGAAGGATACTATCGAGGGATAAATAATACAGTTCTTCTTCATCTCGTTCTGTGAGTTCTAAACATGGCCAAGTCATGAGTTTAGAACTTAGATTTGCCAATTTTATTTTATTTCTTAATTGTTATTGAGACGAATTATGTTTCAATAAGCATAAATGATTTGTATATAGATATGACATAAAATAAAAATAAAAAAGGAATACATCTGACATTAAGTTTGCTCACTCTGTAATAAACTATATTTTATATGTATATAAATATATATATTATATATATGTTAAATATATATGTTATATATGTTAATATATATAAAGATATATATATATATATATATATACATATATATATATATATATATATATCTTTAACAGCTGTTTTGTGGTGTAGACAGACCAGAACGAAAAGTTCTCTCAGTCCAGGACTAAAATTCGAAATTACTGATTAAATACTTATTCTTGTACAGTTATTGTTTTATACATTGTATTCACTCCTCAATTGACGCAGGAGTGACTGCATTCGCAGTTACATCTACCGACTTTGCTAGAAAAACTAAAATATTATAAAATTCTTATGAAAGTGAAACAATAAACCAGGGTCTCGCCAGAGCACAGAAAACCACGTGGGGGGAAAAATAGGAAATTAATACAAAACCAAAGAGGATTCAATGCTAAAGCCAGCATGACCAAATATCCATTACATCTAGGCTGAATTTCAATCAAACTGGAGGCCACGAGGTCCGAGTCAGTTTAATATCCTCGTCCCGGAGGTATTTTTAATCCAACCTCTGAAAATTCCCTTCGTCTTGGGCGTGAAAAGGCTGAATAATTCATGAGCAATATCAATATTTCAAGATATGGACTAATCTAATTGGATTAAAGACGTGCCTAATGAGGCCGTGCGTGTCTAAGAGATGCATATTTTAAAACCTGACCATTTTCACCCAGTGTTTAATTCCTCTACGTCTACGTGCAGCATTCAGATGGAGCTCCAGGGTGAGCCCGTCCATGTCTTTCAGGCCTCTGGCGTCCCGTTATAAAGAGACAAAAGAAACAAACGACACGAATGCGAAGCTGCATGAAACAAACTTCATTTGACAAAGATTAAAGATTCAAGGGGTTTGCTCGCTGCTAATATTTATCACGCTGAAACTGTTTATCAGAGAGCCAAATGAACCAGGAAGAGCCCGAGCTTCCAGAGTGATAAACGTAGTGTCATCCATCTCTGCCTGCACAGCTGCCTCTAATCGCTGCAGCGTGAGGGAGAAACGGAGGGAAAGGCATTTCTCTTCCTCCGCAACAGCCTAACCTCTGTTTATTTTTACATTAGTCTACTGCACCTTATCACTTTCTTTATTTCTTAGTGCTTGTTTTCTTTCTACATTCTCAAGGTTTTCTATCCTCTACTTTCATATCTTTTCTTCTGTTTTTAGTTTTAAATAAGAAGAAAGGGATATATTAAACTCTTCTCTTAGCAGTGAGTCTTACTCGAATGAAATTGAGGTTTACTAATTTAATTTTCTAAAACCTAACCTTGCAAAATAGTTGCCAATGGGCCGGTTTAGTCAGGTGAATATATATATATATATATATATATATATATCTTCTCCTTTCGGCGTGCCACTTTTTTCAGGGGTTGCCACGTCCTCCCTCAATGCATCCCACAATCTCCTCATCTCCTGGTAGCTCCATCTCTAAGATCATTCTTATTAATGTATCCACTGTACCTCCTCTGAACATCTTTAACTCCTCCACCTCCAGCTCTGCCT
>JAFBJS010000563.1:417399-436644 GCA_016785265.1 Paraplagusia blochii | reverse complement strand
ACTAAAGAACTTAACAACGCTTGGTTATTAACTTTCTTTGGTAAATGCTACTCTCATCTCTATTTGTAACTATTTTATACCTGTATGGGGGGAGTGGTTTCTCAACTTTGTGGGTGTCAATATCCCCAATATGAATAGAGGGGTTGGGTCCCTGGTGGCCAATCACATATTGATATTGTCTACATAGAAGTCAACTTGGGTGTATGTAAATTTCAGGGAGACAAAGGCCATAGGTGTTGCTGTAAAACACCAGGGGTTTGAAAACCTACAGTCCCAAAAGTGAAAAACCACTGAATTCTAACAGATGGTATAGCACAGTGGTCCCCAACCACAATAGAATGGCTAGAATTCCATCACGAATAATGCAACTGTATTTGTTTAGGAAATATTTTCTCAGTCAAGACAACAACAATAAACTCAAAATGATGCAGAGTCATTGATACAAGATTCTAACTTTTTATACCAGTGTGGTAGCAAAAAATTATAGGCTGTGTGCACTTGAGAAATCCTTGTTGTGCCCGTGCATAGTTAATTTGGGTAGGAAGATTTTATAGGTGGGAAACATATTTCAGAACACCGGAAATTTACTTTTAATAACGGGTATTTATCTGCCACAACTTAATGACCAGTCTGTGAAAATAGTACAAGACATTTAACCGGTACGTGGCTTAAAAAAAGTTGGGGAACACTAGTGTAACATGTATATAACAATGTATACAATAAGATATCCAGTTTATATGGGCAAATATGTTTAGAGTTTTCAATCGAGGTAGATCACTTCAGCCTGGTCATTTGAAAAGTAGCTCACAAGACAAAGTGTAGACACCCCTGGACTAGAAAGTCCACCAGCCACTGCTTACAAACCAAATTTATATTACAAAAAGCTAGTTCTGCCTATAATGCCTCGCCATAAAGACACTGACTTTTTTTTTTTTTTTGCAAAGAACTTTTGGCCGAATGCTTAATGTGACTTCTTTTTTGATGAACATGAGTTTGTGTCCTTAGCAGACGTCCAAGCGAGTTGAAAAACCACCAGTTCCACCTTAAGGCCTATAAACGTTGATGCAACTTTCTTGCGCTGAACTTGTTAGCAACCTGCTACTGGACCGGTCTAGCATGATCAGGTAGTGAACCATGCCACAGCTTGCAGATCAAAACAATACAACTTTATTAGCTAGTTCTGAATATAATGTTTAACCATACAGAACAGGCATTGTTTTATGCCATGATTTTTTTTTACCATACGCTTAAAGTAACTTGTTATTAACAGATGGACCTAAGATTGTGTAGTTTGGAGACGTCACAGTGAGATGAAATTATAATAGGTTTCATCGTGAACCCTACAACTATGATGCATCTCACATAGATCAACTAAAATCTGCATTTTTCCCACATTTGATAAAGAAAAAAATATATTTAGAAAGAGATCTGTTTAACCAACCCTATGTTTTATGATTTCCACCACACTCCAACCAAAATATTGGCTTTGACACTTGATTATAATAAAATTTCAAGTAAAATACCCAACAAGCAATGGGAAGTGTTGTCCCTTTTGCAAGTAACCTTGTTCTCCAACACTACATTCATCATTCAAAGTGAGGACCAGGCCTTAGTTGGTTATTTCTTTGAAACCTGCAGGCATGACAGACCACAGTGTCACTCTTTATCAGGACTCTTTGGTCCAGTGAGCTGCTCAATAATGACAAGCATCAGACAAAAGCGAGGACGTGGGACAAAATGTGAAACCAACAGCAGGAGAAGCTGATTCCCAGTGACGTGTCCATCTGCTCTGATGATTTGGGCTGCAAGGAGGGACCTAAAGCAATTGTCGCCAACGTATAGTAGAAAGCATGTGCTCTGCTGGATCTTTTTTTTTTTTTTTTTTTTTTTTTTTGCTGGATCTTTTTTTTTTTTTTTTTTTTTTGATCCCAGCTGTCTCACATCTGACATGAGTGTCAGATAACAGCAACAGATAAGATTGAAACCCGGCTCAGTCACCAGTTTCTCTAATGGGTCTGAGAGCCAAGAACTGCTGCAAGCAATTGTTCCAGACTGGTGGAAAAAATAGAGAATTGATTTATAGCACGGACCAAATAAACACTGTGATGAGTCACAGAGATGGAGCAGGGCATTCGCAGTGATGTTTTCTAGGGTATATTCATGTTTTATAAGGCTTGTAAGAACATTTTGAGCACGTTATGGCATCAAACCTACGGTACAATCTGTTTGTGTCCAGGCCCACGTCCACAAACAGCCGGAACAGATAAGGTCCAGTTCAGGCAGTTCTGGATGCAGCCTGTTCATCTTTAAGAGGATGAATAAATAAATGTATGACTTTTACATTTGATTTTTCTTAGTTTACAAAAACACATCATCAATATGCCCCAGGCCCAACACTCACGTCCAATTTTAGGACCAATTGTGGCACAAAAATTGGTGCTTTTGACACCTTGTGTGTACACAGAGCTGCATATTAAGACTCCTTAACAACTTAATAATTCTAATTAAGGCAAAACTACCATCATGTCCTTCAGAGACCAACATTACAAGTGCGTGTGTCTGCAAAGTGTGAAAATTATGGTAGCACGGAAAAAGCTTTTATGTTGCATTGAATAATCGTCTGTCCAAAAAGTAAATGAGCAGCCTTATAAAAAGATAGTGTTCAGGTTTTATGGGCGATGGGAAGTGTATGAGTGGACTGAGTCGCTTCTGCCCGACCACACGGCGTATTTTTACAACTTTAATAAAAGAGTGGGTAATAACTCCTGATTTTCGTTTTTAGGAGAGGTAAAAATTGAACACACCCCTGATGAATCATGTGCCCCGGTTGTGAATGTGTCGGGGAAACTGATTTCTACTAAAAGTGATTTTTGGTGGTCTCCAACCATAATCGAAAAGACAATCTGCAGCAGACGTACAAAACAACTGCGAGACATTATTTTTATTTTTTTTACACGTTTACCGTTTTTGTCCCGCAGAAATAATGTACTTATAGCAAACAAATCTGTTTGCCACGAGTAAGCCCAGAAGCCCAGATGAGAAAAAGCTTTTCATCTTGTTTTGTTTCTGATTTAATGGCATGGAGGAGGATTTGATACACTTTTTGTTTCCCCCGCTGGCTTAATGACAAGAGTAGGATTTGACACACATGAGCGTCTTCGGGTTTGACGTCCTTTATGTAAATAAACTGCGTGTGTCTCTGCAGCTTAACAGAATAACAGCACGTTGGTGATTACAGGGTTGTGTTTGTTAACAGAAATTGGTGTTTTTTGTTATTTTTTCCACACTACATTTTAGTCTTCTCCACAATCTTCCTGAGAAAGGAGGAAGAGTTTCCTGTGGTGTGTTTAGTGAGACGTAAAGACCACTTTGGTCAAAGAAGCAGAAGGTCTCAGGTCAGTGGAAGTCCAGTCTGATATATGGGGTTAGATAACATCCCTCAAACCAAATATGCTTGTGACCTGGGAGGAACCGTGTCTGGATACTTTCCAGGTTCAATTTTATTGTTCCTCCAAAACACTGGAGAGATAGCAGAGGTTTGCAGCGCAGCCTTTTACCGAGGAAACATATCCTCTGCCTGACCTCTGTCCAGGGAAGAGGTTGGAGTGAAACCACGCATCTGTGTGTTTATCTCACAACACAAAAGATGGATAGCCATCCCCCTCGACTCCTAATGCTGCAGGCTAAACATCACGATGAGCAGATAGAAACCCCTAAAGTGCAGGCAAGAACATTCCCCACCCTGCTGACAGGCCCCAGAACTCCTCCAGCAATCCTTCAGTCCATTAGAAAGAGAAACATGAACGGAGAGCTTGCTGCCTGCTCATCCTGGGAGACTCATGTGGATGAAGCTGCAGGCCGTCCATTCAAAGCCAAGCGCACAGCAAGGCCTGAACACTTTGGACAGGAGTGGTTCAAAGCACAGCAACTGACCGCACCGAGGAGGCCTGAATAACAAATGTTTACGGTAGTGAGTGGACACGGCAACGGTTTCTCTTTTTGTTTTTTTGTTTTTGTCTAGTTGACGTCAACAGTGAGGTTTTGATTAAATCCTGCAAAAAATGTACATTTGAGTCCGCTGTGACAGTGAGGTAATGCTGCTAACACTTCTGTCTCCACTTCATGGCTTTTTGAGCACCTCGAACGCCAAGAACGTTTTTCTTTCATTTTTCTTTTTTTATTTCCATCACACTTCACAAGTGGACTCCAATGTAAGCCCATAAATGGAGCATATCTGAAAATAAACAAGAGTTTTTAACTTCCATTTAAGGTCTCACAGTGTGAACACAAGTTATTGGTTTGTTCTATGACTCTACATATAAGGTCAACTGGTAATAATTCTTGTATGTTTTAGGGAATTGTAGATCAGAGCGTTGTTGCCAACCTCTCACCATCTGGACAGGGTTAGTCTCTGTTGAATCCCAAACAGGATAAAAAATGTTTTTTATTGTAGATCAGTGTGCAATAGGACTCAGAGACCAATCAGTACTCACATTTGAAAGTAATAATGACCACTGGATACTCATTATCCCAACGCCTCCATGTTGACTGACAGCTGCTGTGATCCCATCGAAAAACAATCGCTAGTTTCAAGCTGCATGCTGTTCCCAACACCTGCCTCTAAGGGTGACGCAAGTTCAGGCTCGCCTGAAACACGTTCACGTCTTACCACTGGGGGAGCTGACAAGAGCAGCAGCCCGGCACATCTCCCCCTTCAAGAAATATTTATCTACAAACACCGGGGGATACACAAATAAATCACAGGGTTTAGTCTAAATGGTTGTTTTTTCCCCTCGCAATCTCTGATCAGCACAGATGCTGGCTGTGTTTAGACAACTGGGTTTCATCAACAGTCTGCCAACACGCGCAGACAAAAGCCTTCACGTCATATCAGCAAAGCAGGTTCACTTCTGACTGTGCGCGGCCGATATGCAGAGAAGACAATCAGTAAACACGTCAGATGACTTGACTTATAACAGGCTGGTGCAGGCTTGAGCAATAACCCCAGAACTATGCAATGCAATTTATATACCGCACAATGTGTGTTTTATTTCAGCTGTGGATGTGTAGATATCCATGTGACTATGCATGTATGTATACATAAATATATACTGTATGTGTACATTCATATGTAAAGGACATACGTGGGTTTAGGTGCCATGAGTATGTATTAACATGTATATTAGGGGTGTGACGATTCAATCACATAACGATCCGATTCACAGGCTACGATCCGATTCATTAAAAAATATTAAACGATCCAGTTCGATACGTTTGGGTTCAGTTCGATTCAATACAAATTTGCGACTCTGCTTTCAACAACACTATACAGCTGCTAGTCTTTTCTTGTTTTAGTTTAGTTTATTTAAAAGAGGAAAATGCACATTCATAAACACGTGATTACACATGTGAATAAGAAAGAATCATCCAAAGGCTAGTTCCCATCTGTAGTTCCCTGACCATGATGTAAAAAGGCAAGAAGCACAACACATACAATAGAAAATACATATGCAAACACTTTTTATACAATTAAGTTTGAATTTTTTTCAGCTTTATCTGGCATCTCCCTTCGAATTGCATGAACATTTGCCAGATTTAACTAGATTTTTTTTTTTTTTTTTTTTACACAATTTGTCAATATGGTCTTTAAAGCAGTGTGAATCTAATATTAACCCAATATATTTATACTGATTGGCAATTTGTATTTTATCTCCATTAACAAGTATATCAGGATCAGGTGACTCTCTACTTATTTTAGTGAAATACATGCCTACAGTTTTAGAAAGGATTAGCTGTAGACAGCACTCCTGTAACCAGATTGTCTCACAGGACATTGTTTTGTAATATTATGAGCGATAGATTCCGTTATTGCCTTGGACTTTGCTGAGTTATTGCTGAACTGAGGTTGGAAAAACGTTTGTATTTTGTTCTGTCCGCTCCTCTGACTACTGGTGGTTCCTGCCGTGCCAGCGCCACCGTCATCGTCACCCAGTCATCAGTCCCACTCTTTAAGGTTTGTTGGACCTCCAGTGTAAAATTTGATTGTCGCTCTACAGAGTCGGTAAATTGTGTTGCTTTTATCCATCTTTCCATCCTTCTTGAAAAAAACAAATGAAGTCCAAACCTTTGGTTTTAAATGAGAAACGCTGTAAGTTGTGTCTGTGTTGTCTGCCATGTTGCTCAGAGCAACTGAACTCCAATCTAATCATGAAAATGAAAAGATGTATATGTGTCTATGGGCTCACCGCTCTAGTGGGCGGAAGTGCCCAATATTGCAGCCATGTCTAAACGTCTATTTGTGGGCGGGGCTCTGGAGCAGGACCAATCCACGGACAAAATTCCGAACTATCGGACCGTTATACTGCATTTTTCAATCGATCAAGGCTCGATTGGGTCACAGAACAATAACCTTTCCAAAATGATTAATCTTCACCCCCCTAGTTTATATGTAGGTGAGTAACCAATATATTCTTTCGACATGTATAAATGCCTATATATGGGGGTATGGATGTGTGTATATGCACATACTGTACATATGTACATTTGGGCGTGTATGTATATGGATACTTATATGTACATGTGTATGCAAGCATGCACATACATATAGTATGAAATAAAACAATACAATAATAACTTGGTAGTAATATTGTCATTGTTATAATGAAATATGGTAACGATGATAATTGAGATTGTGACCACTCTACAGGAATGACAACCAATTAATCTACTAACACTATTTATATTAACCTACCTACATAAATATATATGTATATACATATATATAAATACATATGCATATATGTATACATATATACATACATATATGTATATATATATACACATATATATATATTTATATATATACACAGTATATATAAGTATATATATATATAAGTTGCTGCTGTATTGGTCTTTTTTGTATTTATTTTATTTGGACCGCATGGACATTTGTTTTAACAAAGTCCTTCCATCAAACCCCAGTTCATCATGGAACTCATGGTTGCCCCTCTCCTTCACCTCTGTTTGTTCCTCTTGGCTCAGGAGTTTGAATCCGAGTGCATAATATAAGCTGTTAACGACCACCACAGCTAAGCAGAATGGGGATCATGCAAACGGGAAATGGAAGGTAATTTTCCTTCGCACACCCTACACTTTTTTTCCCCGTTCTGTAGGTGAGTAAATGTGGCATGCGAAAATTTGACAACCTGCAAGTCAGCTTTACTAAAACCCTCCACCTGTGCAAAGCCGGAATGTTCCTCCACACAAAAAAACCAGGCACAATTTCCTGTCAAAATATTTTCACAAAGCAGAAAGGCCATAAAATTGTGGTTGCAGGTGTTGAGAGGTTTATCCCACAGTCTGCAGGTGGAATTTACATATATTAAGCTTCAAACAAATGAGATTCTTGGGGTCAGAAAGAAAAACTCCAACATTTGCTCTAACTCTGTTGTGCTCTTCCTTCTTACACTCCATCACAGCAGAAAGCACTGCTTGTTTTTGGTTGCTCATGTGTGCATGGAGGACATATTGCTCCATCAATCAAGGCCCATTCTTCCTCAGCCAAGCACCGCACTCGGATGGAGGCCACGTTCACTCAGCCCTTTGTCTAAGAAGTGTGGCGAAGACAAATGGAGCTCTGAGCAGATGCACATGCACTGGGTCGTCTACCTGATTCTAGATGATCATTGCTCTGTCTCACTGGCTATTTATAATAATATCCCACAGCTACTAAGCTAAGACAGATGACCCAAAGGTGGGTCAACGTAAAATGAATTTTGTAAAAATAACAGCTATCAAATAGAATGGATTGCCAGTGTACAACAACAAATCAAAATAGCAACAGCTACTTTAAGTTAGAAAATATGACACTAGCATCTCTACAAGTCCACAAAAAAGAAACTTAAAAACAACAACAATTGAGACTTTATATATTGTCTTAGTCTCTATGAGCAACCTCTTTGACTCGTGGGCTTTTTGACAACAACATCAATTGAACAGGTTTAGCAGGCCGGCTCACGAAGCTCAACGCGCCACTACCAGCCCACGGGCCTTAGTTTGCCCATGCCTGCATTGCACAGAAACGCACGTTTCATTTCATTTTATTTCAGTGTTTGGCACCCAGCGTGTATAGACAAGAAAAATCCGTCCATTTGAAAAGGAAACGTCTTTCTCAAGATGGCGCTGAAGCTGACAGCAACAGCCTTCTGGTCACTCAGCAGCACTGATCCTTAATTTCCCCAAAGAATACTCCAAAGAGATTGAAAAAGTTCTATCTATCTATCTGTTTGTACTATTTTTGCTCTATTTATAGATTTTTTTATTTTACACTTTATTTTTACTTAATTTCCCAAAGAGAGCTCCTGAGGGATTAATAAAGTTATATGTAATCTAATCTTGTTTTTTGGAAAAGGAAGGTTTCAGGTTCTAATCCACCAGCTGCCAGGTTGCCTAATCTATAATAAAGTTTCAATGACAACACATTAGATTCAATGTTTGAGTCACACACAAATATAGACCAAATCATATCATATAATCAAGAATGAATCAATACAGTATCTGACTAATGTACAGTAAACACCTCATGTACAGTACCGGAATTTCGGGTCTATGAGCCGCAACTTTTGTCACACAATTTCACCCCTGCGGCTTATGCACAGATGCGGCTAATGTATAAATTTTTTCTAACTGCTCGAGCAGAAAAGGTAAGAGTGAGACAGGTGGTGTCCAGGAAGACGAAAGTCACAACTGCCAATAAACACCATAGAAGAAGAAGTATAACGTACGGTAACGCACTTTGTACATGAATAAAATTAGCATAAATTGACCCTCATCATGGAAAATGCAAAAAGAATGCGGCACATGCAACTTATAGTCAGGTGCGGCTTATGTACAGTAATGATTAGACCACTCTTTCTTTAATTTCTTGTCCATTTAAAAGTCTGCTTCCACTTAATCTACATTAATCTGGACAAATATAATAACAACAAAAAAGGCTCATAATTAAGTTTAATTATAATAATAAAACAGAGCTGATTTCTGGCCATTTTGCATGGTTTTATTAACAGTGACAAAAATCACTTCCGTTCCTACATCACTAGCAATAACATTGTACTGACAAATACAGTGCTTTTAGTCATTGCATGGTTCTGTGTTCATTGTTTCCCCCCGGTGATAAACCTTTAGTGGAACAAGGCATTAAGATGAACAAGGAATTGAAGAAAACAGCAGAGTGGACTAATCATTTTTTCCATGACTGTATGTAAAAAATGTTTTTTTCTTTAAAAAATGTAATGGGTGCGTCTTAAAGTCAGGAAATTACGGTAGTTTGACATCCATATTATTTTAAGGCTCTGCTTCTTTCACCAAGCATCTGCAGCACAGAAAACACTCCGTGTCCCTGCCCTCAAAGAACTCCTCTCTCTTCACAGCTATATGTTACACTCAGCTTGGCTTCAGCCCCCCGGGCGGTGCATATGTCACCCATTTCTACTCCACATAAAACACAGTTCCAGGCTGAGTATGAATGAAGAGCCACTTACTCATTTTTCTCCAAAGCCAGGAGCAGCTTCTCACCTTCCGCTTCAATCAGGAGCCTCAGTGATGCGGGATGACTCTGAGAGGAGGACAGACAGAAGGGGGAGATGATGAGAAAAATGACTCCCTTTTCAGTCAGACAGGCAGCGCGTTGATTGAGGAAAGATGCTCCACTTACCGCTTAACTGCTGCAACAGTAATTCATATGCGAGAATGTTAATTAAATTACTACTGTGTGGCAGTAAATAGTCTTTTTTTTTTTTTAAATAAAAAAATAAGGACCAGCGAGCCACCCAGGGCTGCGGGAAACCATGCAATGTGACTGCTTTCAATTGATGAGAGCAGTGGGGAATCCCAGTGAAGCTGCTCTGCATCGGAGAACACACAGTAGAAGGGGATTAACTAATGTTTATATTTCATTTGACATTAATCCTGCTCAGAGGCACAATTCCTCTCACTGCGGGGTTACATCATTGAGAGGAGCCATGTGTCTCTGTTAGCGTCAGAACAAGTGGCACAGAGTCGTTCGTTTGGCCTGTCAGCTGCGGTGCCTCGTACGCAAACACGGAGAGACAAGTGAACACAACACTCATCGTCTTCCACCTCACTCACATACGGACGGACTGCACTGATTTATGTATTGCCTTGGAAGAAGACTGGAACCGCTGTGCAGATTTAGGAAGTGACCTGATGTGAAATAAAACAGAATAGAATCTTTACTGTCACCGCAAGTGTCACACAGGACAAGGATTAACACAATCCTCCGTGCCACTTGACCTGTACTGACAAGTGAAAATCACAACAAGAGGTAATCAGTTGGGTCATACCTTCTTGGCTCATTTATTTTTAGTGGTTTACAGCAAAGTATTTTCCATACTCTATTAGTCTCATTTCCATACTCTATTAGTCTCATTAGGGAAATGACTGCCTTTTACCCATGTGTAAAATGCTACAGTCATTAACACTGGACGCAAAAGACCAGTGGGCTGCACTTATGCTGGTTTCCTGGGTGTTTTATTTAGTTATAAATAAAAAATGGTCATTTGTATGGTGTGGAGCAGGAGACTAAAGATGGCAACATGAACCAGACTGTCAGGTTCACAAGTTCATACACGTAGTTAGTGAACTGAACAAACTGAGTTGGCAGATATATATAGTATCCATGTAATGGATAGTCATTGATCTTAATCCTGTTAAGACTGCTGCTCCTGTTTCAGGGGCAGCAGTCTCCACAACTGCCACCCAAATCACACTGCTCCATACTGTAAGCCTTCCTGTGGGTGGTGAGTCCACTGGAAGTTATGTGGGTCGGGACAGTGCTATGATCAGAGCACCTCAGTGGCAACCTGGCAACTGGTGGATTAGAACCTCAAGCCTTGTGGATCCAAGTCTGCTTCTCTAACCACTAGGCCACCAGTGTGTTACCCTCCTCAGTGATCGGTTAACCTTCCTCATCTAAGTCTTGTGAACCCCTCCCTGTCACTAGAGTATATAACACTGTTTCCTCATTCAGGAATCGAATACTGAAGTAGTTAATTCGGGATTCGATCCCGTATTAACTAACCCGCATTCGATTCACTTTGCATTCACATTCAGTTTAATTTGGTATTCGCTGTGCATTCGATACACGCTTTGCATTCACACACAATAAGGGAGCGAATGCGCATTATGCCATTTTCTCATTCAATTTGGGATCCAATCCCGAAGTAGATAATTCGGGATTCAATCCCGTATTAACTAACCCGCATTTGATTCGCTTTGCATTCACATTCAGTTTAATTTGGTATTCGCTTCACATTCAATACCCGCTTTGCATTCACACATAATAAGGGAGGGAATGTGCATTAGTCTAATCATGGTCCAGTTTCAATTTGATCACCTGGTTATATAACAAGATCTCGTTAATATGTGGTTTTATTCAACATGAATTCTGTCAACAAACGCACATGCAATTTTGAGGAATAAATGAAGCAGGTTAAAGAAAGATCAAGGCGACGTATGAAAGCGATGAGGAGACACAAAGAATGAATGAAGAAAATGAGGAAGTGTTTTGTAATCCTGTTCCTAATAATGCGGCAACATATAGTGGTTGACAAGGAGATGAGCCGCTCCCCTAGCATTTTACGAGCTCGTTAAACTAATACGGGTTTTGTTGTGTTCACAAACACGTGGGGAGCGACAACCATTTTACTTTTTATTGCTTTACACCCGTATTAGTTAATTCGGTATCGAAAACCCAGACTAGAGGTGGATTAGTTAATGCACATTAGTTGAGGAGCGAATGCGCGTTAGTTTGTAATGTGAACGCAAATAGGGAGCAAAACTGGTTTCGCGTCGCAGCAAATACTGATTTAAGTGCCAGTGTGAAAACGGCATAAGCTAGTCTCTGCCTCTTGTTCAGTTCATTTCATTCCCTGACAAAGAACAACTTCTCTAACCTGCTGTCATAAATGTTTTGGGGGTTTTTTAACGTAAATCTCATTCGAATCAAATGTAAATTAGCTGTTTTGTTCTGTTTTTTCAGAGATTTTCGAGACTAAAGCTTGCCATACCCTTGTAATTTTTTCAATCGCATCATTGACTCTTGCATCTGGAGCTGCAACGTAAATAAGGACTAAAAAGTAGCTCTAAAGTGGGAGATGCACGGCTGCTCACAGGCGCTCACCTGACAATCGATGAGAACGCCCGGCAGAGAAAAACACATTTGCTTGGCAATTTATGCCATTCTGTGCACAGATACTAAAAAAAAGGCAAAGGAAAAGGCAAAAAACAATGATGTGTGTGGGCAAGGAGATGGTTGTGCCGCCATGGTGCTCTGTGCTATCTACTCATTTTCTGTTTCTATGTTCACACATGTGCATTGAGGTAAATCGGCTTGTGAGTCTGATTTACAGTGCAATAGCCTCATAATGAAGGATTGATCCAAAACTTCAAATAGTTACACTTACAGAAAAATTGTGAAAATGTGTCAAAAATCTGATGTTTTTTTGGCCCAGTACTTAGGTCTACCAGCCTGAAACAAATCACACTTAACTATATTGTTTGCACCAGTATCAGGTCAAATACAAGTCTTTTTACCTCATCCAGTGAGGCAGCAGACAGACACTTCTGTATTGTCTTTCTTCTGCAGCCTAGTGTCTCATTTCTATAATGGGAAGTTTATTGAAGTAGGTCAATACTGTCAGCACTTTAGAGGTATTTAAACATCTCGGACAAAGGCGAGCGTAAGGATTTTACCGTAAGATTAGATGTCAGTGATTTAATAAAACCCAACGATGCACTGAGTTTCTTTTTCTTCTAGGTTTCATTAGGTTTATTTTCTAGATCAGGACTATGTATATAGAGCGACTATCTGTTCCTACATTCTCTACCACTCTGCTGCCACACAGGGAGAGTTCAGACACAGTTCACGTTGGGTCAACTCTGATAAAGGGAGTCGCTCTTGGGTAAATCATCCATCACTCGCGTCTGTCTTGTCAAGTGGATCATAAGTGGATATGGAAGCAGAACATTGAAGCCTTTGGGCAGTGACACTGCACAAACGGAGGGGGACAGGAGAGACACGCTGCTGCAGACATTCAGTTTAACGGCCTTCTTCACAAATGCTTCCACGTCACTAACCCAGTGTATCGGTCTGTCGGGCGTGTGGGACTTTAGGGTATTTTTACATAAATAGCAGCATGTTTGGAGTACTCTCTACTGGAGAGTTTCTGTTTGCCCCGACAAACCCCTTATAGTACACTGGCTGTGTATTTAAGCCTGAGCAAATTAATCCACAGATGATCTGAGTCAATAACACAAGCTGTGTTTTCAAATCTCCCGACAGCCATGTATTTAGTTTTTTATGAACTTGGATTATAACGCCTTGCCGAGCCAGGCTTCCCAGATTTCAAACATGTGGTGTTTTCCTCCAGTCTAAAACACTGTACAGCTGCCTGTGCTGAGAGTATGCTGAAGTAAACTGCCAGCGTGTTTTCCTATTCACCTAAACTGAGCTGACGCTTGGATCTCAGATTCAAGAGGAACAACGCAGTTTCGTCCTGGTCCTGCAACACTGGACCAGCTCTACACCCTGCACAGAATTCTTAAGGGATCATGGGAGATTGTCCAACCAGTCCACAAGTGTTTTGTAGACGAAAGGCGAAAGGTGAAGCTCTCAATTTACCGGTAAATCTAAGTTCCTACTCTCACCTATGGTCATGAACTTTGGGTCATGATTGAAAAAGCACAATTGTGGATACAAGTGGTGGAAATGAGCTTTCTCCATAGGGTGGCAGGGCGCTCCCTTAGAGAGAAGGTGAGGAGCTCTGTCACCCGGGAGGAGCTTGGAGTAGAGCCACTGCTCCTCCACATGGAGAGGAGTCAGTTGAGGTGGCTTGGACAGTTACATCAGATGCCCCCTGGAGATGTTTGGGTCATGTCCCACTGGGAGGAGACCCAGAGAAAGACCTAGGACACGCTGTAGCAACTAGGTTGCCCCAGCTGGCCTGGAAACGCCTTGGGATCCTCTCAGGTGACCTGGAGGAAGTGTCTGGGGAGCGGGAAGTCTGGGTGTCCCTCCTCCGATTGATGCCCCCACGATCTGGCACCAGATAAGCAGATTTAGATGGAAGGTTGGATTTTTAACTTTTTATGAATGGAATATGATCGATATTTGATAAGATTTTATAACTTAAGTAAAAAGTAAAAAAAAAATGCAGATGGAAAAGAGATTTTTTCCAGTTTTACTTCAAGCCGTTTTTGTTCACACTATGATATTTTCTGCTACCGTGTCCAGTCCTGCTGTCTGTCACACACTTTATTTCCTTTTGTCATATACTACTCTGATTCCTTGTTGATTTATATCCCAGTATTCCTAAAATTCACAATAATGTGTCATGTCCCGGTAGAAAAAGATTGTAGACGAGATCGTTCAATAAAAGGCTTATGACATTGTTCAACCTCTACCATTAAAATTGAAACCATCAGTTTGAATCTTGCATTTATTTTATTTTGACGATTTATCCACCTTGAAGTATTTATGCAGGATTAGCAATAAATCCTGAGGTTTAAGCATTTAAGCTTCACCACAGGTTTCCTCCTATTTTAAGAACATTTCCAACAGTGGTGCCAAGACTTTGCTTTTTACCCTGAGGGTGTTGTTGGACAAATGGCCACTGGGACCCTGAAACCAACCTGGTCTGCTGTCTTGGAAACTTGAATGCGTTTAACAAAGGCCGTGGAATCCTGCCTGCCAGACTATGAAACAAAGTCATGTGTGTAAAGTGTATACCTGATGTCTGAGAAGAAAGATTTACTTTCCAGATTTGTATTTTCTCAGGGTACAGACATAACTTCTCATCAGTGCGTTTTAAACAGCTGTCAAAATACACATTAATTTAGCTAATTACTTAACACAAATAGCAATTTGGATTAATCACAAAACAGACTAATTGACCTGATGTTGTTGTTGTTGTTGTTGTGGATTTATCCTGATTAATCTTGATTAACCAGGCGGCTGTGGTGGCCTAGCGGTTAAGAAAGCGTACTTGGGTCTAAAAGGTTTCAGGTTCTAATCCGTCAGCTGCCACTGAGGGGCCCTGACCATAGCACCGTCCCGACCAACAAATCCTCCAGTGGTTGCACCACCCACAAGAAGACTGACAATATGGAGCAGGGTGATTTGGGTGGTGCCAGCTGCCCCTGCAACCCGGCAATGGACAAGCAGTTGAAGACGAATGAATGAATGAACTACTAGTCACTACTAGTGACGATTAATCGTGATTAAATCTGCTATCCTGTTATCAGATTAACATTGTGCCATTTTTCCAATAATTCTCTGCCATTCATGGAAACGTAGAACACCTGTAAGAGGGAAAAAAAACAGAGCAGACAGAAGAAAAAGCGACAGTTGAGTTTTAATTACTAGTTTATACCTGAGGTTTCAGTTTGTTGATTGGTTTCCAGTCTTTCCCATCAAAGAGAAGAGGCACTGTAGTCTGGTAGTGTTTCTGCCTGGCTGCTGTTAGGTGTCGGTCTGTTGTTCCCAAGCTTTTTCCTGTGAAAATTAATACGGAAAAAGAATTAAATCGGTTTCTCTTCTCTCCAAACTCTTTGCAGATCTGTAAATCCTAACAACTGTGGCAAAAAACAATGGGGACATTTCCCAACCAAACATTTTTTTTTTCTCTCTCCAGTTAAGACAAAAATTCTTCTTCTCCAACCAAGGCCTGACTCTGGAGTTCATTAGCAACATCAAACCCCGACCTGACACTGCAGCAGCCTGGTAATGTGGAGTGTCGCCTGAACAGACTGTGCTCTTGATGGATTTACGTCCAAACGCACAACCGATGATGTCTGGGCGTTTTTGTTCTTCATCACTGACAGTCATTCGGGCTGACAAGAAGCCGTATCACATACGTCCACGCCCGTCCTGAACATATGTTCTCCTCCTTCCATACAGGCTGCCGCTAGAACCCCTCTGCTATTAAGGAATGATTACAACGCTGCCAATTAGTGCACTCAGACATCAAGTCATGAAACACGTTCGCCCGTGGCATACGTGTAATCACTCCTCTGACGCTCCGGCTCCATAAATTCCAGCAGTTTGTCAGGAAGGAGGAGAGCGGTGAGCAGGGACATCTTCCACTTCTGCTTCTGCTGCGATAACTTCTTGCGCGAGGCCACTGGCCTGGTCGCAGCACAGGGATTAGACGTAGCTTCAGGACATTGTTCCCCAGATGCTCTTATCTCCTCTCAGTGCTGACAGGGTGCTAATGGAGCTTCAACAGCTATGATTATTTTAGGCTTTGGTGTAGCTCCAGTCATTTAAGGACATATTCATTCCCAAAATCCAATCGCGATGTCTCTAGGCAAGCAGTAGGGACGGAGACGAGAGCGTCCTCATACAACTATACAGAGTCAGTAAATGGAACCAAAGCTAAAGTGTCTCTTAAAAGTATATTGCAATCAGACAGAGTTTGAATGTGATGGCGAGCTACACCAGAAGACTGCTAACAGGGTTTCTGCAGTTATCACTTCTCAACAGCAGGAGCACTATTTCAGAACTGGGATCTCTCATTTTAACAGCGGGAGTCATGGGCCCCATTTGTTTTATCGCAAACACTCTAAATCAAATGGATTTTTTTGTTTGTTTTATTTCTTGTTTGTGTTTTTTTGTTTGTTTCAATCATGCTGCGGTGTGCGTTTCTAAACAGCAGGGGAGCAGATTCAGTCGCAGGGTGATCTCACGGTTGTGTGAGAACCAATGGTTCCCTTTGAGCATAATTTATGGTGCGATTTGAAAATCGAAGCATTTTTCTCGCCCTATTTTGACGCACGTTTCAAACAAGTAACAAACACAAAACACACACGAGCATCGCTGACTATTTTCTTCCAGCAGACTTAAAAGACTTTTGTTTCCATCATCTTTAAAATCCTTTCTGTCGCTGACATGACTCACTCGGCTAAATTGCTGAATCTGCTTATTATCCAGCCATAATAATCCAGGTCTAAGGGGGCGCTCTCCAGCTGAGCTTTGCTCTGGTTCTCCTCAGAGAGAAGAAAAAAAAACAAAAACACAACATTCTGGAGATCATCATTGAGCTGCTTCAGCTGATAGAGAAGTGCCGGAGCTGACCGGCTCAGCTGTCCTCATGCCGCTCTACTGTGCTGATGAGAAGCAGGTTCTGGCAAGGACAAAACACAACGGCAAGACGCACAGCCTGCCCTCATTAGTCCCAGAAAATCACACTGTCTGGGGGAGGTGGGCGCGCTGAGTAATGGAACACAACCTCTGAGAAAAGTAAACATGGATAAACACCACCGATGAGGCTGAAACAGAGAAAATCCATGACAGAGAGGTCAAGTCCACGCTGAGGTTGGCCAACTCCTGGAACAATCCAACACTGTCTCGAGAAAAACCAAACTCCCCCATTTATTTTCTTCCACTTTATGTTTATTGATATCATCAATGGCCTCTTTGTCTGCAAGTCAATATGGCAGAATTCTCACATGTTACACTGGAAGTCAGTGGCAAGATTTGGAAAAGAGAGAAATTGAGAAAATCCAGTTCCAGTTCAGGTTTCAACTGTGGTTTCACGAAGCACCTGGAGATTAAAGTACCATCCGGACATCCAGCTCGAGTCTGAGGAAGCTTCAGTTCTGGGTCAGAGACCCGGCTTGGGTCAGACCAGTCTCACTCAGCATAGGGGAGTACGACTGTTACTGACCACCTGAATGACAATATAGTAGAATAACATTGTTTAGGGAGTCAAGGGAGTTGGAGTTCTGCAAGCAACTATGAAAAAAGATTTGGAGGTTGGTTTTCCCACACCAACACCTAAATTGTTTGGATTTAAAAACAGTGAATTAACTCGACTGCCCCAGTGCTACCTTTTTGAAACAACTATTCAATCATCCTAAATTTACTTGACAGAGCAGTAGGGCAGGTATGGGCAAACTAAGACCCAGGGAACCCACGCAGTTCAGCTGTTCCCTGTTCAGCTCTATAATGAAACCGACTAAACTTCTCCAAGTTAAGAATTGATTTTATTATGATTATGCTTTTGCCTTCACCCTACAATACCAAAGTTTTCTCTATAGGTGGAGAGATGGTGGAGATAAAAGCTGAAAGCATTTTAGTCTGGGCTTTGAACCTGTTCAAGGAACGGAAACAAAAACCAGAAACCACTGGCATTTTGCCCAGAAAAGAATCAAAACCAGAAAGGTTTGTTCATCAGGAACAGAAATGCTTGTTGGAAATTAAATCTAACTGGTTAATTGTTAGGTTTGTCTGTCTCCTTCTGCTGTTGTGTGGTGCAGTGTAGGCACAGTTACCTGTGTCTTTTGGTAATTAGTCTCACTTGTGTCACCTGGTGTCCTCACCATATATACCTCCCTCCCTCACTGAGTCCTTGTTGGTTCATTGTTGTGTTTGGTAATGGTGTTGTAATGTCTGTAGCCTAAAGTTGAGTTTAGCTACTGTCAAGTGTTTGGGTTGGAGAAGCCAAACTAATTAAGAAGTTTTTGTAAGTACAGTATGTTTAGTTAATGACTGGTTTTGTTGTTTTACTTTAATAAAACGTTGACAATCAAAGAAGAGTGTTACAGGGCTGCGTTGGACCTACCTCGTCTTCAACGACACAAAACGTAACATTAATACCAATTTTAATTATTTCTTATTTAATCAATAAGAATTCTTCATTTTTATTATTTTTTATTTATTACTCATTAAATTGTTTGTCAAAAATCATTGGTCTCCTAGTCTAGTCTATGGTAACCATCAGACTATATGGGGAGGACTGACTACCAACTACTGTCACATCTCAAAGACAACAATAAGAGGACAATATTGGAGCCTGTCAATATGGAAAATGTTAGTTTCAGACACAATATCAATATATTTGTCCATGTTAATGATGGACTGGTCAACATTAATTAATAAATTATTATTAACTAATCAATAGTTTACAGGACAGTTGTGAGTTTACAGGACAGTTGTGAGACCAGCCATGATGTATGGATTAGAGACACTAGGAATAGGTAGAAGACAGGAGACAGAGCTGGAGGTGGAGGAGTTAAAGATGCTGAGGTTCTCTTTAGGATAGACAAGGATGGACAGGGTCAGGAGTGAGGTGATTAGAGGGACAACACAGACAGGAAGGTTTGGAGAAAAAGCTAGA
This sequence comes from Paraplagusia blochii, assembly GCA_016785265.1. Taxonomy (NCBI): domain Eukaryota; kingdom Metazoa; phylum Chordata; class Actinopteri; order Pleuronectiformes; family Cynoglossidae; genus Paraplagusia; species Paraplagusia blochii. The sequence goes on along the minus strand of JAFBJS010000563.1, from coordinate 417,448 downwards.
GAAGACAGATTGAGATGGTTTGGACATGTTTAGAGGAGGGACAGTGGAT